>VZSC01016781.1:31746-71843 GCA_013398225.1 Steatornis caripensis | reverse complement strand
TTTTTTTTTTTTTAAAGATATATCCAAAGTATGATAGGAGGGAGAGACTGGTCCTGCTCAAATGCAGAAGCTTCTCTCCTTATTCCTGCCACACCTGTCACAGTAAAGCCTGTTAAGTTTTGAACAGTGGTAGTACTTAGAAAACAACATAAGGAGAGAAAATGATCATGTCCTTTCTTTCCCAGCTGTGTTACTGTCCTCCTGATGCCGCTTTGTCATGACAGCTCTTTCCTTCTTTATAATACAGAAAAGACATTTAGTTTTCATGCTCATAAAAATGAGAAACATTTTTGTTTAGTTTTATCTTTATCAGGAGGGTTTTGTCAAAGGCTTATGCAAGATGCCTTGTTTTCAAAGTTGGTTCTGCATGAATTGTAACTTGTTTTCTAGGTCGTACTAACTTATAAAGGGGAAAATGGCTTTGGCAACTGATCCTGCCTTCTGCTGCCAAAGTTTAAATATTACTCCCTTGTGAAAGTGATCACAGAAAGTATTGTATTAAAAGCTCAAAGGATTTCTCTGAACGCATTGAAATAGCTGAGCTTGAGCCAAGTGTAAATCAGGCTTGCATGTAATTTTTTACATTTCTTTGCTAGGTTTTGATGGATATGTTTGATCAGGACGACATTGGTTTGGTTTCTCTCTGTGAAGACGAGCCCTCTTCTTCTGGGGAACTCAACTACTATGACCTAGTGAGAAACGAAATTGCAGAAGAAAGGCAGTATCTGCGGGAGCTGAATCTGATAATAAAAGTATTTCGGGAAGCTTTCCTATCAAACAGAAAATTGTTCACACCTAATGTAAGTCCTTTAATAGGTTATTGATGTGTCATGCTCGTTGCTCCATTAGCAGCCATAACATATCAATTTTACATTAACTGTGTTGGAGGTAAAATTAAATTGGATTTATTGTATGTCAGTGCATAATGAGTGTTGGCTGTATATGAAATAAAATGATGGAATGACCTTTAATGGTATGAAGAGTGCTGCTCTCAGCGTGAACCTTAATGGACACGATTCCCTGTCGCATTCCAGCAGTAGTCCTTCGGACACATAGGTAGCAGTTGCACTTTTGCTTAACATAATGAAAATGAACAGTTACCTACGTGCATGGACAGTGAATGCCGATAAATGCTTGAATTGATGTTTGAAGTCCACCCCAGGGCACCCCTATCTGCAGAAGCTACAAGTAAAACAGCCCTTGGCTCTGGATTCTCTAGGGTGTGGCTAACTGTGAAGGGAATCTCGATTTGAGAAATGATTGAAATATTTGATCGAAGTTGTATGTGTGGCAAGTTCTGTTTTGAGGATGCTAAGAGTCCAAAAAGGAAGCACAGCTCTTGTAAGAGAAGAGTAATAATGCGAGATTAGTGAATCCTTCGTGCGGGAGGAAGGAGAAGGAGACCAGGCCAGCAGAGCCTGAACTGGGATTTTTGGGTGACACCGGCAGGTTAAAAAGAGAGGCAGCGGGAGACATTCCCATTACAGCTGGGTGTGGAGGTTGCTCAGTAGCTGATAGGATATTGAAGAATTGTGCAAGTGTGGGGACAGAATTCAAATGAAGGTGATGGGAGGAGAAGGGAGTGATTATTTTGGAGCTGAGGGATATTCTTTTGTTGTATGGGAACAGGTTTGAGAAATTTCGAGATTGCTTGTTCCCACGAAGGGATTGCCATGGTCTTGGTGCTGGCAGGAGGTCAAGCAAGCTCTGGAGTGTTAGCTTGGGGTAGAGAAGGCTTCCGAGAAGTGTGTTTCAGAGGGGACAGAAGAAGAATGCAGGTCATTGGAAGGGACTGCCTAGTTGGGTGTGTTTGCAGTGTGTGGATTTGAAAAATCTAAAGTAGACGTCAGAAAAGGAAGCTGCCGATTCCTCCCCTGTACCCAGGTAGTATTCTGCTGAAGTAGCCAAGTAGCTGCTTTGGTTTTACCTGTGGTTTAGAGGATCTGACCTTGGAGCTGCTTTAAATTGCCTCCTTCCTGTTGTGTTCTGAGAGACAAAGAATCAGCTGAGGGGAAAAATAACAGCTGTGAATTGTGGCTGAAAAGGCCAGGCGTTTCAGTCCAAAGCACTGAACAGCCTGTCCCGGGGCTGCCACTGCTCCGGCCTGGAAGGATGGTGTGCTTGCTTTTACTGGGGTGGGAATTGTGCAAGGCTGGATGTGCCCAGGCAAGCCTGCAGCGCTGGGAAGACCGTCTAGTTCAGCATTCTTCCTAGCTTTTATTTGGCTCCTGTCCATTTACTTCTTGGTTCAGACTTCACAAAAAAATGCCCCAATATTTACATAAGCAAAATAAATTATTCTAAACTCTCCTAAAATACATTTTGTGTTTGCAGGATATCGATGTGATATTTAGCAACATTTCAGATATTCATGAGTTGACAGTGAAGCTTTTAGGACTGATTGAGGATACTGTTGAAATGACTGATGAAAGTAGTCCTCATCCACTGGCTGGCAGCTGCTTCGAGGATCTTGCAGAGGTACAGTGTTTTGTTGCTGGGTTGGTTTTTTTAATCACTGATTGTTTTATTTGCTTCGTAAACTTTTGGTCATGACTCTGATGTCTCTGATAAATTTGCAGTTGTAAAATGACCTTTTAGTAAGCTCTGAACAGAGATCTTCCCTACCCATTCTTGAGTAGGTAAGCTACAGTGTGTTTTCTACTCATCACAGAAATGGTATGAAGCAGGTAAGCACAAAACTAGAAGCTTATTTCAGAGGGTGAATTAATTGCCATGATCCTGTACGGATGTGGATTTGAAAAGCAAGTACCTGGGATTGCTCACTGAAAGAAGGTGGTGCTTTGATTTCTGTAGGCGTTGGTGTCAGCCCCAGGGCTACCCAAAAATCATGGCCATTGGACATAGTTCTGCAAGATGAGGGACGTGCATTACTCTGGACAGTGAGCCGACTCAAAACGCGTTCTTAATTCAGGCAAATGCATTGTTACACATCTGGAATGGGAAACATCTCTGCAAAGCAACGACTCTGCGAAGGAATGACGTATCAAAACAGATGTGCAACTGAGCAGAAGCTTACTGCTCAGTACTGTAGCGAAAGTGCTGTTGATACCCATTGACCTATAAAATAGATGTGAAGGAGTAGGAACAAGGGAAGACACTGCACAGGGATCTGATGTGGCTCACACTGGAACATTATTAACAGTTATTTTGTCAGTTTTCTTTTCAAATGGGCATTGAAATACTGGAAGGACTTCAGGAGAGAGTCATGAAAGTAAAGTTTTTGAGGAAGGGCTTTACAGAGAGATAGAACTCAGTTTAGTCAAAATAGGATAGGTATATAGGTACCTTCATGACCTGGAAGCAGAGTACAGAATGGCTCTGGAATTCAGCAGAGAGGTGCACAGCAAAAAAGTAGTATCTGAAAGAGGACAGTTCAGCTTAGAAATACACCACAGCTTTTTAACTGTCAGGGAAGCTAACCCTTGGAACAAATTCCCAGGGTAGGTATGGAGTTTTTGTTGTCTTTGGACGTGTTTGAACGGAGTCTACTTTTTCTTGAGAGGTGTATTGAGCCCAGTTTTCTGAACCAAAATATAAGGGTGGTCGTGTAAACCATGTGGACTGTGTTAAAAGGAAGTCAAATGAGATCTTCTGGCCTGAGGGGGAGAGAGAATATCTCAGATGAACCGTATGGTGAATGTGAAGTTTATGCTTTCTATCTTAAAATGTTGGTGTTTATAAAGAAAATGACAACCAATAACGCTTCCGTTTCACTGTTATGTCTGTTCAGTGTTTAAAATCTGAGGCCTGCATAAACACACCAGTGCCATTTGGCAAACGATTACAGTTTTGTGAGTGTGAAGAAGACGGCTCCTTCAGCCCATGTGCCACTCACCTATGAATGTACCATAAAGATGAAGTTTTGCTGGCGTTGCTTCAGTCAGCCACTCGTGTGACATGTCGGTAGGCAAGTGCTGATGACTAGGTCTTAGCTCTTAAGATGGTAAAGCGTAATTGCTTATATGATGATAAGGAGGAGCATTTGAACAGTGAACTAAAGTAAGTGGCTATTATATTAAGATTGAAAAAAAGACTTAAAATTTGAAATGGTACAGCACTATCGTGGAGAACATACATACATCAGTTTGTTGCAAAAGCTGCTCTTGGGCATCCTGTGCTTTAAGGGAAACAAATCCTTTGAAATGAGCAAAAATCTCATTCGATTTTCATTAACTGAAAAACTTGAGTAGGAGATGACGTACAGATTATTCTGCAAACCTTTTTGTGCAGGTAGTAAGTTTGAATTTAATGATTCAGTTAATACAGAGCAAGACCTACTTAACTAGGCTGTCAAGATATTTTTGTGAGTATTTGCAAAAGGGATCATTAGAGAGATACGAAAGTGAAGTGTTTATTTGTTCTGCCTATCTTACCACTAGGCTTGTTCCGTTAGTGTTGCCATTATAAAGGTCCTTCGGCTGATTTGGAAGGATAATTAAAAGCAAACAACCCTTGCAAGCTGGAATCTGCCTGCTTGTGTCTGTTCTTCTGCATCAGTTCTCTGGAAGGTTTAAGCATAAATATTGTAGTGTTTTTGAGATATGGAAGTGTGGGGAAAATAAAGCAGTTTTTCCCGCTGTGGAGGAAATTCGAGAACTTGATGCCTGACCCATATGAGTGGCAGATGGGTATTTGTTAATATGCTAGTAAAAAATATAACTTGGTGGTAACTTCTACGACTCTACTGTGTTGTAATGATCGCCTTAAATAGTCTCTTCAGTGATGATCAGCTAGTGTCAGAGCTGAGGGCAGGGCGTCTTTGTGTCTGTTTTGAAGTGGTCTTCAGAAGGCAGCTAATACAGCAAGGTTATTATCGGCAGATTGTGAATTTGTTTTACTAGTATTTGCGTTTCCGTAGGAGAAGTTTTAGGTATCCACAAAGCAAAAAGTGGAAACCAGTGCAGTACAGCAAAAGGGGCTGGAATGTGCAAACACTGATGCGGAACTGTATGCTGCATCACGATGACTTACATGGGCATCAAGTTAACGTCTCCGTATTTCAGTAACTTTTGCAACACTGCGAGTGTAAAAACCCTTTATTTAATTAGTCTCTTGGGGAGGATAGCTAATGCAGTTTGTTTCAATGTTACATTCAAAAAAACACCACCAAAACCTCGAAATATGGATTAAAGTCTGAGCAGAAGAAACTGAAAACGCTTCTAAAATGCAGTAAAAAGTTTAAAAAGACAGCACAGAATAAATACGTATTGGTCTGGTTCCCCTGGTAGGTTTGCATGCAAGATTACGTTTGGAGCAGTGGTACCGGCTCTGCTCTCCGCTTGTGTCCGTGGTGCGGAGGAGCGAGCCGGTGGAGCAGCTGCAATCCCCTGTCCTTTCTGAGTGCCTTACTACAGAACTTACCGCCTCTGGATGCAGCTGAACCCACGCCCCATGGCTGACTGCTTCTGCAGAGGTTTATGTTCATTTTTTCTTGGGTAGTATAGCGAAGAGGTACGGTGTATGCAGTGTTATTGTCCCCTTTTTAATTTGAATGTTGTAAAGTAAGACCCCTGTGTTGTGTGCTTGCAGGTAGCAGGCAGGTGTGGAGTATACTCGGAAAAAAAAGGCTGTAAACTGGGTTCAGGTTCTGCTCAAGAAAACCAGCCTGTGCCATTAGTGTTGGGTCATTTCCCTTCAGCTGCTGCTGCTGAAGTGCCAAACCTTCCCTTCTTCCACCCCCCCCTCCCAGATACAATCTAATGCGAATGGACAGCAATGATTAGAACTTGACAGTAGAGTTGAGAGTGATGATTAGAATTTGCACTTGACAAGCGAGTGCATTCTGCGCCTCTCCTCCCCACAAAGAGTTTTAATTGCAGCTGCCCCATGAGTAAGGTAGGAAATCCCCTGGACCCTCTGCAAATGGAAGGCTTGAGACTTCACCTGAGTGTTCAAATGAGCCTTTGTGGTGTCTGGTGTGCTCCCAAATCCTGCAGCCTGTATTCTGACAAGCACTTTTGCATTAAGGTGAAAAGAGGTATGTGCTTATTCCGGGCGTCGTGCCATCAGCACCGGATAACCCAGTGATTCATGAGTGATTCAGCCCAATGAATCTGCATGGGCTCAGGAACAGCCTGACAGGCCTTGGAGCAGGTGGTCTATGGGCAGTCAGAAATCATTCCTGCGGAGATTCGTGTGCGGTCAGGTTTTTATCCCGTCCTGCTGTAGTTGATACCACAGAATCACAGCCAGATACTCGATCCAGAGTCGTGATTTTTGCATCTGAAACCCTTGGTGTCATTAGAGGACTTCCTCTGAGACTCTTTCAGACTAGCTGCTTTGTCCCAGAGCGAGGTATTTTCCCAGCCTTCCAATGTGGCCAGAAAACTGCAGAAGTCCAGCTCTTACGACTGACCATTCTAATGTGATGTACCCCGAAACGGTGGTGGTACAACAATGCCTCCTTGTGACAGTCTCCAAAGTTCATCTGAAGCGTCACTTTACCTGCACTTCTTTCCTTATTGGTAACTTGGAGGTAAATTGCCATTCTTTGTGAAACGCGGGTGGACTGAAAGCAAGAATTTCTCTTGGTTCCCACTGCTTCAGTAAAACAAAAGTTTGTGTTAGCGGTAAGTATGGTGAGATTGAGGAACGCTGAAGAAATGATGCGTGCGTTTAAAATCTGGAAGTGAAGAAGGGTTGTGGTTTCCTGAATATTTGGTTTGCAAAATCGATCTTTTCTTGAGAAGTTCCACTTGTGTATCAGCTTATTAAAGGAATTAATTGTACCATCTGGAAAAGAAATAACTTGCATCTTTCATGTATTTATGTAATTCTCTGTTTTTCTCTAGGAGCAAGCCTTTGATCCATATGAAACTTTGTCCCAGGATATTCTCTCTCCGCAATTTCATGAGCATTTTAATAACTTAATGGCAAAACCTGCTGTTGCCCTCCACTTTCAGGTAAGCGCAAATGAGAAATACTGAATTGCTTTAATTCTCATGTTTCAAAGGTTTGGATTTTGTCAGTAACTCATTACTTTCTACTGAGGAAGAAATCCTCTAGATTCTGACCTTTCTTCAGCATAAGATATTTGGACTTGGCCTGTTCTTGTCAAAACCGCATGCAGATCTGACCCGTCCATGAGTCTTTTGCAGGTTTTTTTGTCCTTACATCAGACTCTCTTGCTTAAGAATGGAGGGTGATCTCTCATCCCTGCCTCTTCTGTTTCTGTTTTGCCTTTTAATGCCAAATACAGGCATGATATTTTCACTTTCTTCCTTACGTATCACAGGCCCTCTTGTTCGCCATCGAGGCTGGGACTGGCAGTTTTTCTTGAATCATTTCTTTACTAGGACTATGCAGCAAGATCATCTGTATTTTTTTTTTTTTTTTAATTTCTTTCTTACTTTCCTCTGCCATCATGGCAGATCTATTAAAGACTAGACTGAGCTTGTGTTCAGAAAGGCACTTGGAGAAGCTGCTGAGCAAGTGTTCGGTCAGTGGCACTCCCAGCTAAACCCGTTGTAGTAGAGCTTGGTTAGTACAATTTACTGGGACCCACGTCTGCAAGCTGAGATTCCTCTGAGCTGTGCCTTCACGGTGAGTGTTTCTCCTTCAGCTCTGAGTCTTGGTAAGCTGGATCATCTCACTCTGAAATATTACTTGGTGAATAAAGTAAGGCCATTTAGCCACCTCCCTAGCAAATTTAAAGCTCAAAGTTCAATTCCAGATTGAATTGGTAACCAAGTCATTTGACAGTGAATCTGGCCTCCTTTCTGACTCTCCTCACCATGGAAAGGTTTTGGCTTTCGTAAGGATGTTCCTTCACACTTCTCCAAGCTGTGGCGTGAAGGCAGAGGTCCAGGCTCTGGGCCACGAACATGTATGAGCTGCCTCTGGCAATTGCGAAGAGGTGCACCTGGAAGTCTTAAACAGGGGGAGAGGTAATTTCCAAAAAGGAGATCTGGTAACTCGGTTGCTGTTCAATAGTTACCTTAGTATGGAAGGTGGCAGGGGTTTCACCATCCTTTGGGAAACCTCTCCTCATCTTACAGCCTGAATTACTCTGTCAGTTAACTGCTGGGAATGGGAAGATTTCTAACTCATTTTCTAAGTCATAAACTTATGATTCTCAGTTTCTGAGGGAGAGGATATACTAGTATTAATTTCTTCAGTACTTGATGAGACCTCCATATTTCCGTGGTGTATTTCGGTGGTGTATGTAATTGGGAGGAGAGAACGTCAGAGGGAAGTTGGTGACAAGTTTATTAGATTGTATGGAAGTCCTGGCTGGTCTTTAAAATTCCAGTGTTTTCTTTAGATTCTGCAGCAAACTGGAGCCTCGGGTAAAACATGTTATTTTGGAAATGGATATGAGCTTTGTTCAAAATATATTCAGGCATTTTCTCCATTCTGCGATGTGGCTGTTGACTGGGGAATAAGGCGTGCAGCTTAGCTATAGACAGTGCATTATCTTTAGGTGTTGTCATCTTGGAACTAATGCAATTGAGTTCTGCAGACAGTGCTGAAAATACAAAGGTGCTAGGGTGCGGTATGAGCACCTCTGCACGAATTAAAGGATGCTTATAAAGTGACTTGTGGGTAACTTGGTCCTGTAGCTGCTTTTATTTGATTTGCTACTTCTGGCAAATACACGGACCACCCAACTGGCTCCTGTTCTAAGGAGGCAGATTGTGCCAGTGTTCAGCACGAGGCTTACAGGTGTTTTCAGAGCTAAGGGTTCACTGGTTGGCGTGCAGCAAAATCCACCCAAAGCTGTTGATGGAAAAGGGTGCTTGCAGTGCCTGGAAGTGGGTGTTTACAGCTTCTGTTTGCTTGATGTCAGAGCATTTCTTTGTTTCTGAATCTTACGAAGAGTCTCATTAGACAAAAAAGTTTTTGCATACTTTATTGTCTGCCTTACTACTAGGTGTAAGCATAGTGTAGATTGGAAGGGACACCCTGGATTGTGTCCTGCACAACCATCTTGCTCAAAGCAGCGCTAACTTCAGGGCCTTGTCCAGGCCCCGTTTGAGTATTTCAGTGTAAGTAATCCTGCTTATTTTTCCTTTTCAGTCTACTGCTGAAGGGTTTAAAGAAGCTGTGCGATACGTCCTCCCACGACTCATGCTGATCCCAGTCTATCATTGTTTGCACTACTTCGAGTTGCTACAGGTAGGTGAAGCCACACTCTTGTTTTCCTGCTAAAAACATGTCTTAATGTGGAGAATCTGAGCTTTTAAATAGGCAATTAGATTTTACTTACCGCTTCTGAAAATTGGAAGATACTGAAACATTAATTTGATACCAGTTAATGTATGAAAAGGAAAATCAAATACAAAAAAGTCTTCAAAAGCATCTGTTGCTCTGATATGAACATTTGAAGTAACTATGTTTTATTAAACAAACCTTTATTGAACTTGAGTTCTAATACAGATAGAAATGTAATATTCAAATTAATTTATTCTCTCCCTGAGTTCTGACTATTTTGTCCATTCAGGAAAAGCTAAGCATAGCTCAGATCAGTATTCTCAGTCTCAAGTCACGCTGCAGTTGCAGCTCAACTGATCTTATTTTGGGGGTTGGGGAGGGACTTCCTTTCAGCGGAGTCAGAATAATCTGTTTGTCCTGACTCCCAAGTGGAAGAGATACAGCAAAAAAACCCCCGTTTTTCTTAGCGTGTGACCCTTCCTCCATATTGAGGAGGAATGGAAGTAAGCACTATTATTTTCATATTTTCTATCTTCTAAGAAATGACATTGATGAAGTGTCAGGCTTTATGGAATTCTGATTCAGATGACGATAAGTTATTCCTGTAGGACGTATTTCAGGGGTCTTACCATGCAAGTTGTTTAGGTTGGCATCTAGTCTGCATTTATGAGCAATTCTGCCTTTCAAGGATTACTTATTTTAGAACAGCCTCTATTGGTTCGACCACAGATCACTTGCACATATTTGATTCTGATGTGCGCTAGCAAGGTGGTTCCCATCAGTAGATATTTCCCTTGGGTACAACAGCTAAAAGCCAAAAGTAACTAAGCATGTATCTTTTTGCTTACAAGCAAATGTTTTCACTCTGAGTTAATAGAAGAGAGGCCGGCAGTCAGCAGAAATTTAACATCTGATATCTATAATGATCATTCTTGAATAAGAAAAAATAAGGTTGCTGTAGAAATGCAATCTTGAGAAATCCTTAGATCGGAGCTTTTTTAAGTAGCTGAGGATAATGTAAAAAAAAGCTTCTATTTGCCCCTTTGCGTTGGGAAAGTTTGTAATGCTTATAAGGGTAAGTGAATTATTAACTAACTGGGATGTACTTAAATTGAACAGATGCAATGTCCTGTGGCTGTAGCTGACATTTTGAAATCGCAACAGAAATTACTCTTTTAAGTTCTCGATGTAAAAAGTGATAGTAGCAGTGTTGTACAGGTGTGTTATATGGTTTTCCTTTGTATTTTGAAGGATTTGCTTGTATGAAGGAAGAAAAGGAAACTTTGCAACGTAGAACTTGCGCATAATACAATATAAAAATTTCTGAAAAGAATCTCAAGCCAAAAAATAGCAATTGGTTTAAGACCAGGCATGTAGTTAATATCTGGTACATGGGGGTTTTTTCTTTTTTTTTTTTTTTAAAGTTCAACCTTGTTTTCCTTACGTCTGCTGTGACTTTTTTTTTGCATGTGCTGATTCAGATAAGTAAAAACAAGGATGATTTATTTTGACCCAGGAACCACACATCTCCAATATATGGATCACCAGGATTCTGTAGAAAGGTTTAAATCCAAGTGGTCTCAATAAATTTTAAATCTTTAACCATTTCTATTGATAGGCAGTTTAGAAAACAGTTAACAAAGCTTTAAAAAAGAAAAAACGACCCTAACGGTCAGTGAACTTTTCTCTAGATTACTGCACTGTCTCTATTGAGAACAGAAACTTTACATTGCCGTAGTTTTTGTATTTGCCTTCATAAAGCTTTTGTTTCTGTAAGGACATCTTCCAAAAGAAAATAAACTGTTCAAAGGACTGAAGGATGGCAGCAGAAGCACGGCACGGTTCTGCCAGCCTTGCTGTGAAGTGAGCACTGATAGCTTCGGCGATACGTCTCTCTCAAAATAGTGCAATTTCCCTTTCCGTAAGGGTCAGTTGCATACGATAATTCTCTGGAACTTCTTAAAATGTTCTTCTTTGACGTTTCAAAGACCTAATTGGGTTAGTGACCTGTATTATGCTGAAGGTCAGGCTAATTAATGACCCATTGTGTCTTAAAGCTGGGAAATGGAGTGCATCAGTATGAAATTAAAGAATGAAATCATACACCGCAGCTTTGGGAGAATCTAAACACATAACTGATTTTACAAGCTGCGTAGCGTCTGTCTGCTTTTTAAGGAAACGTTAACATGCATGCCTTATTGAGCAGTTCTGTGTGTTTTCAAAACTTAAGTTTAAAGGCTTTGCATGTAAACTTGGTAGTTTTTTCTTCAGTGACAGGAAAGGGTGGTTACTATTTATGTTTCAAACCATGGCACAGAGAAGGCCATTTGGTTTTGATAGCCTGTCTTAAATCTGTAACGCTGCAAGAGTTTTTCGTTTCTTGGGGGCTCCGACTCCACTCATAACTCCAGTTGATATTGACAGGATCAGGTTATACAGGCACATTCTTAAAATTGCCTCATACGTTTGAAGAATAAAGTGTGGCAGATAGTGCAAAAACATTTTGTTGTTTCTTTTATTTGTTTTTAACTCGGATAACACAGCAGTTTGCTGCATGAAAAATAATATTAGGCGGTGCCTTTTTTAACTAGGAAATTTTAGTGCTGAAAATGATTCAATTTGACCTTTTTCCGCAGTATACAAGATTTTTGAATAGAATTAGAATTCAGCTGCAGAGGCTGAGAATTGGCTGTCTTGAATCTTTCTAACCTTGTTAGCGCAGAGCAGAAATCTTCAATAGCACTCTGTGGTGAATAATGCTAAACACAGAGCCTTTCGCTGTGACCACTTTAGTTGTGGGTTTAAAATTTGAATTTTGTGTTGTAGTTTGGAAATGTCCTAAATTTACAGCAGTGATTTTTAAAAAGCAGAGTGTTTTTAGGGATAGAGAAAGTATTTGTTCAACAATATTAATACATTATAAACTGTTGGTACCACTTCTCTGTTACCATTTTATTTGTCTCTAGGAACCTTGGCTGAAAAAGACCTAACAAAAAAGGGAGCAGAAAAGTGACAGAATACTCATATTTTTATGACTTCAGTAGAGCGAGAAGCTAAGACTGAGACTGTTACTCCTAGATAAACTTAGCAAAAAACCACTGCTGAATTGGGAGATAAATAAAATAATGAATGATTTTCAGAAGCGCGGGCCTCAATGTTTGCTCTTTTGTGAAATAGCAAAACTAAAATGAATGAAATTCAAGTGTGAACAAAGCTTGGAAATTCTTTCAAGCTGCAGAACTTCTCTCCTTGGTGCAAAAACCTGTTTGTGCAGCCTCTGATCTGCATCAGAGACTCCTCTTTGCCTAAGCGGGAGGCACAAGGGTTGGATGTTGTTTGGAGACCCCCACATTGAATTTGTTGGCTCCATCTGCTTTTCGTTGGCAGCTTTTCGTATGGAGATTGCCGGGAAACAGCCTTTGAACACCTGGAGTCAGAGGGCAGGTCCCGATGGCGCTTCAGTGTTGATTGCTTGTTCAAGTATTGGCAGAAAATGAACCTGCCGTAGGTTGGCTGGGAATGACTGATGATAGCAAATGTTGAAGGAAGTCACCCTGAAGAAATAAAACTCTCTTGGAGGAAAATAACCCAAATATATTCTGATTGTGACATCTTTGACTGATTATCAGAGCATTTGGGTTTAAAGCACCATGCTTGACATTTCCAAGCACGAACACCTTAATGTTGGCAGTGTAGAGGAGAGAGCTTAATGTTTCATCAGACTTTTGCGCTCCAGGGATGTTTCCATAAATGTGTCTGTTGATACCAGCGTTCCAGAAACACTACTCATCGCATGCAGTGCAAAGAGCTCCAGGGGTCATATAATCCGTCCAAACCCTGAGCAAGGTGCCGGTTAGATATATCATTAAAATCCTGAAAGTAAACAGAGGTCTGTGCAAGTCTATGTTCAAGTCCAAGAAGGCTTTCCGTGGCTGACTATAGGGTATAGCCTTCCTTCTCATGTGACTTGCAGGCAGAACATTATCCCTAATTCTTGTATGTGACTCACTATGTTGTTATCAAGCAATTCAAAACGTATCAAATTCCACCTTCTGATCTTTTCTGCTGTTACCTAATCACTGACAGAGAAACCCCAGTCAGGATTCTACGGGATCACCATGGTATAATTTTTTTAAGTGAACAGTGTTCTTCATTACTGTTTTCTGTACAATATATTGAACAGTTAATATTCTCAGCTTATAATCACTGATATTTTAAATATATCTGGCTTAAGCAGGACCCCCCTTTTACCTTAAGATTTACATATTTTCTCTGTCTAGCAAGTGTGTTACGCTTTTGCATCTGCTGTTTAGTAGGGAAGATGCTTGTTAAGAACTGGCATTTGGAAATGCAGATGTGAGTCCAGTGATTACAGAGAATGAGATATGCTTCAAGTCATCTGCCTGATCTTCAGGAATCTGCACATTAAGGTGTAGACATGGATTAGATTACTTCCAAATGTGCATATACATTTTTTTTCTCAATACAAAAAAAGGCAAAACATGCCATCTAATGTCTGTTAACTGCCAAACGCAGATCCCTTTGGAAAGGATGTGCAGTAAATTCTGCTTAGGGCATGCGAGCAGAAGGAGTATTTTATCAGACTCCGTAGCTTTTCCCACCTTTAGGATTTTGCACTTGTCATCTTTTCACACCATTTTTACATTCTTTGCATTGCTGTGGCTGATAGAAAGGAAGAGAAGGGTTTCCACAGAAGTAGACATCATATTTTTCCCTTCCCTGTACTGTTCCTCAGCTTCCCGGAAATTTTTAGCTGTGAAACTTTCGTTTCTCTAATATGCAAGATGAAGGTTGTTTGGGCATGTGAAAAATAAAAATTGTAGTGATTTTAAATTACTTGAAGAGAGTGGACCAGTCTGGTCAAATCCTGTTCTCTCAATTACTTTTAGAGGAAGCTACATATCCTTGCTGAGGGAACGTAGTGGGGAAAGGAAAAGAAGGCTTCTGCCATGCTGAGTGATTGTAAGTAAGATTTCTCTTAAAGTACGTAGGTAAAACAGAGTTTATCCAAAACTGCGTGGCATAGTGTCTGGATTTTGCCCAGCAATCTGTTTGCTTGGATTTTCTGGGGAAAAAAAAAATTTCATACAATCTTGAACATGAAAAGGGGTTAAAATCTTAAAATACCAGTAGAGGAACTCTGTGAGTAGGCTTTGCTCAAAGCAGATTGCTACCAAGTGTATGGAGATGATAGGAAAGCCTGTTGAATTTCCTAATTCAAGCAGTTTCTGCCTAGTGGTAGAGACGGATCGAGTGTTTATAAAAACGGAACACCCTGATTCGCACTGTCTTTACATTTTGCTGTTAGTAGGAAATCTTGAATTTCAGACTTTTTTCTAATTACGTCAGCTTGCACCATGCAAAATTGACATTTCTTTTTGAAATAGGTGAGTTTGCTGAAGGTGGCAGAATTTAGAACAGTAAGAAGCAGAGAGAGAATCTTGGTCACTCTGTCTCTTACATTTGCTCTGAAATGTTGGGATTAATTGACTCGCTGAAGAAATATACACAGAGTTACATAAAACAGCATTTAAATCTCAGCTATTTCAAACCTCCGAACTATTCAATAAAATCAGTTGTGAACCCAGGACGTTGTTGAAAAGATAACAGGAAAACCAGTATCTGACAATTAGCATTGGCTCTCGGTAAAAGGGTTATCTTTCTAAACTCTCCCCTGCTCTCTCCTGTTGCATATCTACGGACTTTTCCCGAATATCTGACAAATGTTTCTAGTTACACGCGCAGCTGGGTTTGACCGTGCTTCTAGTGATAACTCTCTCATTGACTTGAAGTCTCTTACTTCACCGAGAACTGTAGATAACGCTGTGTAAGAATGCTTGTAGGTCTTCCCGCCCTTCTATAAATCAGACAAATCTGAAAGAAAAATGTTTATTATGTCACAGCAATTGCAGGAATGCAGTGAAGACGAAGAGGATCGGGAGTGCTTAAAACAAGCCATCACTGCTCTTCTGAATCTGCAGTGCAGCATGGAGCGCATTTACAGCAAACACTCCCCAAGACGTCGCCCTGGGTAATAATCCACAGAGCTACCCCGGTTTCCCAAAGTTGGCAGAGGGGGAGATAAATGATGTGGAAGGAATTCTCATTTTTTTTGTTAGATAACCTGTATATTTCCCTTTCAAGGTGTGTCTTTATGCCAGTTTTCATTGTAAATGGAGTGGCAGCCCAAAACCATCACCGTCCACTTCTATGAATAATCAATATGTTACTCTTTCCCTAGCCAAAGCAGTGCACGTGGCGTATTTGGAACAGTAAACTGGGTTAGGCTGTATTTAGGGCAAAGAAATGATGATATAAACAATTAATTTAGTAGGGGTTTTTTAACTCTTGGAATGTCAAAAGTGGAATGTGCCCATTGTGACTTTTTCTTTTATTCATTCAAGGGAGCCGGTCTGTCGCTTCTATAACCGACAAATAAGAAGCAAGCACTTGGCCATCAAGAAAATGAATGAAATCCAGAAAAATATTGATGGCTGGGAAGGCAAAGATATTGGGCAGTGCTGTAATGAATTCATAATGGAAGGTGGCTTGACGAAAATAGGAGCCAAACATGAACGCCACATCTTTCTCTTTGATGGTTTAATGATCAGCTGTAAAACTAACCACGGTCAGTCACGGCTTCCCGGTTACAGCAATGCGGAGTATAGACTGAAGGAAAAAATTATCATGAGGAAAATACAGATTATTGATAAAGAGGACACATCTGAATATAAACATGCTTTTGAACTGGTGTCTAAAGATGAAAACAGTATACTGTTTGCTGCCAAGTCGGCTGAAGAGAAGAGCAATTGGATGGCCGCTCTGATTTCCCTCCAGTATCGCAGTACTCTGGATAGGATGCTTGATTCCGTATTACTGCAAGAAGAAAACGAACAGCCGCTGAGGTTGCCCAGCCCAAAGGTGTATCGTTTTGTAGTGGAAGACTCGGAGGATAACATTGTTTTTGAGGACAACTTGCAAAGCAGGAATGGCATTCCTATCATCAAAGGAGGAACGGTTGTGAAATTAATCGAAAGGTTAACGTACCATATGTATGCAGGTATCCTGTACATTTGTTATATGTATGTTCTTTAAGGTCGTGCTTGTATAGGTGATGAAATGAATCCTTTTATCTTTCATTTGTTTTTTTCTGTGTGTAGTTAAATATAAAGCAAGATTTGCAGAAAAAAAAACCCCAGCTCAGTATCTGTTAGTAAATCAGCTGGCTTTGCTGGCAAAGCTGTAAGAAAAGTTTGGGTATGCAAGCCTCCCCTCCCAAAAAAAAAGTATCAGGGGTCTAATAGGAGCCACATGTGTATTCCCTGGGACCATCACAGCTAAAGCAGTGGTGCGGTTACAGGCTGTGTGACTGTGGAGGAAGAAAAAGGTTGGAGGTTATATTTATTGTACTTCAACCTGCTGCTTTGTGAAGTCCCTCAGTAGAAAAGAATGCGAATCGTAGTAGGCGTTCTTCAGACTTTCCTGTGAAATACTGTCTTAAAGCCGCAGAAATGAAACCTCGAAGTGCTAATGTTGACGAAAATGTAAGATCTTAGGTTTGGGGTGAAAAGCATGCACTGGCAGGGGATGGAGCGAAGCTGACACAAGGACGCTGGTGGAAGTGGTGTGCGACATTTGTAAAACGTCTCGAGTAGTAATGGTCTCCTTTGTGCTTTTTACAGAACTGCCTGGGATTAAAGTGAGCCTTTCTTGTAAAACTAAGGCTAGATAGTCTGGAGCCATGTATTTAAAAAAAAAAAATTTAAAAAATGGCATTTCCCACATTGAAGCTCAGTATTGATGCAGCTAGTTGGTATGCAAGTAACCTGTAGTTGTGTTGTCTGTGAGTCCCAGGTCATCCATTTCTAAAATGAGATGGATTTTGGTGGCTTGTAAACGTAGCTCTTTTCTTTCTGAATGAACTGGGGTGTCTGAGCAGTGGTTTGCTAGCATAACTTCAGTTCTTATAGCGCAAGTACTTGCTGCTTTGGCCTTGGGAATCTTCAATGAAAGCATGGCCTCTGGGGTTTCTGCGTGCTTTTTCCAAACAGTGTTTGGAGCCAAGACTAACAAAATCCTCTCCTTCAGCCTCCACAAGGGCATTTCCATGACTAACAGCGTGTGGAGGGGCTCGCAGCAGATCTTGGTGATGCTTTTTGTTTCTATTTAGGTGAAGGTGTGATTTATTTTCTTGTTACGCTGTCAGTTTATTGTAGGTTTGCGTTAAGTTTCAGACGGGTTTGAAGCCGGCATTGCTGCAGCACACAGGCTCTGCATTCGCAGAATGACCTCTGGCATGTCAAAGAAGTCCCCAGCTGATGCCAGGATACCATGGGAGGCAGCAGATGCAGAGTTGATAAACTCTTGAATTTAAATCGCGAGCCACTTTTTGTAGGACGTTGCTTGTATTTTCTATTTTACTGAGAATGTCACTTACAAAAATAAATATTTTTTTAAATGACATAAAGGAACCTACACAGCTTAGAGAGCAGAGTAGCAGCCCCCATTTTAAGGGAACTACGGATCTCGTCTGTAGAGCAGTGATACTATCTGCCTGTTCAGTGGTGAGAGGAAGATTTACTTCTGAAATGTTACAAGCAGTAGTGAAGGGTGAATGGAGATGTGACGTGGAAGCAGAACAGGCCAGTGCGGAACTAGGGTGCAAGCTCAGCAGCGTTATCACAGAATGAGAGCGCTATTGCTTTTGGCTTACCAGCATGTTCCTGTATAGGGATACCTAAAAAATGTTGAGCAGTGCTCTGCAGGGAGTTTAAGCCTTCTGAAAAGCAACGTTTGTCTTAATCTTTTGGGGGCTTGTTGGAAGAAATTCACTGCCCACGGGTTGAAGACTGCTGGTGTAAGCTGCCTGCACCTAACGCTGGCAGATTCAAGATAATTTACAGAACAGCAAGAAAAAAGAAACTCCCAACAACCCAAAAGCCACAGTTTGGAGTGGGCGTATGCACATGCGCTTCTCTCGGCCTTGTTTTCCTGTATTTCAGCCTTCATTTGCTCCCTGGCAGCTCTGGAAGCGGCTGCGTACCATGCAGTAGCAGTGCAGTGCTGCTGTGCCCCTTGGGAGGGGTCTGCTGCAGGGATGTCAGGAGTAGGACCAGGGCATGAGCCTTCGTGGCTCCCAGTCAAGCGATTTCTTTATCGGCTTGCTTATACACAATCTAAGAAACTGTACAAGAGAGTGGAATTAAAAGAGATTAAAGGAACGATATTTTTCCTTGGAAACTTCTAATATAGCAGAGTAGGCCCAATAAAACGTGTGGTTGCTTGCAGAGAGGCACGTCTCGTGGTAACACAGCTACCGTGTCAGTGAGAAGGAGCAGAGGGAGGTGTGGTGGCTTGTGGAGATGCAGCGTCTTGAACTGCTGCACATATTCGCTCTGTAAGGCCTCTGCTGCTTGTCGCGTTTTCCCTGCTGCCTGGGCTGCCGAGGGTAGTCGTGTGCTGCGGTGGTGTGGCTGGGGCAGGGGTGGAGCTCCCACTGCTGGAGGTTTTTTAAGAACAGGTAAGACAGACGTTTTGTTGGGGTGGTATAGGTATTTTTGATGTCGAGTAGACAGCCTAGTTCTACCATGTTTTATTTGTCTTTCTGAAACCGTGGCATAGCTGCATATTCAGGGAGCGTAAGCCATTCCACGTGCCAAGACTGAGACAGAGGTTATGAGAGAACGTAGTATATGCGGTTGAATACTTTTACAGGGGAAATGCATCAAAGAACTAAATGAAAATTTCACAAGCAGTATCATTTCTGGTGTTTTTGAAATTAGGGTGCTTAACTTACAACCTCAGTGTATTTTCTGCACTTTAAACTCTTCCTGTGACTATATGTGTGTTTTATTTCTGATATTTTGCAACTGGATAAAAAACCGCTCCCATCATTTGCTTCTTCTGTGTTGACAGATCCTAATTTTGTACGTACTTTCCTTACCACATACCGCTCGTTTTGCAAGCCCCAGGAACTGCTGAGTTTACTGATTGAAAGGTAAGCGGTGGTCATCATTTCTGAAGACGTTAAAAGGATTTGGTCCTTTTCTGTTCGGGTTCTCAGTGCCGTGTGGCACATGTTTTAGCGAAGCCCAGGAAACACTAACTTTTAAGATGGGATACGGCAATGCAGGTTCTTAATGCAAGTTTCCTTTTCCCAGTTTGTTAACTTGGTTACCTGAATTGAGTGTAAGCTAGAGCACTTGGTGTGCCTCAGCTGTGGGTTGATAATGTTTTCAACTGCTTAACTTGATCATGAGAGTATGTTTTGAGTATGCCTGAGCCTGGATGCAAATAAGGACGGAAATGTTCTAAGCAGTTCGTTTGAAAGGCAGACTCTTAATGTAAACAGCATTTTAATACGGTGTGATAAAGCCACTCTTAAGCTCTCTTCTAATCTTCACTTAATCAAGCTAGCAGGTAGTTAAAACCCTTATACGCTAGTCTAGACATCTTGTGATGACCAGAGAACTAGCAGATTATCAGGGCGAGAGCTGGGTGTGTTAGCAGTACATAGCCAGGGGAGGAGGGAATTCCAGGCAAACCGGATAGTAGATGAGTGCTTGAGTTTCACCGCACTGAATTTTTTTTAAATGCAATTGCTCTTGGTGTCCTGCACAAAGGGTTTGTGTTTTATCTTAATTGCCATCAGCTTTTTGGTGCTTTTATTCCTAGGTTTGAAATCCCGGAGCCTGAGCCGACGGAAGCAGACAGGCTGGCGATCGAGAAAGGAGAACAGCCTATCAGTGCAGACCTTAAGCGATTTCGCAAGGAATATGTCCAGCCAGTACAACTCAGGTTTATTTGCTTTTAAATTTGTTCTGTTAAAGCCAGATTTTAGTTAACTGATGATACGGTGATCCTGGAGACAGCGATCTCTTCCGGAGATGGCTGTGCTCTTAAGTAGGGACTTAGGACTGTCTGCAGCCAGACTAACATCCCAAGCCATGCTCTGATTAGTCATCCTGACTTCTGTTGTTGTTGCGACTGTGCTTTGGTTCTCTGCTGCTCACAGCTGTGATCACCACCCACAAGAACGCTGTACGGCTGCTATGTAAAGCGGGTGTGGGTGTGATGTACAACTGAAAAGTGTTTCTGGCTGCGTTTTGAATGGATTCCTTGTTAACAGGCCCTACGAAGATAGTTTCTCTGTTTCCATTTCTTTCAGTCGTGCTGGTATTTTACTCCCTTTCCCAGCGCCGTTGATGTATTTGCACACAGACAGGGAGGCTCTTGTCTGTGCTGCATGTTGCAGCGGGCTGCAGTGAATCTTCAAGGTCTTGCTGACCAAGCTAACTTGGGGAACAATTAAGCATTTCTAGCATGAATGAGGCTAATTGTTTCCCTGATAGGACATCAAGTCAGGAGGAGACACAGATCACAACCAATATTTGCTAGAACAACTTTTATTTGTTAAACTGTTTTTGTTAGGAGCATCAAGATGTTACTGTTAACAGCAGATAACTATACGCACACTACCCTCAGTTACTGCCTTGCCACACACAGGCATTCATAGTTACATGTTTGGAGCAACAGCAGTTTACTCGAAGTGAGGGATCGTACTGACATGCCAGTACCATCAAGGTGGGTATGCACAGAAAGCCACTCTGGAGTCCCATTTTCATCAGAATCCTGTGTGCGTATACATTAAAAAAATACAAATACGTGCATAACACTGTAGTGTTCGTCGATACATAGCTGCCACCGCCGCCTTGGACGTAGTCCAGGTTATACAACCTCAGGGTAACCTTCATACTCGTGTGTGCTTGTAGCCTTGTACAGATTTGTCAGGCCCTTGGTGTTCTCAGCTTATCTGTGGGTTCAGTCTCCAGAGTTATTGGAGAGCTTCACACGCCGCCCCTCAGTGCATCCTTTTCCTGGGTTCAGCTTGCTGTCCTCTCATAACTGTTTCTGCATCCATCCACATCGGTGCTTGTAGAGCCCCTTCATAGAAACTAGCACAGAACAGGCTTTTGTGACAGAACTGGCTCAAGAGTTTCAACATTGTTGTGTTGCTTTTGTTGCTGTTTTTTGTGGCCTCCTCTACTAACTAGGCTTGAAGTTGGGCTTGGGGACCTCCTTACTGTGTCCTTTTGTACAAGTGCATCTTCATGCAGCACTGCTGACTGCTATAGCTGAGCAGGACAAGTGGCTACAACCGGAACCTGTGGAAAAGTTTGAGGCAGCAATTAACCGTGTTTCATGCTATTAATTTCCAAAATCAGTTTAGCACTTCTGCCTTCATGTGTTGTGTTTGAGCCGTTTGAAACCTGTGCCCTGTTCCAAAGTTTCCAGGGTCTTTGGTTTTGTTCTCTGGTTTCTTTCCTTGTTTGAGAGGTTAGGGAACACCTCTTACCATGACAACTACTCCTTGCTGTCTAATTTATGCTGTGGTTGGTGCGCTGAGTCCATTTACGGGTGCCTGCTCGATGGGAGGTGTAGTTTAAAGCTGCTGTTTAACACACCCTTTAGTGGCTTATGGTTAATCTTTGAATGTAGGAGATACTATGTGTTTCTAGGAGCTTGAAACTCTTAACTGTGTTACAGTTGAAAATAAGTACCTGAATTTGAGCTGTTAGGTTGATGTGCCCAGCGCTTTGTAAATTCCCGTGTTGTTAATAGCATTGATCTCTACTTCAGAGAGATCTGAGATTTGGGAAGAAAGTGGAGAATGTGAAGATGCTCATCCCTCCCTCCCTCTCCCCCTCCCTTCCTTCCTTCCCTCTCCAGACCTTACTCCCCATCTCATAGAAACTGCTGTAGGCATGCTGTGCAGTGCACAGGCATGGAAACGGTAATGTCTGACTAGATTAAATTCATGTGAGGTCATGAGAAAGAGGAGGTGCTAAGCTGGAAATGCAGTCAGCAGAACCAGGCAATCTTTCTTGCTTTTTCAGTATTCCTACCATGATATCTCAAAGGCAAAGACTGATTAGGTAAGATCCTGTATTACTGTTATTGGGAACTTGTTCCGAAACATCACTCCTTCAATGGTTAGAAGCTGTTGTTAATTTCCAGCCTGAATGATCTGTTTGGGTAGCCATTCTGTCATGTGATAAACCTTATTCTTTAACTTATACACTGGAAAGAGGGGAACTATTTCATTCTCCCTGTAATCACGTAGAGCACCTTTCACTTGACCAAGCTAAACCAGCCAACTTCTCTAGTGCTCTGACTCACAACAGACTGGCAGACTGCAGTCAGTTCTCTGCCCTGTCTTTCTCAGATGTTCCTGCCCTGATCTAGAGCGCTGAGCCACTGCAAACAGTGGTCTGATCCACAGTTAGCACTGGTTTACCTTAACACCCCGAGCTGCAAAGAGCAGGGGAGTTCCGCAGCACTCTGCCTACTGCCGAGCCACTTCTGCAAAGGCAGTGGGGCAGGGTAACCACATCTCACTGTCACCGTCTCCTCCTCTGAGTCTGAGGCCATGGGCTCTCCGTTAACCCCATTGGCCTGTGCCATCTCTTGGACTGGCACAGGGAAAATCTGTGGTACTAGTTGATGTAGGAGATTTTTGCTCACTCTTTAGGTAAGGTGCTACAGTGCACCCCGATAAATCAAAGTTTTGAGGTATGAGCTCGATTGGTTTACCTGAAGAAGAGGCAAACCAGTTTTTTATTCTGATGCATCCTAAAAGTAGTAGGCAGAAGAGCAGCTGTAGTTCACTTTTAGAGCCTTGTTTATTAGTGATCTGTTTAAGAAAGTGTAAAGAAAAATCAAGTTTAGTGTTATCCTCAAAGGAAGTACTGGATCTAGGACGGCCATTTGTGTAATTAAAAAGTTGTAAAAGCGGGACAGTACACATGCAACAACTTCTAAGCTGAAATTCGTGTATAGGAAAGAAACAGTAACAAATTTCTCACCAAATGGGAGATCCTAATTAGCTTTTTTAGTTTTAAAAAATGAGAAAATTACATTAAAAATACCTGTTTTATCTGATTTTGAGAAGTTTGTTCCTCTTCTGAAACCACCTCAACACTAGCATTCTTTATGTAAGATTTAAAAGACCCACCAAAGTATATATATGCTAAGGCTGGGAAATTAGGTTTTAAATACCTCGGGACTGCTGTGGTCATTTGTGCCGTGCTTGGTCTTTGTTCTGCCCCTTTGTCCATATATATTTTGATAGCCGTCAGCTACAGGAATCTGTAACTCAGTTTTTGTAGAATTGTGTTTCATTTAGTGGTTACGTGGGATGAGACTTNCATTTGTGCCGTGCTTGGTCTTTGTTCTGCCCCTTTGTCCATATATATTTTGATAGCCGTCAGCTACAGGAATCTGTAACTCAGCTTTTGTAGAATTGTGTTTCATTTAGTGGTTACATGGGATGAGACTTGAAAGTCCTTAAAAACAAAACATAATTTTTTTTTTCTTTCCTTCCTCAGAATATTAAATGTTTTTCGTCACTGGGTAGAGCACCATTTTTATGATTTTGAAAGAGATCTGGAGCTACTAGAGAGACTGGAGACGTTTATTTCCAGCGTAAGAGGTATGGTAATTGGTGGTCCTGTTGTTCTTCCACATTTTGGTACAGCCTGCTGGTCTAATCCTGACAGGTTTTTAGGCATGCGAATATCTTTACACACATGAGTAATTTTAATACCTTTAATTGAGCTGTTCATGAAACTCCCCTTTACATGAGCAAGCTTTGGCCTGGAGCCTGAACAGCTACCAAAAATGAGTTAGAGCATTATGATATTTACCTTAAGTGTATTTACTTCTGCAGTAGTATTTGTCTTTACCTGACTCTATAACCCTGTCACGCTGTGTTGTAGTCATAGAGAATTCCTTCCCTGTTGGTTACTGAGACTAGTTTTTTCCATCTTGTTTTTTTCCCAGCTGTTGAAAGTTCCAGCTGAAAATCATTATCCTTTTAGGAGAGGATACTTGACCCATTCGGTGTCGCTTCCTCTGGTGCAATCCCTTACAGACCCACAGATTTTTTTGGCAGCCTATGTGGAGGGCAGCGCTGTTGGCGTGTCAATTTTAATCATTATCCTGCCAATTCCAGACTTGACTTTTCAGATTGCCAGACCATCATTGGGCAATATAGTTCTGGGCCAAATTAGAGAACGGTAGTTTATCTTTTGCAAAGGTCTCCATGCTAACCACTGCTCACCTTAGAGGAATAACTCAGTTTTGGTTAGTCTCTTAAAAGGCATTTGTCTTGAACTGCCGAAGGTACTTCCTGTCTTGTCCACTGTTTTGTGCACTGCAAGTGTTGAACTGATACTGTAAACGTATATTTCTCTAATCTTTTTGTTCTGCAGTGCACTAGTACAGCACGTTGCAAAGATCTCACTCGAAGCTGCTCATTTACTTTTGTAGTTCTTCTCTAAGCAGATGAAGCTAGCAAAGTGGAGGTGGTTGCAGCTGAGGGGAGAAAGTAAAATACAGTGTGTACAGGGTCATTTTTTTCCACTCCAAAACTGTCAGTAAATGTGGTTAAACACAACTGGGCACCCACAAATCACACGTGTCTATATTTGCCAACTGATACAGGTGCAGGAGCCCGTAAGGAAGAAAATAGGGAGCTATGAACCTAATTCATTTGCTTGCAGAAATAGCAGAACTTTGCATGCATGTACAATCTGGAGGGGGATTGGTTTTCTTAAATTATCAAAAGTCGGTTAAGATGGTACTAAAAAAGGGGGGGTATGGTTTCTGTTTCACAGGAAAATCCATGAAGAAGTGGGTAGAATCAATTGCTAAAATCATCAAGAGAAAGAAAGCTCAAGCCAATGGAATTAGTCACAACATCACCTTTGAGAGCCCACCTCCCCCAGTCGAGTGGCACATTTGGCGTGTTGGGCACAGCGAGACGCTGGATCTCATGACTCTGCATCCCATAGAAATTGCTCGACAGCTGACACTTCTCGAGTCCGACCTTTATAGGTAGGGATTGAACTAATACCTGTCTTTTTTTAGATCATTTGAGCAAGAAAGAGTCCTAATTCGTAGGATCAGTCAAAAGTATGTCCCCTTGACTTCCAAAGTTTATGGAAAGAGGTTTTCTTGCCATCTGTTCGGTATCAAAATACGCAAGGCAAAAAAAAAGTGGTTTTAATCTCCATTATCAGACTGCTGGCAACGTAAATAAGTACAGGAAGGACACTAAAATACTACAAGTAGATACTACTAAGTTGCATTGCCTCCTTGTTAAAAGCAAACCTGGCATTACAGTAATAAGAAATGCTTCTTGCTTCATAAAAAGAGAACGCAATTGTCTCTGCTCCTTTCCTTTACAGCTGCATAGCAAAGGCCCAGGTATTACACGCATATAACCATAGCACTGGTACGTCAGGGTTCTCAAATCTAATTCTGCAGAGTTTATTTGGTCTGATACCGTAATTACTGTGGTGTTTCCTAGCTCTGTTGTTACCTGTGATCGATAGAGCTAGCCTTGATGTGAGAGCTACGTTTCGCTGGGTAGAAATTCTTGCAAAACGTGAAGGTGAAGCGTCCTTTCGTGCTCCAGTAGCAACAGGTTTTCTATTGAAATAGGCCACTTTCCCAGCAGGTCGCTCAAAGTACTTCAGCTTCCTATTTAAAAAAAAAAATTGTAACTGTCTTTAAGATGCTTACTTGTGCTTTCAGGACATTAAACGTACTCCTTTGTAATTTTCTTATCTGAAAGTATTTATTCAAAAATACCAACTTCAATTAAGATAAAAATGTATTTCCTTCTAACTATTTAACTATAGTTAAATACTCATCAAAAAGTTATTTTAAGTAACTGTTTTGCAGGAGGTTAGAGTGGATTGTAATTGTGAAATATCAAGCCGTGATTAAGGGAAGACATAATCTTTTAATGCAAACACACAACATACAATTATTATTTGTATTGAGCGTTCTCCCGCATCTTGCTTTGTCATTATCAGGGCAGTACAGCCTTCTGAACTCGTCGGCAGTGTGTGGACTAAAGAAGATAAGGAAATTAACTCCCCAAATCTATTGAAAATGATTCGTCATACAACAAATCTTACTCTTTGGTTCGAAAAGTAAGTACGGATGGTGATAGTGTAGTGGCATTGAGTCCTCTTGAAACGTGTTTTTCTGCTGTTTGAATTCTGTTGCCTTGAATCTTGACGTGGCTGTAGGGTAGTACAGTAACGGCAGGTTTTGGTTCAGGGGCGCACGCCGCGCCAGTCGCGTTTGCTTCCTCTTCCTGAGCCTGGGAGGTTTTTTTTCCACTTGGTCAGCATGGGTCCTGTGTACCTTTCCTGCAGTACATCAGAAGGTGCTGAAGGCGGTGCAGGACGTGGCCCCACTTTTCTCCATCTCTGGTGAAAGCACTGCTGTGTCCGTCCCCTTATCCTAGTCTCTCTCCGTTCTCCTGTGACAGGATGAAGCACTTCTGAGGACACAGCCAGTGCTGTGGTCAGAAGGGCGTAGCAGCCTGTGTATCCCTATCCTAGCGAGTTTAAAATGCCACTGTAGGTACAGTGCCATGAGAGTCACCCTGCTTACCCTGGAGCTTGCTCGGGGTTTGCTTTATTATTTTACAGGATATGCCAAAACCTTTCTTGGCTTTGCAACTTGAACATATGTAAGATGTGATTACATCGATTTGTGCTTGAGATTCTTGAGAGCGTGCCAGAATGTGCCTGCCGGATGTACTGTGGAGTTTTTGCTTGGAAAAATTCAATTCGGCTAGCAAAATGGCAGGTTTTATTTATCGGCATTTCTCAAATTATGTCTTTTGATTAGGTGCATCGTGGAAACCGAGAACTTTGAAGAGCGAGTGGCTGTGCTGAGCAGGATTATAGAAATCCTGCAGGTTTTTCAAGATCTGAATAATTTCAATGGTGTTTTAGAGATCGTCAGCGCAATGAACTCCGTGTCAGTGTACAGACTAGATCACACATTTGAGGTAAGTTTTGGGCATTGCTCTTGAAAAAACATAGAATCCAGAAATGTATTGCACACAGCTCTGAAGTGAAATGCCGAGTATCCGTATCACACTTGCTTTCATGGAAGAAAACAAGTGTGAAATGTTCAAGGTTATTTATGAGAAAACAGACGAGATGGGCTGGCTGTCTCAAAGGGTCTGGAGTGGGAAGTGGAGCTTTTCAGCAGATGTTTTCTCATGCGTATTCAGCCCAGAAAGGGGAAACGCCGTGGCCATTCAACTGTTGTTCGTTAACCTGTCTGAAATGAACCTGTTGCTTCAGTCCAGTGTTTTATGGGTATGAAAGAGAAGGATCCCAGGACTGAGAACCCTGGACTGGAACCCTCTAACAGCAGCATTACCTACCTACACAAGAAATGTTGGGGTAGAAGGGCACGGGGAGGGGATAGCTAAAACTCAGGTTTCACAAGAACTTCTCTTGCATGAGAGAGTCTCAGAAAATCCAGACCATCAGATGCAGAAACAAATAGCTGCTGTGAAACGGTTTGGATGGACAGTAGGAAGAGAGGCTACCGCACAAGTAGTGATTCCGGTTTTCACTTGCCAGGGAAAAGAAATGCCTAGGATTTGGCAGCAAAGCCTCCCTCAACTAAAATAGGAAAAGAAGCATGTATAAAACATTTTGAGTTTTGTACGTCTTTGAAAAGCAGTATGAGGCCTTTTAAGTTAAATTCAAAATTAAATGTTTAATTTTTATTAAAGACCAGGGTTGTTCTTGTAAGCTGATAGACAAAATAATAGGCTGTTTACAGTAGCCTTGTGATTCACGCGACTAAGTTGTTGGACTGACAGTGCTGTAGTCCACAGCAAACCATTTACAGAAGAGGCTCTTTCAAATCTGAATTTCAGTTCCTACGTTTTGCTAAGAGAGCTAGGGAGTTGCCTTGTTTCTGCTAACCCTGCTACTGCGAAGATTTGCATCCTGATTTTTTTTTCCTTTGACAACTTAGGCACTACAGGAAAGAAAAAAAAGAGTTTTGGATGAAGCAGTAGAATTAAGTCAAGATCATTTTAAAAAGTATCTAGCTAAGCTCAAGTCAATCAATCCACCCTGTGTGCCTTTCTTCGGTAAGTACCACCAGGGCAGGCTAATGTGGTGTGTATCATCAGTCTGAAGTTGAATTCGATGCAGATGTGCTAATTTTACTTAAAGCAGTCAGGGTTGTGTTTAGCTCTGAAAAATCTGCAATGTAATGGGTGACTTCTGACTTCGTAGGTTTTCACTTCCTGGGTTTGTAGTGTTTTTAGGCTTCATAGAATGGTTTGGGTTGGAAGGGACCTTAAGGATCTTCTGGTTGCCACAGGCAGAGATACTTGCCACTAGATCAGGTAAAAGACTTAGTGTCTTTTATATAAAATTTATTTTTCTCGTTTAGTATACAAATTACTGGGATCACATTGGTATGAACATTACCTTACTTCATTTAACACTGCCTCCACATTGGTGATCTTTTTACGGTGATGATGTGAAGATGTTTTTTTTTCTAAGCTCAGGATCGCATGTTAAGGAGATAAAACATCTTATTTCAGTAATATATTGCTCCTATGTAAAATGCAAACTTGATTCATTCTTGCCAGCTGAATAAACTGCTGGAGCATTAAAGGGAAAGGTCTGCCTGTGCTCAGACTTTTATAGGATTCATTAGAAAGAACGAAATAATCTCTTGAAATGAAAATGAACTTTAAAAAACACTTCTCTCTTTATCAGGAATATACCTAACAAATATTTTGAAGACAGAAGAAGGGAATCCTGACTTCCTTAAAAGACAAGGGAAAGAATTAATTAACTTCAGTAAGAGGAGAAAAGTGGCTGAAATTACAGGAGAAATTCAGCAGTATCAAAACCAGCCTTACTGTTTACGGATAGAGCCAGAAATTCGGGTAATCAAGCATTAAATACCTGTTTTGGGGACAGGAGAGGGGAAAGAATGTACGCGACAAAGAATTGCCAAATGTTCTAGTACTAGACCAAATCTTGCATGAATATCAGGAGAGGGGAACAGTGGCGAGCAGACGACAAAGTACCACAGCAAAGGACTAGCCAGAAGTGGGGATTTGGTTGGATTCCATGTTCTGGGTCTTATTCATCCCCTTATTGTTCTGCAGCCTGGTACCAGAGAGAGTTTTTAGCAACAAAACAGAATGAGTAAGACATACTGACTAAACACCAGGACTTTTGGGAGAGAGATCGGTTGCCTTTAACCTAAAATGCCTAGTGCGTTTAGTCCTTCAGACATTCTGTCATGCCACCTTTGACCAAAGTCTACCAACCCTGCCAACGGTCAGAGGGCGTGAAGTTCGGCAAAACACAGACAATCGTTCAGCGTGGCAGAAGCTAAGCAAATGTGGGGCTGCCCTAGTGTCAGCTAGCGTTATCTTTAGAAATGAGAGGATGCTCGGGTAGTTACTTACCTAAGACAAAGACTAGTGAATTCCAGGTAAGTTAGAGGCATGTAAAGGAAGATGCTGAAACAATAATGAGCCAGCTAACGGTAGGTAGGTGTTTTTATGTGGAGGTAATAATGATGGGAAAGCATAGCTTTAAGTACCTAGCCACAGCTAATGGTAACTTTTCCAAAAGCCAGCAGCGTTGTCCACACTGCTCTCAGTCTCAGCTAGTGAAGAGCAGCAGGCGGGAAGCAACAAAGAAGTTGGTTTCGTGACTAATACTGCTGTTTAAAATGCTATCTCCGTGGTGTGTTTAATTGCTGCGGACATGTCTGGGAAGCATTTAGATTTACAGTATTTGTAAGCCGAGAAGTACACTAAGTTCACGGGATGGCAGTATTTGTGCTGCAAGAAGAATGAATGGAAGACACTGTAGCTCACCACGCGGAGACTCCAGCTGCAGCAGCAGCAGCTAGCGCAGGGCTGTCAGGCGTTCAGGAAGCTTTGTCCTGTCCTGTGCCCCTGGTGCCAGTCCCATCCTAGCCGTGCCTTCCCTCCGTACTCTGTCCTTGCCTCTGACCTTCCTGCTTTTGTCCCCTGTCCCTTCCTTGTGATCCCTTGATCCCCACATCCAGAGCACCTCTAAGAAATGGCACAAGCATAACCTTTGCTTCCACTACTGCATCATCTGTATTCTGCTCCTTCCCGGATCTGCGATGTTAAGGCAGGCGTGCAGGACGCTGTTGCATGGCAGTTCACGCTGCTGTGCTGTGCATGATTCACTAGTCAAAAACGTTACAGAAGACTTAATTTACCGTGCCTAGTTACTTGACGCAAGTTCATTCTTTCGTGTCAGAAAACTTCCCATGAACTTGATTGTTTCTTGCATTGGATTGTTTTGTATTTATTTCAGGGAATGTTTTACTCTGTTTTTTTCTGGAAATAAGCTTCACAATAGTGAAAAGCCAGATTTTTAATGAGCGAACTATGAGCATTTCATTAAAACTCTGTGTATGTGCTTATTTTTAAAATATTATTCATGCTTGTTTCATTTAGAAATTCTTTGAAAATCTCAATCCCATGGGGAAGATACCTGAAAAAGAGTTTACAGATTATCTGTTCAACAAGTCATTAGAAATTGAACCTCGAAACTGCAAGCAACCACCTAGATTTGTAAGTCTTATCCTGCAAATTAAATAGCTAAAATCCACTGGCCACTGTGAAAAAGAATACGTCGTTAACTCAATGAGCCGTACATATTTCCTTCAGAATTCTGTGTCACAAGATTATTTTCCAGCAAAACTTGATATAAAAATACTTTTATTTCAGATGTTTATCGCTACTAAAATATACTACCTTTGGCTTGTTTCAGAATGAACTCTTTTATTTCCCCCAAAGCCTAAAATATTACTGTTTAAATTTGGGTTTCTTACCATACACTCATTTGGTGGAATACATAATGACATTTCTCATTTCACAGTATCAAGAAATCTTATAAAATATTAATATTAATTGAAATAAGGATTTTATACATAGTTTTCTTTAAGTAGAAGTTAATTTCTATTTTTCTTTTGTCTACATGTTTTGCACTGTTGCAAAAACTGAAGAACTGACATGGTGCGACCCTCTTGCCGAATGAAATACAGTTCAATTCGACGGAATAGCAATTTTGTTTTTTAAAAAAATATCTACTGGAGCCCAGGGATCTTTTTTAAGCAGAAAGATCGCTCTCTAGAACACTTGGTTTTTATACGTCATCATTGTCCTTCTGAGTAGCTGGAGACCTCTCTGATGTTTGGGAGAGCTCATAAATCATTTTAGCAATCTCCTGTTAGAGGAACGAGTAAGATGGTATTACAAATACGGCAAGAAAACAACAGAAATTACTGTTGCGAAAACACTACTTGCAGTAATTTCTTTAAAATATTTTCTAAAAATAGGTATATATGCTGCCAGTCTCGGGCAGCTGGGCATGAATTCTTCACAGTTCGTAATTTCCAAACTAAACAATTGTTAATGGAATTTCAGGAAAGTCCAGTTCCGGATACTGCAGTGTGGTGGAGTCGTGCATCCCACCGTAGGATGGGACCGTAATTCATCTTCAGATAACCGGCTTTGATCTGTGCAGGGTTACACCAAGTCTAATGAGCCTTGTTTCATTCACGCCAGTGACATGTGTGTGAGAATTTTGTCCTGACTAACCCAAAGGACGTAGACAACGTGCGTCTGAGTGTGTCCTTGACCTTGGGCACACGTAGAGGCCTGGTGACCTGTGGTACAAACACAAAGCATGTCTTACCGTGCTGTTAGGAGGCTCTTCTGCAGGCCTCTGGGGGTACTTGAAATAACTCTCTCTCCCAAGGTTGTGACTCACTCTTGCCTGTGTTTCTTCCTGGTTGGCATGCATCTGAAACGTGACTCTTCATTTCTCACAGCTGTGGAAAAAAAATTTAAAATTATTAAGCTGGTGAAAAAAGATTTTTTTAAGCTGTATCCACAACTTTTCAGTAACCTCCTGCTGTGTAGATAACAGCAGACTGAACCTCAAGTCAATTGCAGAAAGGCTGTAACACCATTTGAAGTGTATTTGATAAGTACTTTTTAAAACATCTCATAGAGACTTGGCAATTTTGCTATCTGAATTGTTAGCAGTACTAAGCAGCTTTACTTTTTCCAGCCTAGAAAAACAACGTACCCCCTGAAATCCCCTGGGATAAGGCCCAATACTGGCAGACACGGCTCCACCTCTGGCACCTTGAGAAGTCATCCATTGCCACTTGAAAAGGAACCAAGTAAGATAAGTTTCAGTAGAATCACTGAGGCAGAGCATGAATCAACAGTATCGGCACCAACTTCTCCAAACACGCCGTCTACGCCGCCAGTGTCTGCTTCGTCAGAGTTCAGCGTGTTTTTAGACATCGATCTCAACAGTTCTTATGGTAAATGGGCAATATGTTTTCATAATTGTTGTTACTGTCCCTCAGGCTTGCAAAACGTATTGTTGCGTATGCCAGCCTTTTAAAAAAAAAAGTTGCAAAGTTTAGTTGTGGACTAGGATGTTCTTGTGTCAGTGTTACATGTACCGCGGTTTGGGAATCCCTGCCATAAGTAGTTAAATAGCAAGTGACATTTCCAGTCTTTTCGGCTACTGGAGGTGAGGCGATCTGTAACGGGAGATGTCCTCATGAGGCGCTGCTGTGCAGGGGCTATGCCTGCTTTACTGCAAGTATGGCCCATCCGTAGAGAGAAGCGGTGCTGAGGACCTGGCATCCGCACCGGTGCTTGTTTCTGCAGCGGCCCTGCAGACTCAGCATACTCCAGTGATTCTGGTTTAATTTCCTTTGAAGGGAATTCAGACTGTGTGTTTTGTGTTGTGAACCGAAGCGCCAGAAGGGCACTCACTCCAAAACGCAGTCTTGATTCAAAAGGTGACGCTGTTGGTTCCGATGCACCGGTAACACTCCCAAGCTTTGCGTGTAGCTGTGAGCAGCTCCTTAGCTGTGAAAGCAGCACGTGACAGGTCTTGGCTCTGCTCTAAGGGGGCTGCTGGCTTGGCACGCGGATTAAACCTGGTGCGGGGCAAAAGTGACAAACAGTTTTTATATGGCAAACGCTGAGGGCGTTTGGGCTGCAGGGGAAGGGAACAACAATGTGGTGGTGTCAGAACAGAGTAGAATAATGAATTTTAATTCCCAGCATAACTTAAAATCTCTAGTTCAGGAATATTTTGCACTGGAAAGTTCGATTCATGTTAGTAGTAGATGACCTTGGAGATGATGGTGATCTTTGAGGTCCTTCACAAGCATACGCTACGTGCTGTAGTGCCGTTGTTCTGTCTGGAAAGTCTTTAATCGGTTTTTCATTTAACAGGTAACAATAGCATCTTCGCGCCTGTCAGCTTGCCACAGTCGAGTGAGTACCATAACTCCATTAAATGTTTCATTTAACTCTGCTTTTCCTGGCTTTGGGAGAGCTGAATGGGAATGAAAGTCTGAACACCGGGATGAAAATGTGGGCTGCGTTCATTAGGGTTCTGAGAGGATTTTTTGTATTGCTTTTAGATCACATCCAGTAAAGCAATCTGTGAAGTCTAAAAACTCTGGTTTGGGTTTTCCTCTTGGATTATTTTGCTTCTATTTTGAATGTCCTTGATGAGGATTTTGTTTGACTAGTGCTACAAATGAAGCAACTTGATAATTTCGTATTGCCACTTAGTGAAAATAATTGTTCTGTTGCTAGGAAAGAGGAGGTACTTTCTGTACCACAGCTGTGAGGAATAGCCTGTATTCATCTGTGTTTTCGGCTTCTCTTTTTGCTCCCTTATTACACAGGCACATACGCTTACTCATAACATGATTAAAATTTCAAACTGGAGAGCACAGGTGCCTGATGTATTGATACAGAGCTCTGTGCACTTCTGAGAGAAAAAGCAAAAGTGTGACAAAAGTCACAAGTACAGGTCGGGAGCTTGTGTTGTTTCTTAACTTTGAGGAATTTTTTTTTTCCCCTCTGTAAAAAAGGAAGGACTAGAAATGTCCTAGAACGCTGTGAGAGTTGATGTCATCTGTTCAGTGTATAATTCTCCTGCTTCAGAAGTGTTGCAGACCTGTTAACGAAGCCTCCAAATTTCCGAATTTAACGTGTACCCATATGGCAGAGAGAATAAACTTCCACTCCAAAGTGTAATTGAGGCTTGCGGGCACGCTGCAGGCCCTGTGGTAAACAGTGGGTACCTCCTGCACTGTAGAGACGATTGCGGAGAAAATAATTTACATGCTCACTAGGAGTTAATTTGAGTTATTTTTCTGCCTTTAGCATTGCCTGCTAACTGTTGATGCATATCTTTGACACTGAAAACAGGAGACCACTTTGTGAGGCATATATCTGATTAAAGAAACGAGTGAGAGTTTCATACAACTGAAGTTAATGGTTCACGTAGCTGTCGAGCACAAAGAGTTATTTCAGTTGCTTCTAGTTTGGCTTAATGCTCTAGCATATGTTCCTCACATATTGCACAAGCAGTAAAATATCTGCTTTGCTCTCTCTCCAGAGACTTTCTTCAGCTCGTGGGGTAGCTTCCCTAAACTAAGCGACGAGCCTCAAAACCCTCCTCCTCTTCCTCCACGAAAAAAGATGGATCAGGATGCTTCTAATGCGAAGGTATTTCTGCCCTATATTGAATAACGTCGATAATAAACCAGGGAACATCTAGCCAAGCAGGACTTTGTTAGTCTGGGAGACTTTCAAATGCAGTGTTCCAGTTGCCCTTCTTAAGTTTCCGGTTCCCGGTGCCCAAACTTGGCTAGCTACTTTAGGAACACAGTGGTCGTATTTGGATCAAAGGTACAGCTATGCCAGTATCACGTTTCTGACAGCACCAGTAGCAGACATCAAGAGAATCCTGCATGTCAGAAGATAGGCTTTTTATCTAAACAGCTGCATTTCTTACAATGTCATCTTCTCTGTAATGTTGTAGGGAAGTCTAAAGTCGGATGACGATCCTCCAGCAATTCCACCTCGGCAGCCGCCGCCTCCAAAGATACAGCCTCGTGCTCCTGCTTACACTAACCCCCTTGACCAGCCGCTGCACAGCCCTCCTCCTCCACCCCCCCGGGACCCTCTTCCTGATACTCCCCCACCAGTACCGCTCCGGCCACCCGAACACTTTATCAACTGCCCTCTAAACCTCCAGCCGCCACCGGTGGGACGCTTGCACAGAGATTCTGACTGGTTCAGGGAGGCGAGCACAGGCCCCATCTCTCCCGGCACTCCTCCCAGCACACCCTCGCCCAGGGTTCTGCGCCGCTGCTGCGTGATCAGCACAAGTCACAACAACCTGGTCCACCCGCCTGCGCCCCCGGTCCCGCCCCGGCACAATTCGAGCCCTCAGTTACCAAAACTGCCACCAAAGACTTACAAAAGGGAGCTCTCCCACCCTCCTTTGCACAGACTGTCTTTGCTAGAAAATGCAGAAACTCCTCAATGACCTTAGCCATAGTAGTCATTGACACTGGAATAGTATTTGTAAAGTTCCTTTTTTTTTATTTATTCAAAAAAGGCAGTGTATTTTAGTACTTTCACAAATTATGCTCTTAAAGTGCTGCTGATCAAAAAAAAAGTTTAAATTGGAAAAATAAGACTACACACGCTCTAGCCTGCGTCTGTTCGACAGCATTACCCTCAGGTGATCAGCAGCATTGCCTCATTTCACATCCTCAGTGCCGACAGTTACGCCAGTATACAAAAATATATCTTTTGCACTGTAGACCACACTAAATGAATTTAAACTGACATCATTTAATTGCACTGAGCCAAAAAAGGTGCGTCTGTGGAATTTTTTCAAATTTGAGCACTAGTGGCCTTTTTTTTAATTTAAAAAAAAAAAACCAAAACCAAAACGAACAATGGGTTGATGACACAACATGAGGATTTTAAACCTCTGGCCGCTTGCCTTCTGACTTCGTGTAATCTTGGAGGTTCGTGAGCGACAGCTACTGTTCTCGAGTATTTTAATGCCATGTCTTAATTGCCATTGATTTGCTGCTGAAGACAAAAAAAAAGAAAAATAGGTTGAAATCTAAATACCAAAATATCCAGTTGGTCTTGATTATTTTGCGAAAGGATGGACGAGGGCTACCTGTCTCCGATATTGGAAAGGATCCCTAGTACTTAGCATGCATCCTGTTCAGATGTGCCTTTTTGTTTTGATAGGCGAAGATGTCTTAAGCTAAAGAGTTGTCTACTGTTCTTGAGAACAAAGCTATATGCCGTGTATGTACAATTGTTTATATTGTATATTTACAGATAATGCTAATAACCTGTATAAATTTAAGTGACTTGAGGCCTATAATACAGTCTGCTACTCTTGCAGTCCTAGACGGTCAGAAGTGTTTCCTCTGGCTTAGGAACAGTTTTGCCTTCCAAACCTAATAACTTTCTTTAGATCTCATTTAACTTAATCGTGAATCCATTTTGGAAATTGGTAGCATTTAAACCAGCAAAGACTTAAAGCTTTATTAAACTTTTTAAACTGATAAGTGAATGGAACTTTTATTTGCCAGTTGAACTACTTGTTTGAACTGGTGTGAGAGTGAGTCTGTTTTACTGGTAGTGCTGTAGCAGCATTTATAAAGTGGCCAGAAGCCACATTTTATTTACTGGTCTGTGGCCTTTTACTGTGCTTTGTATCAGAGTTCTTAACAAGATTAATAAATCACCCCAGTCTTAATTTTTAAGAGCTTGAGCAGTGCGTGTTCCTTGTAAGGACGAGGTTGGGAATTGCATTGAGTAAGTCTTTGGCAATACCAACTGCCCCAGTTTTGCACGCCACGCTTCTCAGCTTCGGTTGTCCTTCGGTCTGCAGCTGGGCCTGGTACACGACAGCTCCCCAGGAGCTTAACCTTTCCCTCATCTACTCCCCCCTCAGACGCCTCAGCCCCTCTAGATGGAGAAGGGGTCTCCCTTTTTTCTGGCTGCTGGCTGAAGGGATTTGCAGCAGCTCAGGCTTCCAAGTCACGCTCCGGCTTTTCATCAGCCTGCCTATATTGCTCCCACCGCCTCGGGCGTTCCCTCTGGAAAAGGAGAGGCAATACACCCAGGGTGCTTATGTGCTTCTCCTGCAAAGATGTAGCTTGCCATCTGTCTCTTGGACAGCCTTCTCCTACTGCCTGTCCCCTTCATGCTCCTTTCTTGAGTAAGAGGAGGGGTAGAGTCTGTCCGAGGTGTCTCCCTAAGGGCCATTGTGCTCTTTATAAAGGAGAGCTGCTTCATTTTGCAAATACAACATTCAAAAAGTCCCAGATTTGAGATGAACTGAGAGTGCAAGCAGCAAATGGATGACACCTTGATTATGGTTTTTCCTCTGCAATAAAAACAGTTTGGGAAGAACTCTTCTATCGGTGCAAGAACATGGGAAATTGTTTATTTAGTTCCTTGTATTAACTCTTGTGAAGTCCTCACCAGCAGCTATAGCTGAACGATGAGTAATACTTTTTCAAACTTTCACATTTTGTGTGTCGTTGAGGGGGAAAAAATCCTCTCCTACATTTCAGAATATATAAATGTCATCTTTATACCTTCCTGTACAAGTGCTTAGACCAGAAGCATTTTCAGTGTCCCATATTAAAGTACAGCATGGCTTTGGATTTTGGTCCTGACTCAGCAAAGCCCTTACTGGATCATTTTAAGCTGAGCAGCTGCTGATTAGTAGTGGCTTCCATACATATCAAAGTACTTCCCTCCGTCAAGAGCTTTGCGAGGTTCTGGTTTGTGATGGACTTTGAGGAGAATTTAAACTTGTGGATGCAGAAGTGTCCATTGGAGTTAACCTTGAAATGATGCCGCTCAGGGGTGCCGTTCTCAGAACAGCCCTTTTTAGGTGCCACCTTACATTTTATGTAGACAGCCTGCAAGTGAAACACTTCCTTCTTTTAACTCTTAAACTTGAATGTGTACGAGTGGTTTGGGACAACAGTTACAAACTCCACACTTAAAGCCAGAGAAAAAGAAATACGTAACTTTCAGCAGGGCTCAGAATGGTTTGATTAGGAAAAATAGTGATGAGTTAGAGTCTCAAGCCTAGGTTGTCATTCTCCATTAGGTTAACACAGATAGAGGTAGGCATTCCTGTAGAAGCCTCTCACTGCTGTCTGGGAATGTCCCGGACAGCAAAGGGAGGTGACTGTGGTTCCTGGTGGGCCCTCGCGACCTGTCCTCTGCCACCAACCAACGGGACAGACGTGAGCCTGCGAGTCCACGTTGCTGTTTTGCCAGTGGCAGGTCCTCAGCCCCTCACCTCTTCTCCCCCGGTGCTCCTTGAGCTGTTGGTGGTTGTGCTCTGAACTGGATATGGAAAAAGAGCTTGGTTTGGCTTAAAGCATCACCACCCACAACTGATCAATAGCAGAGCTAGGACAGTAAAGGTGCAGGAGGATGAAGGGAAAGGAGAGCAGGAACCTCTTACAGCAGATCTTCCAGCGGGGACAATAATGTGAAAACACAAGATGCTCGTGCTAGAAGGCGGCAGCTAAACAACGCTCCCAGCCACGTTCCCGTGCATGAAACGCGACTCTTAACAGGGCCAGTTCTGGAGTTAACCGGGAGTACATAAATCACGGCATGATTCAGAAAAGGGGCCTTGCTTACGGATAACTTACCACACAATTAAACTGTGCTCCACACATAAAAGGAGCTGGAAAATAAAAAAACAAAAGCATTCCAAGGCAGGGCAGCAGCAGCGATGCCAGCAGCATAAAGTATGACGGGTACGGCAACACACGTTCCCAAAGTAACTGCTTGGCTGTGTAAGTGGTCGAAGGCATTCCCACCAGTGCGGTTCGAGGGAATGCCAAGATAGCAGTAAATTATCATTTTAGTTACTTCATAATTAGAGGGATAGATAAACAGAGAAAAAGAAAAATGCTAGAGGAGAAAAATGTGAAATTGCTGGGTTTGAAGTTGGCTTGTGTGGGAAAAGGCAGCTCCGTCAGAAAAGTGCAGATCAACAGATGGAATGTGAAGGCAGTTAATAGCAAAAGAAATACCGTTTCTTGGTTTTTTCCGTGATCTTATTTTGAGTTACTGAGTTTTAGGATTTCCCCCTACTCTGGAGCTGGAATAACTTCTTCGGGTGCTTTGAGTTCTGGGAAGGGAACAAGCATTAGTAAGAAATGCTAGGAAATAAAGTAATAAAAACTTTCTTCCACACGTCCAAGGAAAAAAGCAAAAGCCTTTACACTTAGAAATGTTGATGCACAGTCAACTTGTATTCAGCTGCTTTTTTAAAACCTGTGTGTAAGTTTAAATGTTGGATGAGAGCCTACACCACCCGTGTAGGCCCTCATCTCTAGCAATCTTGTGGCTTTAAGTGGGACTGCACGTCCACAGTGCTTACAGGCTGCACTGAATAACTTCTCAAGTCCATTTTGAATCACCGTGCATTAATTCACAGTTCACACATGGAAAAAATTCTTCACAGCTGACTTTCCTCTGGCTGGTGTTTAGCGTCTCCTTAGCCTCTGCGGAAACTGAGGTCACTCAGGAAGGTGCCAGGCGAGCTCCTGCACGTGGCTTCCAAACGGAGGTTTCTCACCTCGGAGGGAAATCTGACTTTGTGACGAGCGTGCACGAGGCCGCAGGACCCAGCTGAGCGATGGCTGCTCGCGTTCTCCCCGCAACAACCCGGCCGCTCAATGTGGCGGCTTTGCAGTTGCTCCTGTGCTGCCAGCAAGCGCCAAAAACAAGTAAAAGTACGTTTTTCTGTCAAGCAAGGGTAGCCCAGAACATGCTTTCATCTAATTCACGGTCAGCTTACAGGAGGGTTGCTCAAGAGGGGTTGGGGAGCGGTTTAACGTGGAACAGCTGCCATGGGCGTTCGTGCTCCTTCAGGGGAGCGGCTGGGGCTGAGGCGCAGCTGCCCGCGCGGGCGGAGGGGCGGCGGCATCGCTGCAGAGCGCGGCCGGGCACCTCGCAGGCACCGCTGAGACGAGGGAGCCGTGAGCGCCCGCCATTTCCTCTCACCGCGGCGGCGGCGGCGGGAGAAGCGCTCGCGGGGCGGCCCCGGGAGGAGGGGCCGCGCCGCCTCAGTGCCGCGGCCATGGCG
>VZSC01016781.1:15988-31611 GCA_013398225.1 Steatornis caripensis | reverse complement strand
GCCTCAGTGCCGCGGCCATGGCGGGCTTCGTGAGGGAGCTGGAGCGGCGGGGCGGGCCGGCGCTGCGGCTGGAGCAGCGGGCGGCGGGCGGCGTGGGCTGCGTGGTGTGGGACGCCGCGCTGGTGCTCGCCAAATTCCTGGAGACCGGCGCCTGTCCCCTCGCCCGCCGCTACGTCCTCGAACTGGGCGCCGGCACCGGCGCCGTCGGCATCATGGCGGCCACGCTGGGGTGAGCGGCGCCGGCCGGTGGCTGCGGGCGCCCGGGGCCGCTCCCTGCCCGCCTGGGCGAGGGGGAAGCCCTCTTACCCCCCGTTTATTCTGTTATTTACGTGAAATCTTCTAAATTCTCGCAAAGCGCGTGTTTTGTGGGTGCGCGCTGTGGCGAGGGGCCGGTGGGCCGGGCCGTAACCCCGTGTGTGTTGCAGGGCGAACGTGACGGTCACCGACCTCGAGGAGCTGCAGGAGCTGTTGATGGTTAATATAGAGAACAACGAGCATCTGGTGACAGGGTCAGTCCGAGCCAAGGTACTGAAATGGTTTGTATGATCCTTTAATGTTTTTGTTCAGCTTTACGCGGCTTCCGCGCTTGCTTTGTTAAATTGCCAAACACACGTGCAGGCACTGCTGGAAAAGGAAGCTCAGTATAACAACACAGTTAATTTTATGCTCAGTCCTTCAGTAGTAGGTGTTGTATTATTACTGAAGCTTGTTTTCTTTTTTTTTTTCCTTCTTTTTAGGGGTGAAGATGTAACAGAATTTCAGCCTCCCCCCGATTATATACTAATGGCTGATTGCATTTATTACGAGGAGGTAAATGAGGACTTTGCAAAAACCCTATAGAAAGCTTCCTTGGGAAGGGTGTGCGTTCAGTGTGGGAAGTGTTCAAATAAGTATTGTACTTGTATCTTGGTACCCATGGTTTAGCAGTATACATTGAACAAGACTGGAAAAGGCATTTTTAAGATTTGAGGCTATTTGAGATTCAATCAGAGACTTTTTTTATGTTTAAAAAACCCCCAAACTTAATATTTGTATCGTCCCTCCTTCCTCTTTTTTTTTTTTTTTTAAATATATTGGGAATGAAGTGTGAAGCAAAACACGGTCACTGGTAGTTGTGAACTGTTTCACGTGTTGGTAAATGAAATTTAACAGTGCCTCATCTGTGCTGTTTGGGTTCTCCTCACACTTCCCTTGGGAAGGCAAAAGGATAAATGCTCCAGCCAAGTGGTTGCTGCAGTCTGCCCCATCTCCTGAGGTGGAGCGCTGTAGGATGTGCACAGAGAGCTAACGGAAGCAGCAAGAAAAGGGAAATGAACCCCGTGTCCCATTGCCCTGTCAGTGGTCTTCCCATCCCCTTGCATTGGCACCCTGCATGTTGGTCCTGTTTCCGTATGCAGTGGTCTGGATCTGAGCCGTGTCCCAAGAATGGTTGAGAGAGCTCTCACTTCTGGACATGTCAAGAAATAGTCGTTCTTGTGTGCTTCAAGGAGATGCTCACTCAGCGTCGTGGGATGTCTTTAGCTTTGATGCTAGTTCAGTTTTCTTGGTCAGTCTGAAACTCTTCTCCTATGCAGTCTCACTTTCTCCTCTGCTTTCCAGCTTGCCCCCATGTTCTTTTTGTCCCAGTTAAAGTACTAAAAATAACTCCCTGAAAAGCAAAACTGGAAGGTTCTCTCTTGGGTGAAGACTTTCTGTAGTTAGAGAGTATCATACCAGTAAAATGAACTTGAAATCTAAGTGGGAAATGCTTAACCTCTTTTGGGCAGTCGTTAGAACCATTACTGAAGACACTGAAAGACCTTGCTGGCCCTGAGACGTGCATCTTGTGCTGTTATGAACAGAGGACTATGGGAAAGAATCCCGAAATAGAGAGAAAATACTTTGAGGTAAGCGTTTTTAGTGTGTGCTTTTTTAAACAGTAGGAGAACAGCGTGGATATAAGGAGGGCTTTGTATTGAATCAGCTGTCGATTGAAGTTGCTACACATACGAATTCAGGTTGATCACATGACATAGAGTGTGTAGAAGGAGAAGCACGTTTGTCTTTAGATGGAGTGTAGAATTTGGATGGTGACCCTTGATGTTATTGCCCAACTCACCAGTAGAGACTTTCTGGATGCTTACTGAGCTTTCCTTCCCTCAAAAGGTCAAACTAACCTTTCTTCCCTTACTAATCTTAACCATATTGATGCTTTTGATCCAGATAGCCAGACGTGCCTAGGCTGTTGAAAGCCTCTCTGGCTTGTGATACCTTCCGGATTTGCAAAAGGGCCACCATATGCGAGGCAGTATCTGTCAAAATCAAAACCATCATTTCTGTAGGAGCAAGTGAATTAGCAGTTGGTTGCCGCCTTCTTTCTGCAGTGGTTGTCGTGGTGTTACATGGTTGTTGGGAGGATTAAAGATGAGTCTGGTGAAAATTTATTTTCTTTTAGCGTGTTCCATTGAAAGCAGAGGGGAAATACAGGTAGAGTTTTCCAGAGTAGCTCAGGAACTCAAGATTCTCTGCTGAGTGATAGAGCTGCTTTTCAAAAATTATATATATAAAATTATTATATATAATTATATAATATAATTATAATAATATAATTATATATATAAATATATATATAAATACTGAGAGAGCTTTAATGGATGGTAGAATTAAATAATCTCTGAGCAGGTAGAAGAAAGGAACACAGGTAATGGCTGAGTCCCTCCTGAGGTTGTGGGGATGACGGTCAGTGCAGGATTTAACTCTGCGCCTGTGAAGTCTGCTGAAAAGCAGCCGTTGTGCAGGAGTACTGGATTATACGTAGTAATAATGCTACAAAAAAGGGGAAGGACAAGAATTCCAGGGCGATTTGTACCTGTTGGTGAAAGCACCTCTTTAATAGTTAGCCGTGCTTCGAACTGTTGTGGGGACCTCACTGTGAGGACGGTTGCTGTAATTGAGATCAGGTCTGATGAGGTGCCGCGCCCACAGTACACACAATAGGTGTAGGTGTTTCTGGATGATTTATGCTTTCTTGTAATTTATTTCCTTTCTTAGCTTGCCAGGGTTCAGCCAAGTTGGTCTTCTGAGCACATTGCAGAGTCGATGCTTGGTTTTTTTAGCCTTCCCCCCTCCCACCCCCAGCAGCTGAGAAGGTTGGCAGACAGAGGCAGGTGCTGTGGTTTGGCTTAGCGCTTTTGGAGATTGGAGGAAGCAAAATGTTTTATTGCAAGCTTTTAGATTTTTCTGAAATGTTGCAAGCTGTCTGTAGCTTTGAATTTGCACAGGAGGAGTTAAAACGAGGATAAGTTTGTTGCACCCGGGTGGGGGTGGGGAAGGAGCTTCCAAGTTTGTAGAGGTCTTCAGTGGCATGATCTGAGTGTGGCGATTGCAGCCTCCTAAGGGTATATTGTGGGGCCTTTTTAACTGAACACGCTCAGTTCAGCAGGGCGGTCGGCATAATTTTGAATTGTTTTGTCTGTTCCCTGATAACCAGCTGCTTCAGAGAGACTTTGAGCTGGAGAAGATTCCCCTGGATAAGCACGATGAGGAGTATCGCAGCGAAGACATTCATATCGTGACTATCCACAGGAAACAAACGGTAGGGGCATTTCCCTGGCACAGCGAACGCTGCCAGGAATTCACAGAGTTGCTGGTTACTTGGCACAGTGCGAGCGTTCCGGGGCTGAAGCTCTAAACTGACTGCGAAATACCGTTAGGGACCCTGTGACTCTGCAGCCCAGAGCCGTGCTCGTACGGAGGAGCTCCTCTGTCCCAAAACACGGCGCTCTGCGAGGCACCTGCCTTTATCTTCAGCAGGACCATCCTCAAGCTGCACACTCACTGTCTCTTCTGCTTCCCCCTCTGTAGTGCAGCAAGATCTCAAAACTGGCGTTTTGAGGCACCGAAGTAATAAAAATAATATGCCTGCTGCTGCTTTTAGTACAGCCCTTTCAGAGGGCTCTGCCGTGCAGCCCTCCCCCCCAGAACCAGTCTCTAGCACCCGTCCGTGTTGGTTAGGTCAGTTTTTGGTTAATTGATGGAGAAGACTGTCATGTATGAAAAAAGTCTTTTGCGTATTGTGCTGACACACAGTGTGCAGGTCCAGGGCTTAAACAAAACCAGGTCACTTAAGAATCCATACTTTGTTTTAAATCTCTTCACAGAATTTTCCATCGTGAGATCTTTGACCACAGTTTCTGTCCTCTGACAGCTGGCAGAGCTCTGGAGAAGAGGGAGAGGGTATCAAATAACACCGCAAAGGGACTGTCTGCAGCGTGGTTTGTGACTCAGCTACGGAAAACGGCTTCTTCATGGTGGACTTGGCATGAGGCACCAGAAGAAGCAGGCTCGTTAGACTTGATCCACTGATTGCGCCTTCCAAGAGGGCACGTGTGAGCTGTTGACGTCTGCAGGCCGAGGCAGAGGAGGGCAGAAAACAGAACCAGAGCTTTGCCCAGAGCAGCGCTGGGTGCATGTTCTGGTTACCTCTGCTGGGCAGCGGGCGGGTCCTCGGGTCTGCGCTGCGAGCACACCGCACTGAAGGCTCTGCGAGGAGAAAACTCTGCGAGCAGGCTCAGGCGGATGGCAGTCAATAAAACTTCCGCACTTGAGATGGGTCTTGAGTGGTGGGCGTTTGTTTTCTAGCTTTTTTTTTTTTCCAACCTGTGCTTTCTGTGTCATGCCCGTGTCACAGAGTTCCTGGGAGCCTCCTTCCAGGAGCGGGGCATCCTAGTGGTAGTTGCTGCGCAAATGCAGCACACAGGTAGTCCCTGTGCGAAATCGTTCTTTTTGATTCCACCTGTGCTCGTCTGGTACAAGGATCTGCAGCGCTGAAGTTTGACACCTTCAGATGATGTCGGTGAGCACGTTTGTGGTAGCTTGTTGTGCAGCGATGGCTTTGAGACTTAATTGCAAAGGAAATCTCGCTTCTGCTCTGTAGTGGAAGCGGCCGCAGCTGCCTGCGTCGTCCCGCGGCCCTGCATGCATGCTTTGAAAGGAGGTATGCTGCAACGGTGGTGCCGCTTGGCGCGAATGACAGCAGCCGGTTCCCTGAGCCACCTCATTCACGCCGCGTCCAGCACGAGCAGTCCTTGCTTCAGAAACATGAGTATTTAAGCCAAATTTGCTGAGTTTTCTCAAAACCTCAGCAGCTGTGTTTTTGGGGAGCCCTGTTTGCAGGCACGTGGGCGCTTTCGGGACCTGCCCTCCTGAGCTCGGGCTCCCTCTGTCTCCAGGAGGAGTGATCCTTGCAGGCGCCACGCTTCATGAAGTGCTGCCCTGGCTTGCAGAGCACAACAGCGATGATTAGCGAGTGTGCGGCAAAGCGCGAATGTAATTTGCCGTAACCGCACGCATTATTTGTTAACTTGTTATGAAAAGAGCTCCTTAATTAACCAGTGGCCTGCAGGAAGATATTTACTGGCGTGTTTACGCCAGCGTGACTTTCCTGGTGGAAACTCTTCTTCCAGCAGAGTTGTCCGGCGGTGCGCTGTGAGGACAGTGCAAGAGCTGTGCCGTTCTCTGGTTGCTTCTCCCTGCAGATGGAGACCCCTGGGAGCGGAGGAGCAGCGTTTCTGGGGGGTTTGGCGCCAACAGAATAGTTCTGGTTTATCTGCAGGGGCATGTGATTTCGGCACTTCCTTTCATGTACGGGCTCGGATCTCTTGTTCAGAAGAAAAAAGGAAGCCGTGCTTTTCTCCTCCCTGCACGCAGCCACTGGCTGTTCCTCTGTGCCCCCAACTTCATGCCTGTGCTGCTCAAGTTGTGAACGCCGTTGGGCGAGAGGGACCTGGGGCTGGAGGGGCCAGATGCTGTCACCCACCGCGCTGTTTCTCTGCCTGCACATGCTGCGAGGGGGGGATGTAAAACCCAACCTTGGCCTCTGTGAGGAGGAAACCACTGCTAACCACTGCGGCAGGGACGGGGTCACGTGCAGTGACGGCTGCTGCCTCTCTGCGCCTTGTCCCTGGAGCCACCAGATGACACAGCTGCTTTTTGGCAGGGGGAGGGGGAAAGAAAGGCTGTTGGAAAGGTTGGGATCTTTCTGCGGGGCCTGAGCTCTGTGGGGATGGGGAGGGGGTGGCTGTAGGGCAGGTGGCTGCCTTGGCGTGGGGATTGCCGCTCATGGCCGGGAGCGGGTGTGGGACGCTCGTGGAAAATGGGGTGTGCAAGGGAGGCGCTGGTCCTGCCTTTTGATGGTGTCTCCACTGCTTTGCCCATCCCGTTTGTCCCTGTTGGCTTTTTTCCCATCTCTGTCACTTCGGGGAGAGCGCATGTCAGCACCGCTCCCATAAATGTGGGGTCTCTTCCGCAAGGTTTGGCTGTGGTGAGGTGCCTGGTGGTGCCTCTGTGCCGGTGTCGGGCTCTGTCCAGCCCTGGGGCACAGCAGGTGCCCGGAGAACAACTCTCATACTGACCCAAATCCGCCCCAGCGTTCTCCGCAGGGGAGAGCTCTTCCCTCCCTTGGCTCCAACGAGTGCATAGCCACCTCAGAGCTGGCTGCCGCAGGACCCGGCAGCACCGAAGCCGCGGTGCCTGGTCTGGGTACCCATCCTCTGCGTCATCTTGCCAAAATTTGTACGCTCACAGGAGAGAGCAGCAAATGTCCCTGTGCCGCAGCTGCAGGAGCTGGTTCGGTGCTGCCCGTCAGGTGGAGACGTTTGGGAGACCGGGGCGTTTGCCTGTGCGGGGTGTTTGTGCAGCACTGCGCAAAGAGCGGCCACTTCCCCACCAGCAAAATCCTGCCCAGCTGGAGCATCACACTTAAATGACCGGATAATTTTCTGGAATAATTTCAACATGAGCATAAATGATGGGAAAACATGTTGCGTGGGTTGCGGGAGCAGAGGTCGCAGGCAATTTCCATGGGAGAGCCGTGATGCTCGCGTGCCGGCACAGCGTCGCCTCATGCTCGGGTCAGACCGCAGCCTTGGCACCCGGTCCCTCCGGCAGCGCCCACATCTCAGTGACACCGCGGCGGTGCCATCGTCCCGTGGTCCTGCTGGGGCTTTGCCGGGCTGCTGACTCCTTGCTACGACAGCCAGTGTAGCGTTTCACTTCCACTTGGATCAAGGGCGAGGGTGCCTGGATGCAGCCAGGGATGGAGCACAGTGTTTAATGCCTGCTCAGCACCAGCCACAGAAATCGCCGATTGCTTCTTGTCACGGTATCAGTCACGACACAGCTCGGGAACCTCCTGGACCTGGGGATCTTCGCGCTTGGCGCTCTGTGATAATTTATTTTTTCTTTGCTAGGAAGAGCACGGGACACGGGACAGCTGCTGCAGAGTGCGCCAGTATCCGGATCCAGCCAGCCGCGAGCGCTTCCCAAGCATCCCCCGGTGCTAGTGCAGAGCCCCCCGGGACTGCACGGAGCCAGGACCCTCCACCCACGCGTCCCACAGGGCTGGTGGCTTTGCTTGGGAAGATCTGTCCTCCGCAGCTGTATAATCATTTTCTGTGGCATGTAATCCCGGACAAATGGATTTGCCTCTTAGAAACTGATACTTCTTGCCTGCAGCATTAAAAGGTGATGTTGGAAAAGGCTTTTTATTACAGCGGATCTGCTCCCACGGGCTCGGTGAATGGGCAAATGGCTCAGTTAAACGCTGCCTCTGGCTCATTTAGAGGGAGCAGATGCCACCGCGCCTGCGGCTGAGCGCTGCCGTTGTGCCACTTCCTGAGCCTCAGCCGAGGAGCCGCTGCAAACGGCACAGCAACGCCGAAACTCGCCCGCTTGGCGACGGGGGATTACGTACGGGGGCTCCCATCCTCAGCTGCACTCGCCTTCTGCCTTGTAGGTCCCCGAGAGGGGGGCTATGCCCAGCTGAAGGAGAGAGAGAAGCAGCACAGGATCCCTGTTTGCACATACCTTGCCTGGAAAAAAACAACCCAAACCCGTAGCAATTTAATCAGTTTTCTGCAAAAGGGCTGGGCAAGGCTCCCTGGGGACTGTGGCAGACGCGGCACCAGTGGGTGACCGTAGTGCCGGCAGGGAGGGCACAGATGGCAACTGCCGGCCTCGTTAGCGGCATTTCAGAGCCCAGGCGTTTTGCCAGGCTGACCTGCGGGTGCTTGGCGGCACGGGGACAGGGATGCTCCTCAGTGGTGGTGGCCGCTGAGTGCCGCCAATGTGGCTCCTTGACCCAGTGTGTGCTGCAGGCACGGTCCCGCGGGCGGGAGGGCAGGGTTTCATCGTCACCGTGCGCTTTCACAGCACGTGGGATGCGGGGAGAGGGATCGCGGCCTTTGCCCCTCTGCCTCCCGAAGCGGTGTCGGTTCAGTCTGCCGAGGGCTTGCTGCCAACGCAGTACCCTGTCATCCCCGGGGCGGGGAGGCCGTGGGACCTCCACCTCACACTCCAGCAGTTATCTCCTTTCATATCCCGAAACAAAAAAATAAAGTTTATTTTCTGCTGCTGAGCAAACAGTGAGGTTTTTTGCAACCAAGAGGCCCGCTTCTACGCTGGTGGGCAACCACAGGCACGGTTTTTGGCCATGAGTATGAGCATTTGGGTTCTCCTAGCCCTGGGGGGTGACCCGGGACCTCAGCAGGGTGATGGCACAGTGGTCCGTGCTGGCGTCTGAGTTCAGCGGCCTCTTCCAAGGATTGACTTCTCCTCCAAGCCACCATCCCGTGGGAAGGGGAAGGAAGGTGCCGATGAGCACGGTAAGTGGTGGCTGCTCTTCCGGCAAATGTTTTTTGGCCTTCAGAGACATCTCTGGAGGATGCTTCCCGCTGCCCCTTGGGATGGACGGCTGAGTCCACCCCAGGTTTGCCGTGCGAGGTTTCCCCTGTCGCTGCGAGCTGTGAGACCCGTGTGCCTGAGGCTGCGTGGCCTGCAAGCAGCTCCTCCATCTTCATGACTATAATTAATGTGTGGCAATTATTTCTGTCCTCACGAGCTCCCACGTGGGATGCGCGGGGCAGCTGAGGTCTTGTCGGGGTGACTCGGAGCGGGTGGTGACACAGGGCTCCTGCCTCGGCTTGGTTATGGTTTTATTCCTCTTGCCCTTCTGAGTTTGGTTTGGTAAGGCGTAAGGGAGAAGGCAGCAGTGGGCTGGAGGGAGGTGGGGTTGCCCTGGGGAAGCAGCGGGGCTTGAGACAGGTCCTGCCGAGCTGCGATGTGGTCCCTGGTACCCTGCCAGTGCTGGCTGAGAAGTGCAAGCAGCCCCACACCGGTGGCTAGTCCGGCTACCGGCAGGATGGGTTGGACACGTGGCACGACCCTCTGCACGCGCGCCGCCATGAGTTCACCCGTTTCCTTCCTCTTGCCGCGACGAGGCGGCCAAAAGCCACGTTTCTTCCTGCTGCTTCTGCACCCTGCCCTGGACGAGGTTTTGCTCACAGCGATGCAGCGTTCGGCAGCCTTGAGGCCCAATCCCGGCACATCCCCATCCCTGCACGTCCCCATCCCGGCATGGCCTCGTCCCTGCTGAGCCCGCGCTTCCCATTGTGCCCAAAACCTCTGACTCATCCATCTCGCTGCCGGCAGCCGGGGCCAAGCTGCTCCACTCCAGCACAATCCCTGGCGCGTGGCAGGCGCAGCCTCTGCCTCCCCAGCCCACCGCTGTTTCTGTTCCCCTCCACGGCAGCGGGAATCAGCCACTTCTCCCGGCTCTGCCCGGCCTCCAACGCCCAGCCCTCCTCTGGCTCAGCTTCAGCAGAATCCTGGCCGGAGGGCCTTGGTGCAGGGGTTTGGATCGCCTCTGGTTAGGACCCGTGCTGCCCCAAGGGGGAAAAAGGGCAGTTGTGTCCCTGACGGGGATGGGTAAGACCCTGGGCTGGCTGCTCCCTGGCTCGCCAGGGATGCATCCCTTGTCTGTACGCTGGGACCAGTTTTCATGCCCAGCGTGATACCCAGACCCCTTCCCAGTGCAGGCTCCGGGAATCCGGTCTGAAGCCGTGGATGAAGCCATTAGTGATGGTTTTCCACACGTGATTTGGCAGCAGCTGCACGTTTCACTCCCCCTGCACGGGCTGGCAGCCTGGGCTCTACCCAGGCGAGCTGTGGTGGCCTCTGAGGAATCCACGTTGTCCACATGTCCCCCTGGGTTCCCAGGCTCTGGCCACCCTCAGTGAGTGCAGGATCCCATAAGACGCCTTAAAAATAAACCAGGGAAATAACCCAGTACGTCCCATGCTGAGCATCACCCTGAAAGGAAAATCACCACTGCCATGCCCGGTGGGGCATCCTGGAGGGGCTTCGGGCTCTACCTCCTGTTGATGCTGGCTCATCCACCGCTCCCAAACCAGGACAGGGTATGAGCTCGTGAAGAAGCCGCCATTAGGCAGAGGTAAACCTGGCAGCCGGGCGTGCAGCAGGGAGGAAGCAGCTCTGAAATTCCACATTTGGGGAAGCAGCTTGTCCCTGCACACCCTGGGGCTGCCACCACCTCCATGCCCTTCCCTGCGCTCCCAAAGCCCTCCTCGTGGTGACAGCCGTGGAGGAGTGTGCCATTTTTGGGAGAGCAACGTGGGTTCTGGGGTTGCTTCCCACCTTGGCTCACAGCTTTGTCCACTGCACGCGGGACCCGGAGATCCCCAAGGGGCCCGGCACAAAAGGAAGCCAAGCGGGACAGGGCAGGTGGGCGCTGTGAGCCCCGCGGGAGCTGGGTGGTCCCCACGGGAGCCGAGAGGAACCCATCACCCCATCTCCACCACCCTGTCCCCGCCACCCCGTCCCCGCCGCCCCATCCCGGCCGCCCACGCTGTGGCTGAGTCACGGCTGTGGGTTCGGTGCTCCCTGCCCCGGCGTACGCAGGAGCTCCCCGGGGCAGTTTCGCACCCACCGCCCCGTTTCCTCAGCCAGACCAACCCAGGTGCCCAATTTCCTTTTGGTTTGAATGCAAAGAGTTAAGCATCTACAGGCTCGTGTGGATTTGGGCCAGATATTTAAAGATCCACGGCTGGGAAAGGAAAGGGGAGGTGTGATACTCTCTAAACACTCTCTGCAAACACCTCGGAGGCTCCCGCTGCCGGCGCCGTCCCCGCACTCCCAGCAGCGGCTGGAGGGGGAGAGGCGGAAAATGCCTTTCTCCTATTTTTAGCTCTTCGGCGGTGTCATTGGAATAATCTGGGATTGGAAAAATGTTGCTGTGCAAAATTGCCCAGCAAGGCAAAACTCAAAATGTAAAGGTCTGGGATGCTGCAGCATAAAGGTGATGGGCATGGAGAGGAAACGGGTGATCATGGTAGAACGAGAGCTGCCCAGGGAGCACGGGTGGCGACAGGGAGGAGCTGCACTGAAGCGACACAGAGCAATTTAATAGACATGTCCTTAATAACGTCCCAGGAGAGGGAGGTTTAAATAGAGACAAGGTGCGGGTTATCCAGGCTAGCAGGACGTGCCCAGCTCTGCGCCAGCGCCGGAGACAATTTTGCAGCCTTGTCAGCGATGCCACCGGGCTCCTTGCCCTTTCCACGGTGATGTCCCCTTAGCGCAGCCCTTGCAAATGCCCCTCTGGAGCCCAGCGTCCCGGGAATAAAAAAAAATCAGGAAGGGCTGTTATATGAAGAGCTGAGCTAAACAGGGGAGCTCAGCAAGGCCGTGCCAGCAAATGTAACCCTGCTGAACCAGGACCAAATTGCTAGAAATTACACCCAGAATTCACTCACCCCCAAGCCAGAGCTTGTGCAGGAGCCCAGGCCCTGGGCACCGTGCCGGCTCACAGCCACCCTGTGCCCCGCACGAATCTCCTGCCCTTGTCCTCCTTTGCCCCTTTGACAATTTGGCAAAGTCCAAAGCTAAACATTAGCTCGGGTCTTGGAGCAGCTGCCGATGGCCGATGCACTGTCCTCAGCCATCCCCTGGCCGGATTGAACCTCGTCCCTTTGGACTCAGCCTCCACCTCCATGCATTTCTCCACTTGATTTAAGGTGCTGCCCGGCACTTCTGCGGCCGCCTGGGGCCAAGCATCATTTATGCAACTTTCCACCCAGTCTATGCCCAGAAAGGCAGCGTCTCCCCAGCAGCACCTACTTGGTGGTCCCCACCGAACCCCCTTCCCAGCACCACGCTGCCTTTGCACCCTGCAGTTCCCCTTGCACCGCTCCTCCTTTCTGTCCCACAAGCTTCAGCTGTCCCAAAAACACCCGATTTCACGTCCTGATCTTGCAGCTCACGTTCATCCACGCTGCTGCGAAGGCTGCAAATACAAACATTTGGGCTGTTTACCTGCCCCCAGCCGTCCCCCGTGCCGAGGTGGAGGAGGACCAGAGCATCTTCCTCTGCATCTGGATGCGTGAAACGGAGCCTGGAGGCTCAAGGCAAACCCCCCCCCACAAATGGTTATTGAGTCTTGGAGGCTGAGTCGAACCCGGATGGGTGTGATGGCCGTTTGGAGAGACGCCTTCGAAGCCGGTGCCGCAGCCGAGCCAGCCGGGAAAATGGGAAACAGTCACCTCAAGCGATGGCCACAAGTCCCAGACCACCTCCCCTCCCTCACACCAGGGGCTACGCCTTGCCCATGCGCACATCCCGGCTATCAGAAGGCCCTTGTTGGGGGGCAATAAGCCCCACCAAAGGGCAGGGACGGCTCCTCTCCAGCCCCAGCGGTGCCGCCCTGCGGTCCTCGTCCCTGAGGGACCCCACGGAGAGTCCCCACGTGTCGCGGCTGCGTTGCTGGCTCTGAACACCCGCTGGGCCGGGAGGGTGGAGCATGATCGTTGCACGGTTAATTGGATTTGGCCACTGCGACAGAAGGGCCTGGGATTAGGGTGCAGGGGAGGAATTACCGACGGGGCGGGGGGGTGAGAGCTACCCTCCAGGTCTTTTGTTCCGGGGGATTACTGGTGGGGACTGACGGACAGGGTTCGGTGTCGTGTTGAGGACAGTCGGTGTAATCGTTTGTCACAGCATCGCGGGTGGTCCTCAGGGACGAGAGGCCGCGGGGTTCATCCCCTCCACAGACGAATCTTTGGGCTCTGCTCCGGCTGAGGGCTCGGTGCCGGGGATGAAGCGATGCTCCCAGCACCTTTGCGTGAAGGAGGCTGCTCTGTCTGCCATGAAGCGATGGCGCGGGGCCGTGTCCCCTGCCACGTGCTGCCCAAACGGAGCGCCAGCTCCCGAAACCCACCCGACAGCCCCTAGCAAAGGACGGAGTCGTCCTTTCCCTGCGGTGTCCTGCGGTATTTAACAGCAGCCAGACATATCCTCCGTGCAGCCCTTTTTGAGCTGCTGGCGTGGATCGTACCCACAGGGATGGATCCTGCTCCTCCTGGGGAATGGGGACCCTGAGGCAAGGCAGAGGGGTGAGCAGCTCTCCGAAGGGGCTGTGCTTTTTCCTCCCGTTTCTTGCTGACAGAGAGCAGCTCGGAGCTTCCCAGTGTGGGGGGAAACACCAAAAATCGCCCATAAAGGGACTGTGGATGCCGACTCCGGCCCCGCGTGGGGAGACCAGGGGCCTCCTGCTACACCCCTGCCTCGCCACGGGGCTCCCGCTCTGCCGGAGCAGCTGAAATCCCTCATTTCCATGGAAATGAGTGGGAAATGAGCTCCCCAAATCCTCTGGATGTGGACCACCCTGCTGCCGAGCTTACGGGGAACCCATCAGGACAACCCAACCCGAGGGGCATGCAGCACCCCGGACCCAGGCTTTGCCCAGTGCGCTGCAGACGAACACATAATGAGTGTTAAAACAGCAAAAATAAAACGCCTAACTAAATAGCTGCTGCAGCTTTTGGTGCACGGCATGGATAAGCTCCCCCCCCCGCCCCCAAAAGCTGTGCCAAAGGCAGGGCCCGCACGTGGTGGCCCATCGTTAACGGCGGTTGTTTCATTTCCTCTTGAGCAAGGCAGGGGGGTTTGCTCTGCGACCGGCACCGGATGAGATAGAAACTTGGCCAAGGAAACCAAACGCCCCGAGTCATGGCGTGGGGGGCCCGAGACACCCCCACCCCCCACCCCAGGGTTTGCCATGGAGGAGGGAGATGATGCGCAGCAGCCTGTCCCGTCACCCAGGGCGCATCCCTCAGTGGGAGCGTGGCATTGCCGACATCTGGGATTTCGGGCAATGGCGGGCTTTGGGAGGACGCCGGCTCTGCTCTGGGTCAGCCCGGAGCTGAGAAACCAGCTGGAGCATGGCTGCTCCTCCGGAAAACCGAAGCTCGTGGAGCCAAAAGAGTGATGTAGTAAGGGAGCTGGAAGTCACCAAGTCACATCCCCGCTCGCTCTCGCCTGGGGCATCCCCTGGGAAATTCAACGTTTTTGTGGCAGTGACAGGGAATCCTGGGGGCAAATCCCGGGGACCCGGTGGTGCTGCCGGAGCCAGGTGAGACCGCGTCGCCGGTCAGCGCTTATATCCGCAGGGCACTGCCGTCCTCTCCCTCCGGGAAGGTCCTCCCATATTCATTTTGAGAGACTGGAGCGAGAGCACAGCTCATCCCTCCTGCCACCGTCCCACCGCCCAGGGTGGCAAAGCTGCTGCTGGCAGAAGAAGCAGCAGCCGGCACGCTGGCCATGCAAGACCCAAATTCGTCTCGGGGGGCTTGGAGGAGCCAGGGAGCTGCTCAGGATGGCCTGAGCCACGGAGGGCAAGTTCGAGCAGTCTGGGAACAGGTAATACCTGCCACACCTCGTGGCGGGGATTACGGGTGTAGCCGCCGGGGCGTGCACACTGCGAGAGCGGCGGCGGGACGGGTAAAACCCCACGGCCGAGTCCGTGCCTTGCTCCCAGATGGCTTCAGCCATAAAAAAAAGGAGGACGAGTAGCAGAGGGGGTCGGGGGGAGCACAGGTGCCCTGTGTTCCCGCCGCTGGTTTGCTCTGGGTGCTCAGCAAAGTGAACAGCACGGCACGGCGCTGCCTTGCAGCCGGCACAGCTGGGAGTGGCGGGCAGAGGGGAGACGCAGGCACCGGCACGCCTGAGGATGGCCGGGAAGCTTCAAGAAGTCTCCTTTTACACCCAAATCTCCAGTTCGCGGCCAAACCCCAACGTCAGTGGGATTCGGCAAAGCGAAGAGCGTGATTCATGAAAAACCAGGTGCTCCCACAGGGACAGGGCTGCAACACGCGGCTGCGGTGTCGCACGCCGGCGTGCACCGGGTGCCAGCGCGGGGTCTGCTTTCAGCCTGACAAACGTCTTTTGCCAACGGGTTTTTGACTGCATCGAAACGCGGGAGAGCGGCAGGGTTGTACGCCGCGGAAAGCGGCGCTCGGCGTCCACCATGCAGGAGTTAATTGGGTTTCTTTATGCTAATTGCGAGGGGAAGCGAAGAATGCCCTTAATTGGAGGGCAACGCAGCCGTGCAGAACGGGCTCGATCTACCAACCCGTGCACAAAAATCCCGGCTCTCACCCTTGCCATAGCAACAGGGGAATGCAAGGTATACTGCTCATGCAGCCAAAAAAAACCCAACCGGGATGGCCTCCCCGAGGACATGCGTCACCTTCACCGGCGAACAGGCCCTCCTTGGATGTTCCTGTGGGGAAAATTAAGACTCAAATGAATATTTTTCTGGGGTTTACAAGGCTCCGGGGAGGTTGCAAGGGATGGGTGGCTTTGCTTTGTGCTTAGGAGCCCCGATGGTGTCACGGGGTCTGATGGGACCTGTTTTGGCTGGAGGCATCTTGCGTAAGACCCAACGTTGATGCTTGGGACCTCGTTCGCCCCAATTTCTCCCACCCCTCTTGCCGGCGTGCCCTAAATCC
>VZSC01016781.1:0-14546 GCA_013398225.1 Steatornis caripensis | reverse complement strand
GCAAGCTCCGCTGAGAACGGAGAACAAGTCAAATTTACAGCACTGGGCACTGAAGATTTATCTGGAAAACACGAGGGCGGTTAATGAGGAAAACACGCCGGTGCTGATTTCCCTCCGAAGCTGAGCAGCTGGGGGGGAAGAAAAAAAAAAAATCAGGAAAACTTGGTATCCGTCCGGTTTGCTGTGAAGCGAAACCCTCCTGCGGTTGTGTTTTGGGGCGTCAGCCTGGCTGAAGCGAAACTGTGCCCCCGTGCCCCATCCAGGGCTGCGGCGCAGGCGATGATGCTCGTCAGCACCGGGGCCAAAGTTAACCACGGGGGTTGGTGCCATCGCTCCCACCAGAGCTTTCCCAGGGAGGCAACGGGCACTGCCAGCCTCCCGAGTGCGGGGCTCAGGTCGGTACTGACCCTCTCATTAATCTGCACCCGCAGGCGTCGCGTGGGTGCCATCGATTGAGGAGCGGCGCGATTGCGGCTGTCGACGTTTGCTCTCTGGCTTTGCGGCGCTGAGATTTGACGCTGTCCCCGCTCCGATGGCTCCGTGCCGGGGCTGGCCTGTGCACCGCTGCACCGTTCTTCTGGGGGAAAACGTAGTGTTTTTATACGACGTGCCGTCTGGGAGACCGTACGCATGCCGGATGTAAAACCATGGGGAGAGCTCACCGCTGCCCTCCCCGCGGGACCTGTTAAGGTTTTGCAGGACCCCCCCCCATGTCTCTTGCAGCCTCCAGGATCAAGTAACTCTCCACTTCCAACTTCGCAGCCTCTGGAAAATGAAAGGGAAACCTTTTCCCGACCCCACCAGCGGGTTTTCCCCGTGATGCAGCCTCCTGCAACCCCGCTTCAGACGTGCCGAATATTCGCAGACGTGCACACGATTTTAGTTCTTGGTTTGGGAGGAGAAAGCAAGGCCACAGCGATATTGCTTGGCAACAGATTTCCTTCCACAAAAAAAACCCAAACACACTCCCCCCCCACCCCAACCCCGAACCCAAGCGTTGTGTATAATTCGGCGGAGAGGCCTGCAGGCAACGCCCTGCAAGTTTGCTGTCAGGGCAGTCTGAGCTGCGAGAGCTTTGTCGAGGGGATATTTTGGGAAGATGGGGGCTCGTGCCAGGAAGACAGGGCTGCTGAGATTGCGGGGTGAGGCCTGCTCCCAAGGCTTCACACTCGTGTAAAGAAAGGACAGAAGTGCCCAGATCCAGTCCCTGAGTCCCCCACAAACCAAGTGAGGACGGCGTGGCTGCCTAAAAATCACCCGACAGCACCAGGAGCCACCTCAGAGCCCTTTTTCCTCGCCGTGACCCCCCAGCAGCCATCTAGCAGCATAAAGGGGCTGTAGCTCAAGCGAAAAAGGGGTTGCTGTGGCTTGAAAGTAAGAACACAGGGGACCAAACAAGCATCACCAAGCCTCAGGTTTGGGAAGTCCGTGCAGGATAAGGGCAAGCTCTGCGGTCCTGGCTCACGAACGTCCCCATCTCCTCTGAGGTTTTAGCCCGTACCAGCTTCCCTGCAGGCACCAGCAGCGGCTCAGCATCCCAAGGCAGGGATGCTTTTAGCTGGAGATCCGTCAAGCACCAATACAGATAAACTTTTGCAATTTATTCATATATATACATATAAACTTTTGCGATTTAAGCTAGCAGCAGCCATTGGATTTCTTTTGCTTTCTCCTACAGCATGCAAAGGCAGAAAGCAGCATTTGGGCGGCTTTCATGTCTCCATGCCGCTGCCAGCGGGACGTTCGGTTGGGAGATGGGAATATAAAAACCAGACGGACGCCCGCAGGCAGGAGCGGGTGCAGAAAGGGTCCCCCCACCGCGGCCCTGCTCGGCTGCCCTGCTGCTGGCTTTCCCAGCTGCTCTCCCCCGGTTTCATCTGTTGCCGCAGGGACTGGGTCAGGGATGCGCGGAGACCCTTCGCCGTGCTCTTTCGGAAAAGCAATGCTGGTGTGTCGCCGGGCTGCAGCGGCCGTCTCCAGCAGCGTGACGTTTCGTCACCGGCAGTGCGGAGCAAGGGGCAGGTGAGCTCACCCCCAGCGCGCAGAATTAGATTTAAATCTAATTTAGGTCTACATTTAAAGGCATTTTGCATCCAGCACCGTGCCTGACCACGGCCCCACGCACGGACTGCAGCCAAGTTGAGTGCGTTAGATGTTGGCTCTGCTACAGAAACATCATCTCGCTCTTTTTTTTTCCGAGAGCTCCAAGCTGACAAAGCAGCTGGCGTGGAAAGATGCTCAGGGAGCTCGCGCCGCTGCACTGGAACACCCGGCCCTGGCAGCGGGGAAGAGTTGCTAGGTCCTCCTGCTCCTCCGCCCCCGATGGCATTTTCCAGCCCCATTTTGGCAGGAAGGAGCTGGTAGCGCAGATCCCACCAAAGCTGACGGAGAGGTTTTGGATCCAATGGGGGATACCGAGCCCGCGACCTGGGGCTTCTCCCGGATTATGGACCGGGAGCCCGCAAACGAACGCACCACGTGCAACCCCCCCCGCCAGCACAGGCAGGGTCTGTGCCAGGACAAGCAACGCCAGCACAGCTGTAGTCTGGATTTCCTTGTGTCTCTGAGAGGCAGCTTCACATCTAGCATGAATCGCTTGCTTAATTACTCTCATCACCCTCCGCACCCTCCCGCGGTGTCTCGCAGGGAGCGCTGAATGACACGCTTGTTTGCGATGCTGGATCACCTGGGGTTTTTTTTTTTCCCAACCCCGTTTATTTATTAGCCGGCATTACCTTCCAAGCCAACTGGATTTAATATTTTTGTTCCAGTTGGCAAAGATTTTATCGACCGTGGAGAGGCTGAAATCGCTGCCGCGCAGCCGTGACGCAGGCGGAGACGCCGAGGTCGGAGCAGAGCGGCCCATTGCCCGCCGGATCAACGTCCCAAACCCAAAGGGAACTGGGAAAGCGGCAACTCGGGCATCATTTTTTCCTCCGTGCTACTCGCAAAAGCCTCGCTGTTGGCACTTAACTTAGTCCAGACACACGCTGTATATGCACATACATTCCTTGGCCATGCGATCAGACCGGAAAAGATTGCATTGAGCCTAAGAACCGCAGCGGGAAGGAGGCCGGGGAAAAGCTGTGCATTAACCGACACGAGAGTGCTGCAGCCTCCAGAAAAGCTGCAGTCAACGCTTTTTTCTTTTTCTTTTTTTTTTTTTTTAAGAGACGCGGTGCTAAAAGAGGAACCTCTGAGGGACGCGCGGTTGGAAAGGCCTAGGTGGGTGTGGGGAGGTGGGGAAGCGCTTTTATTTTGGCAAAGTCCTCCACCCTCTCACAAATCTCTCCGCAGAAGGACGCTGTGCACCGGGGGGCCTGCCTGTGCACCGGCAGCCCCCCCCAAGGTCCCGCTCCAAGAGCACTGTTAAGATGTCGCTGAGCCATCTGCTCCCACGAGCCCAGACTTTTAACAGTCGCCTCTCCTGCCACCGCCGAGGTGCAAAGCACCGTCGCGGCATCGGTGCTGCACAGCCGAAGGGTGGCCAAGAGCACCGAAGCCAGCTGGGGCTCACTCCCCACCCCCACTCCTCGGGCCAGGTGAGCAAGGCAATGCCAAACCTCATCCCGGGTCGGAACCGTAACCGGATCCAGGCACCATCCCCTCACTCGTACCCCACAACGTATCAGGGCAGGGTGGGGTTTCTGGAGGGCGGCAGGGTTGCAATCCAAAGAGCAGCCTTGTAGGGAGACTTTTGCTCTGATCCCCCAAGCCTCGTGCTCCAGACCCCGTTTCCACTCTCCGGCCCCACCGAACAGCCCCCTGCATCAGCACGGCGCAAGCTCAGCCACCCCGTGGCCCCAGCACAGCCCCGGACCCTGACCACGATGGCTTCTGGCAACACCAGGGTGGCTGAGCAACAGCGTCGCTGCTCCAAGGGCTGGGTGTTCTGGCACGCATGTGGCGAGCTCTGAGCTTCATCAGAGCAGGATCAGGTGCTCAGTGCAGGCGCTGGTGGGGCTAAGAGCTACAGCAGGAGCCAGGCTGAGCCCCCAGCCTCCCCCTGGCCGGCACAGGGCTTTTGTGCTAAAACGGCTTCACGTCGGAGCGGGCGTTAAGCGCGTCAGTCACTCACCAGTGCCGCACCAGCATTTGCATAATTTCCATTATGTTTCCAAAATGGGGAACAGGCTTTGACAACAACAGCAGCTCTGCAGCACCTTGAAAAATCCGAGAAGATGGAAAATCGTCATCTCAGACCCGATGGCCCTGCAAACGCCTGCCACCGGCACAAACGCAAAGGTGTCGTTGCTGTATGGGAAATCGCAGCCATCCAGGCTTTGCCTTTGAAACGAATGGAAATAAACCTGTTGGAGGAAGAAAGGGCGTCCCCCCCAGGCGGCGCTCGGCCTCTCTGCCCGGTACCTGTCACCCTGCCATCCTCGCCACCCTCTGCGCAGCCCTGATCCTCACCCCCATCCCCTGCCTCCCCCCGGAGCATCCCAGCTATGACAGCTTCTGCCTTTCCCCATTTTCTCCTACACCTGGAGGCAAAAGAAAACGAGGGCTTGATGGAACCGGCTGTGCCCCGCTCCCACCTTCCCGTATCTGCCATCGGTGTGTTGAGACATCGCTGCCTACGAGGAGAGCGCAACAGGATATTTAGTCTTCATTAGTCACCTCACCCTCCCTATCTGTCATCTGCAAGTGCCCCGGCCTGAACTGCAGGTTTGTAAGCAGGCTGGTTCGTACCCACGCAGCCGCGGCGCGGCTGTCCCGGAGCCTTCCTTGGTGCCGCGGCACACATTTTTGGCAACGTGGGGACGCTGGGGAGTTGGCAGATGTTAAACACGTCCACAGATCTGACGCCTTAAACAGCACCTTCTTTTCCCAAAGGCGGGCGCTGGAGGTGGGTTAGCGTCAGGAGCAAGCCTGCTTGCCATAAGCCTCCTCGCCAGACTACGGGAACCGGCAGCAAAACATTCCGAGTCTCGGCGTTAAGCATCCTGCGATTCATTAGCAATCCAAGTGAGGAGGAAGCTGCAAGCTTTGGAGGAGAGACATCAATTCATAAAACCCTCAAGTGATGGGAAGCTCCAGTTTTTCCGAAGGGCCGTAAGCAGCCCGGCTGCTGAATAATGCATCAGGCTGCCGAGAAGTTGGCAAACACCGGGCGGAACGAGTTAATCCACAGATCCCACTCGGATGCCAGCACTCCTTCAGCGTCAACGTGATTAACCAGTTTCATTACTCGGAGCGTTTCCGGGAGCACCAGGAGCCAGCGGAGTGTGTGGAAGAGTGGAGGAGAAGCTGTGGAGCCCCTTCTGCCCCACAGCACAGCGGGGCTGGGGGGACACCGGCATGGTGAAGAGGCAACCACGAGCAAAAGCAAGCATCGCGTCGGAGCAAGGGGTTTCAGGCTATGACCTGGAGGCCTCTGGTAAGGGAAACCCACATGCAACTTCAAATGAGGTGGAAAGCTGTAGCTCGTCCTCGTGGGTAGATGCATCCCCCTTCGTACGTCATTAATAAGGTTCACGATGGAAACAAAAGCTGGGAAGCTTTGGTGCTGTGTTTAAGAGCATAACGTCGTATCAAGGGGAAGATGCAGAAGATGGTTTCTTCTTTAGGTATCAGTCAAACAGGTAAGGCAGGAGCTGAGATCCTGAGATTGCAGCTGCAAGGCTGCAGACAGCATTACTTAAGGGAGACCATGTCACTACCCTGGTCTGAAATATTCCTGTCCCTCCCTAAAGAGGGCCAGAAAGCTGCGGCACAGCGGCCAGAAGCAGGTCGGAGGCACAAAGGTGCCTTTGCAGCCGCAGGAGGCTGGCAGGAGCTGCCCAGGACCATCACCAGCGCCCGGGCAGCAGCGTCCCGGCCCGGCTGATGGTGACCCTGGTTCACACATGCCACATACTCAAGATGCTCAGAGGCAAGGGTTGGAGGACTGTGAATTCATTAACTAGTCCAAGGTTGTAAGATGAGCCAGAGTGAGATCCAGGGACAGCTCATTGGCAGTGATTCAACGCCTTCCACAATGCAGCGCCGGACGCCAGCGACTTTCACGTCGGCCCTTGCCGAACTTGGCTCGTCTTCCAGCTGGCAGGTGCTGGGGAAGTTTGTCCCGAACTTTTGTATCAGGCAGCAAGAAGAAAATCAAACACACCAGCAGCCTCTGTCCCGCTGCTGCCCCTTGCCTTCCCCTTGAAATGCTTTTTATTTTCAGTGCCGACGTGAAAACCACTCCAGTGCAGGTCACCGCAGCCGAAACAACCCTTTACATTGAAAATACGAGTATCTACGTGATATATAGGATGTAACTTGAATGTTTAAACACGATGTAATTCTAACGCTTAAACAGCCACACTTGCTTTGGAGGGAAAGGTAAAGCCAAATCACTGCTTTGCTTGCAAAGCTTCCTGCTCTACGGTGAGAGATGGGCGCTGGGTTTGGTTACAGTTAGGGCAGTAGATTGAAAGCCACAAGTACGTGATAGGAAAAGCTTCCCGGAGAGCTGGGTCAGTTCCAGACTAATCCAGCCCCTGTGGGGAAAGGGCGTTCTGGCAGATGTTAAGCTAATGAGATAACTGCACAAGCACACCTCGGTCCGCTGATGGGCGGCAGCTGAAAGCTCACGCGGGGTTAGTGCCTGCTCCGCAGCAGCCCCCTGTTTTCAAAAGGAAAATGTAGAAAGCTCCTCAGGGCAAAAATAGCAAATATTAACAGCACGAGGACTACGCAATCCCACATTCCACACTTCCGAAGCGCAAAGTCTTCTGAGAAAGTAAGCCAAGGAAATGTTACTTCCAAATTAGAAGCTGTCAGCACCAGATGCCGGCACCGGTGTCAGCTCCACCTTGCAGCCTTATCCCAGCACTCGTCTGTTCTTCAGGCACCAGCTTCCAATGAACACCGGAGGTATTTTGGGGCTGGTGTCGGCCCCGGGAGCTTTCCTCCGCTCCTCTCTGTCCCCAGCAGCAACAATCTGGGTAGGTGCTGGGGGCTCACCCACCTGCCTGGCTCCCTGCGATTACACCTTGCTCTGAGGGACCCCGCGGGCTTGGGGACAAGCATCGCTGCAGCTCAGGCATGTGAAGAGCAAGAGAGCCTTCTCAAGCAGTCCTCGTGAAGCCTAGGGAAGTGCTTCCCTCGCTACTGAGCTCTGCCAGCCAGTGCACCCCAGCCGTCCTGCTCTCCCGTAATGGCAGATGCCGAGGGCCGCCGTAGGAGAGACAAGCGCGGCGCATGCTGTCCCAAGATCTTTCACTTCGCCCCCCCCACCCCCCAAAATATGAATTAAGAGCGCACCCCTGCAAAACAGCTGTCAGCGTGCAACGCGTTTTGCAGCAGCTTTCCACAAATTTCCATCTCCTGCAACGACGAGAAAGAAAACGTCCCCTCCCCTCCTGCTCCGTTTCAGAATGAAACCTCGGGATGAGGCCAGCGCCCAACCCGGGCAGTGTTACCCCCATTCTATTTCGAACAAGGAATCCATTCTCGGCGCAGACACAGAATCAAGTTCAGAAGTTCAACTTGTTATCTACACCCTGGCTTCCTTCTCTTCGCTTTTTAAGCGCTGAGGGAGTTTTTGCCAAGTCTGAAGGGCAGCTTGGGGCACAAGGGGTACCTGTACCAAGCCACGAGTTGCTGGTGGTTCCCCCTCGAGGCTGCGCTCATCTCCTATCGAAAAACACAAGCGTTTCAAGCGTTATCACTTTTCAAGCATCATCAGTTTCCCTCTCTCACAAAACAGGCGCCCGTTAAACCCTGCTTAAGTATTTTTTTTCTAATGAACACTGTCCTAAAGGACACGACTAAAGAAACCAGTGACAGAGCAGTGAAGCACATCCTCTGGAAGGCAAAACACTTCCCTTGCAGCGAAGCAAGGGCCTGAGCCTGCTAAACCACTGCGAGACTCCAAGGCTGGAGAACTCAGCAGATGACTCACATCTTTACTTCTATTCTTTTTTTTTTTTTTTTCCCCTCCTCTCTTTTTTAAGGAGGCCAGAGATACCTGTTCTTAAGCAAGAGAAGAGCGACTTCCTGGACGATACGCCTCGTACCCAGTTTACCGCCTATAAAAAAGCTGCCTTTCGCCCAAGCTCCCGGCGCTCGTCGGGGACGCACCCCTCGTTGCCGAGCACCATAGGGCTCTGACTCACCCGCTTCACCCCTTCAGAACTGATGGCAGGGCTAAAATTACACTGCTCTACACTGTGCTCCAAATTTCGAAAGCAAGACGGACCGTGGCGCTCAAGTCATTCACCTCGGCCTGATTCTGAAACTTCCAGACTCGAGCAGCGTCAGTGCCGGAGTCGTGCTTAGGATGTCAGACGAGGAACAGAGTTAGTAAGTGGACATGCCACTAACTCACCAACAGCCCTCGAAAGCCGACGCTTCCCCGCAACACGAAGGGAAAGCTTTTTTTTTTTTTTTCAGAAAGCGCCAAATCCGAGGTGATTTCAGGTTCCATGCACTGAGCCCTTCAGGCTGGACAGAAACAAATCCAAGATAAACAGCACAACCGTGCGCTAGTGGGAAGTCTGAGTCACGGTGCCCACACCATGGCTCCTTCCACGCTCCNGACAGAAACAAATCCAAGATAAACAGCACAACCGTGCGCTAGTGGGAAGTCTGAGTCACGGTGCCCACACCACGGCTCCTTCCACGCTCCAAAGCGAGTTCTCCGCTCCCAGCAGTCTGTTCTCCCGTTCCCAGCGATGATGGAAATAACGCTCAGGTCCACNTTTTTTTTTTTTTTCAGAAAGCGCCAAATCCGAGGTGATTTCAGGTTCCATGCACTGAGCCCTTCAGGCTGGACAGAAACAAATCCAAGATAAACAGCACAACCGTGCGCTAGTGGGAAGTCTGAGTCACGGTGCCCACACCACGGCTCCTTCCACGCTCCAAAGCGAGTTCTCCGCTCCCAGCAGTCTGTTCTCCTGTTCCCAGCGACGATGGAAATAATGCTCAGGTCCATGAGCGAGGCAACCGGTTATCACAGATCTCGCGGCCAGCTGGTTGGACGATGCAACTCAATTTTTTTTTAACCGAGAGACGTTCCTTTGGGAGGACTGTCCTGTTAGCAGGGTTAATTTCCAATTAGGGACGGCAGGCAGATTTTTTTCCGAACCCCGTCCACGAGGACCGCAGTCCCGTGACTGGGGAAAAAAGCCCCGCTGCGGCGTGAGTCACGGCGCAGCTTGGGAAGGGTGCTCTCGGGACGCACGCTAACTCCTGCTGTAACAAAGGTCCGATTTAAAATGCTACGTGCTGACATTTTGAAAAATGACTACTACAATGAAAGAGACATGAGTTTACTCTTCTGGAGCCTTGGTCTCCAAACTCCGAGTAGTTTAACTAAGTCAGAGTAAGTTCATTTACACAGCCACACCCTTAACTGACATTCAGGTAGACAGAGCCTAGTCTAAATACCCCGGAAGAAAAAGGCTTTGCGGAGGGTTGCAGCCCGCACCCAGGTACTCCCACCTGGCTGAATAATGCTTCCTGGCGATTCTCGAAAGCTTTGCAGCAAGGAGACGGTGCTGAGAGGCTGTCCAGTTCTGCCNTAACTGACATTCAGGTAGACAGAGCCTAGTCTAAATACCCCGGAAGAAAAAGGCTTTGCGGAGGGTTGCAGCCCGCACCCAGGTACTCCCACCTGGCTGAATAATGCTTCCTGGCGATTCTCGAAAGCTTTGCAGCAAGGAGACGGTGCTGAGCGGCTGTCCAGTTCTGCCTGGCCTCGCACCCGCAGTTACTCCCTCAAAACCTCTGCTGTCCCCTCTGTCAGCAAAGCCCGACAGCCCGGTGCAGGCTGGGGTCAACGGGCGGTTCCTGTAACACCCCTGCTNCCCACCTGGCTGAATAATGCTTCCTGGCGATTCTCGAAAGCTTTGCAGCAAGGAGACGGTGCTGAGAGGCTGTCCAGTTCTGCCTGGCCTCGCACCCGCAGTTACTCCCTCAAAACCTCCGCTGTCCCCTCTGTCAGCGAAGCCCGACAGCCCAGTGCAGGCTGGGGTCGACGGGCAGTTCCTGTAACACCCCTGCCTCTGCTCGCCCACAGGACAGCAGCTGGGGCAGTAACTGTAGCCCGCTGCGTGGACCCCAGGCTGCTGCTCAGGTCCCGGCCCCTCGACGCGTTCCCTGCTGCACCTGCCCAAGTTCTTTTATCGTCTCGCTCGTGTCCTATTCAGGCACCAAAGATGTCCCAGCATCACATCTGTCACGCCGCAAGGACCCGTATTCACTCATCGACCCTTTTGTCCATCGCTGCATTTCCTACACCGGCCTAGCATCTTCCCTTTCCGACCAAGTGATTTCTTCTGTGAAACACAGCACCGTCCTGCCCAGCGACAGTCCCTCCGTGCCCTCCCACGGAGCTGGACACCTGCCCAAGTTACGCAGGGGCTGGCACCCAGGCAGTATAAATTTGACACTAAAGTTTGCTAAAGATTGTTAAGTGCAAGTGGGAGTATTAAAGAAGTATCATCCTTCCCGCTTATAAAAATAGTCGCTAATCTAAGTCTCAAAGGAGTTACAGACAGGCTTTCAAAACTGCGACATACAGAACAGAGACCTCTTTATGTCAGCAGAATGCTCTACTCCAGCACCACATTGCCCCTTTCTGTTTCTCTCATAATTAAATATAAGTAACATACCAGGAGAGCTCCGCTGTATAATTGCTTTATTTTCTGCTTATTAGTTCTTTACCAACACTACAGCCATATCGAGAACACAAAATTCCTGTTTACTTTTTAGTCAGGGAGATCACAGTCTACAAACTCATTCACTTATCGGACACGATTGACGCCATTCAAAACTTACTCCATAAATTCACATGAACACAAATTGATGCACTTAAACTCCAGATTAGTTTTTTAAATCATCGTATTTCTTACAGATTGCCACTTCATCCTACAGGCTATGTGTACCGCCTGATAGCCACTAGTTCGTGGTGAGGTTCAGCTACAACCTATAAAGGACATGTTGAAAGTGAAACCTTTATGTTTTGTCGAGTAGCAATGGCCATTTATTTTTGACGTCTCTGCCACATGTTTCAGTAACTTTTTCTCCCCCCCAAAAAAAACCATTTAAAAAAAAAGTTCAGAGGCATAATCAGTTTCCTTTCACCTACAAAAACAGAGTAACAAAGTTACTAAGGAAATACAAAATTGTGAGTTCAACTTAATGCAAAGTCTAGCAAAGAAGTCTGCCCGAGCACTCGAAGAGAAAACACAATAAATCAACTTAGACGAAAAACGAAGTCATGGAAGTTTTCATGGTGACTGAGATCTAAGAAAGTTCAAGAACCATTAACAGAGCTTCAAGTTTTCCAGTTTAGGCATTTACTTTGTGCTTGGCTATTTTATTTATGCTCCAGAAGAAAACAGTAACCATATTCTTGTATTTTTAGTCTTTATACCACCACACTGTTTGTTAAGTTACATCAACAGGAAAAAAAAAAGGCAAAAAAAAAGCTAGAAAATAGAGCAATGACATTGCAGTGGCAAAAAGCCTTGGGTGAAAGAAAAAATAATCTCACTGCCTCTTCTTTAGAGCTGAGATTCGAGAGTTACCGTACATTAAGCTTCTGCAGACTCCCTTTAACTTAGGAAGGCTACAGTCAGTCAATGCTCTGTCTTCTAGCGTCAAGAACCCATTCCGTCCCATTTGCAACCCACATCAAGAGAAGTCTTTTGGAGCCGTATTCTAAAGGAACTTTTGAGTGGTCCAAAGCATTCAATTTCATAAGTGAATTCAGTATTCTTATCTTCCCACACATCTTTGGTAAGAGCTCCATATACAATGTATCAGCATGCAGAGTCAACACTGCACAAACGTAGTGTAATGCCCCCAATTTCACGTAAAACTCATACCTTGGAAAAAAAAAAAATTAAAAAAAAAGCCATTTTCTTCTGGGTTTGTAGCATACATTCCTAGAATTCCCCAATCGAGTTTAACTCCTTGAGGAAATCTGAAGATAATCCTTAAGGCTGAATAAGAACCAGCTGCTTTAACATTTCTTGCACCCAGCATTAATACTTGGTTGAGTTTTTACACCGATACTTGTCCTGGGTGGGGTTTTTTGTGGGGCTTTTTTTTGCCAGTCACATCTGCAAACTGTGATATGGCAAATTTGCTGCTTGCCCTTTAAGAACTAATTATGGAAGTTTACATTCATAGTCGTACACTCTCTCTCTCTCTCCCCTCCCGCTCTCATTAATAGTTACTCAATGGGCTTCAGACATCCAACACAGCTCCCTTCCTACAGGACTACAGCAACAACCGGCTACCGAGACACATGGCAAAAACTGCAACTACTTGCATGAGTTCAGTGGAGTCTTGGAGAACTAAACCAGTGAGCGATTCCCTCAAAATGGCTATGACTCAGATGTCAGAACTACCGAGCTCAGTTACAGTTTAGCACGGAACTCGCCCCTTTGGAAGTCTACAAAATGGAAAAAAAAAAAAAAGAAAAAAAAAAGACAGACTTTACTCCACTACATGCATGTCAGAAAGAATCAGAAATCCTTTTAGGATTTAGATATCTTTTCGACTGTCTTGAGATGAAAGCGGTTCGTCTCGATTGCGAGACAGGCAAGTCAGTGCTAGATTTTTGCCTAAACATCAGTGATTTAAAGTAAAACTCATTGCAGTGCGTACACGTTATTGCTGCGTTTTCTGGAAGGAAACCCATCTTGCATTGAATCGGAGACTGACACGAACAGGAAAAACTGCAGCCAAACATCGTTTAAGTTTGCAATGCAAGATGAAAACCGAACAGTATCTACCCTGGAACTATTACATCATTCATGTCTTATTTGCTATATGGTCGCTATGTAGTATGGGGAACTTATTTGCATCCCTTCTCATGCATGATGTATGGTTCAGAACTTCACAGCTGACATTTCAAAGCAGTTCTTACGTTACCTAGTTAACATTACGCCTGATATGCACTTTGAACATGTTACAATGGTATTCTCACTACCTGCCACTGTAGGCAAGAATTCGTTTCGTTATTAGTCTGAGATCTGGAGACAGACTGAGAGTCATTATTTAGTTACAGATTAACAGAACTTTTAAAAAAGTCCTTAATATAAAAAGACAGACTGCAGTTTGATTTTAAGCAATAATTTTCAGTTTACTAGATGAAGTAGACCTATCAACATATTCTGCGTGAATGCAAAAAAGTAGCAATCTACAGCAAGTGATAGAAGGGAAAAAAAAATATGTAATCAAAAAAGTAGAACCAGAAAGCATACACTGAAAACGGTACCCTCCCACAACCATCCCCCAAAATAATCAAACCATCTTAAGGGCTATCAAGAGGAAAGAAAAACAAAAAAAAAACCCAAGTTACTTAGCAAGTCTACAATGTGTCTTTCCCCTGTTTGCTGGAAGTCTGCCATAGCATCTAGTGCTTGTGTTCGTGTCACATTCGGAGATTAGAGCATCCTAAAGCCAAGCAAGAAGAGTTAAAACAGGAATCCAGTCAAGTGTGCAGAAGGAAAGGGTGGTAACTGGAGAAAGGTGATCATCATAATCCTATGGATGCTTTTGTTCTACTTTTCAGTAGAGAATTATTCTTCCGGAAAGCCATGTGGGTTATTTTTTTTTTCTTTAATTCTTTGTAGACTAAATAGTTATTCTCTCATTAGGATTTATAATTGGATGTTAACCATGTCAGCCCTTCATAGAGTCCATCCCCTGTAGTAGCACAGGAGGGCTGCACGTACCAATTCCTATCCCGGATTCGGGTCAGGCCCAGTTTCTCCTGGATTTCGTGGGGTTTCATGGCATCAGGCAGGTCCTGCTTGTTGGCGAAAATGAGGATGATGGCGTCCCGCATCTCCCTGTCGTTGATAATGCGGTGGAGCTCCTGGCGGGCCTCGTCGATGCGGTCGCGATCGGCGCAGTCCACCACAAAGATCAACCCTTGCGTGCCCGTGTAGTAGTGCCTCCAGAGGGGACGGATCTTGTCCTGGCCCCCGACATCCCACACGTTGAACTTGACGTTTTTGTAAGTAACCGTCTCCACGTTGAAGCCCACGGTGGGGATGGTGGTGACGGACTGGCCCAGCTTCAGTTTGTACAGGATGGTGGTTTTACCGGCCGCGTCCAGACCCAGCATCAGGATCCGCATCTCCTTGTTGCCGAAGATCTTGGACAGCACCTTGCCCATCTCGGCGGCATCCAAGGGGCCCGGCGCCTCCGGGGTGGGGTGGGGGGGGAGGCGGAGCGGAGGGCGAGCGGCGACCCAGCCGAGCAGCCCGCGCGGGGCGGGGGCCGAAGCAGAGCGGGGCCGGCCGGGGGGCAGGGGGGGGTGTCAGGGCAAGGGCAGGCGGAGCTCAGCGCCGGCCGCGCATGGGGCGGCTGCGGAAGAAGCGGGGCCGGGGTGAGGGGAGGCCTGGCGGGGAGGGGCGGCCCGGGCGCCGCGGGAAGAGAGGCCGCGCTCCGCTCCGCTCCTCCGCCGGGCCTGAAGCGGCGGCTCCGCCCGGCTCCTGCCTTGGCTGCCGCCCCGGCGCCTCAGCTCATGGATGCCGGCTCAGGGGCGGCGGCTCCGCTTCCTGCCTGCAAAGGGACGGAGAGAGCGTGAG
>VZSC01016722.1:36686-51375 GCA_013398225.1 Steatornis caripensis | reverse complement strand
AAAGTTTCTTGAGGTTGGTTACGCTCAGGTGCCCAAGTCTGCAGGGAAGGTGCCTCACCAAGCTGCACTCTTTGCATCCTGTGCAGTTGTGGGAGACTGCATATTCCTGAACCTGGACATGGAGCTAGTAGAAACGCCCGAACTATTGCAGCAGGTCCTGCGACGCTTCAGTAGTAGGAGGAAGTAAGGGCCCAGGCTGTCTGCATCTCTTTGCCGGCAAACCCATGTGAGTAAGATGCAGCATGCTCAGGCATTTATTCTTGTTCAATACTCCTTACCATCCTGTGCAGGATTCTTCCTAGTCTTCCTCTCTGCCTAGCNCAGCAGGTCCTGCGACGCTTCAGTAGTAGGAGGAAGTAAGGGCCCAGGCTGTCTGCATCTCTTTGCCGGCAAACCCATGTGAGTAAGATGCAGCATGCTCAGGCATTTATTCTTGTTCAATACTCCTTACCATCCTGTGCAGGATTCTTCCTAGTCTTCCTCTCTGCCTAGCTGATGAGAGTGCATGTTAGTTGTGTAGGTGACCTACGCTTAGTGACAGTTTGGGCAAGACAGTGCAGGTTTCCCCCATCTCAGGGCAGGGCTGTGATTTTTAAGGTACATCCTACTGACGCAGTAACATGGTTGCATTCTGAAGAGTGATCTTTAAATATGCATGTTTCGGATTTGAACCTCAGCCAGGGTAGTCTGGGTGGTACAGAAATGCTAGGTCAATTTGGTTAATGCAAACCTGAACCTAGGTCTACCGAGACCCTCATCTGGCTTTGAGACAGCATTAGCTTCTGGCCCCGCTGTTCCTGTAAAGCTTGTTATGATGAACAGTGCAGGCACACAGAGGAATACCATCAGTCCTCTTCTGTCTACAGCTCATCTGACTTTTGGAGACCCAAACACTATCTACCTGCAAAGTCTGAGTGGCTTGCCTGTACCCTTTTGGAAACCAAGTACCTCAGGCATTGTTGAAAACTGTTTTTCTTCCTCTTTTCTACCCACTACCTTGCCTTCCAGGTCAGACAAAGATTGAAAAGATATAGGAGTGAATCTGTGGTCCTGTTTAATGTTTTTTGTGACCTGCTGCACTGAGCTTAGCAAAAACAAAGTCAAATAGAAATACATTTTAATATTATATATACTGCTTTCATGCCACTGTCGAAGAAGATACTGCACTGCTCAATCTTCTCTGACCTAAAGAGAGGTTTCAGCCAACAGGACGCTTCATTTACTTTGTTTCAAGTTACAACTTGGGCATTACTCCTCCATTTCACTGGCAAAGCTGAAATAGGGGTGTGATTCAAATCAAGGCACCTGTTTTAAACAACAGTGCTGCAACACAGCATCTTTGGAATACAGGTGACTTCTCCTTGGAGTGGGCAATGCAGATGGCATAGGTTTAGGACTTGGAACTGGCTCCACCACAGCCAGCTGTAACAGCTTCACTGCTGCTCTCTCAAGAGACCTGACCATTTAGGAAACCGTGCTCTGGCTCCTTTCTAAGCCTCCTGGCTCCGTCAATCTCTTGACACTGGAAGCTGCTGAACAACTGTAGTTTCATAACTCTTTCTCAATCGTTTGAATCACAAGGATCCTAAAACCTGTGGCTGTCTCCAGTTTACACCCTCTTAAGGCGAGAAGAATCATCTGTATCCACCTCCACCCAAAGTCACCTCTGGATGGCCTTCATGTCCTACTCTCAAAATCACTTGCATGTAGCCGCTGATCTCCTGTGGCTTTCCAAACTCACCAGTTAGGTCAGCAGCAAAACTCCCACAGGGAGTGAAACCAGTAAAACCTAATACAAGTAGCAATACAAAGCACTTTCCTATCCTATGAATGCTGCGGCATGTCAGGGAGAAAAGACTCTACTTGGAAAAATGGTTTGCACTAAAATGCTCGCTTTCTCCCTATCTTCTTCAGAAAATTTCTTCAAAATTTGTTTCCAGGTGTCAGTGACAGACATTTCTAAACTGCAAGATCATCTGTAATGCATCTTGGCCTTGAGCAACTGTCTTGCAAGCTTGAGAGTTTGTCTGTATTACGGATTTTTGAAACAAACTGAACATTGGGGCTAATCTGCTTTACCCTCGAAAAATTGTGTTTCAGAAGCTCTGCTCTAAACCTACAAAGAAGGGTAAGATAAAGGACCTCCTAATGGTTAGTATCCAGCTTCACTTACCTCACCAGCAGGACCTGGGCTTAGCAGCTGTATCTGCCCAGTTGTATCACTTTGCTAATTTTTTTTGTCAAAATTGTCATTTAGGACAACAATTTTTTTTTATTTTTGTAAATGTCAGTGGCACATGATTTATAGGAAAGCAACCCAAAGCCATCCTATGACTGTGATTCACCTTCCTGAACCTCTTAAGATGAAAACTGTAAATGATGCAATAGGCTGTTACTGCCATTCAAGGATCCATCATAGCATCTGGTAAGTAATTTATACTCCTACTGCTGCATTTTACAGTAAATGGAAGCAGAGAATTGTCAGGAACATGCTGTTGGGAGAAAAAAAAAAACGAAAGAAAAAATAAAAAAAAGAGACTACTGCATCAGTGTTGGGAAGTCAACCATGCATCCTTAGCACACATAAAGCATCTGGGGAGACAGGCAGGGGAGGAGCTGCACAGCATCTCAAAATCTTGCCACTCCAACACAAGCAGTACAGTGGTGAATTAAATCCCAAACTAACAGACGCCACTGACAGCCCTGCAGGGGAAAAGCATCTCACAGTAGTCTCTGCTCTCACAGGACTTGTGCCGTCAAGTCCCACTCCTCTGCAGTCACACAGACTCCGAGAAGGTAACTCCGAGTTTGATGTCTGAGGCACAGGCCTACAGAAACCAATTAGAAAACCTGAGTGTCTTATGAGACAAGAAAGACCCCTCCACATACCAGAAGTTCTGAACATGTCCATAGCTGGAAGGTGAAGTGTGACAGTGGCCATGAAGTAAGGCAGACAAATATGGGCCACAGAAAACTGGGCTCTTCGCTGAGCAACTTTGAGCAGTGGTGGGAGATGCTGAACTTGGTTTGTCTTGAGGGAGAGACACCTCAGCATAGGACTGCTCATCAACCATACTTGTCACCAAGGTCTACACATTAAAAAAAATGTTTAACAAAGGAGCCCAGTGATGCCCGGGGAAGAATTTAATAAAGCAAGGGGAAGATATGCAAAGAAAGACAGTGGGAAACGGCAACTAGCATTTTAAGAAGAGCCCATTTAATTCCTCTGCAGCATTCTCAGGGATGAGGTATTGTGCAGAGCTGCCTACACAGAGTGCCGTACAGAGACGGTGCAGCTATCAGTCAGTGCGTGAAACGCTGGGAATTTAACTAAGCAGCAGCAGCACGGCCCCTCGTGTGATGAGGGGTTCCTTAATGTAAAGGGCCGTTACTGCAGCACAGTGTCCTCCCCCTTTGCAACATAGCATAATCTGGAGGACTCCCAATGACAGACTCGCATCTGCTGTTTAAGTTTTCATTGTAAAAAACCACAAAAGAAAAGCTACGTAGCAACCCACTTTGGCTTGCCATTTGTCAAACCGAATGCAAATGAATGAATGACCACCTCTGCAGTAAACAAATAAATATTCCTCCAGTGTACTGCAAAATCCCCCTGAAGTGAAACAGGAGGTTCCTAGAACTTCAGAAGCCAGGCATTGCCTCTGGGATTGTGACTGTAAGGAAAAGAGAAATTTTGGTCCCTTTCCGCTACAGAGTATTAACGACAAGGATGCAACAAGCAACCGTTTATTTGTAGAAAAATCCTTTAAAACTTTACTACATTGTAAGATTAAGGAAAAAATAGTATTAATATATATACTTACAATATATATAAACAAAAACACATCGCACCATTAGAATTACATGCTTTTTAGAACAGAGAATGGGTCATATTCCCTCATATCAATTTTAAAGTTATCACTGCAAGAAACCTTGCTTCCTTTTTGTTTTTATCCCCATCAAAGTTTTCAAGTACAGGAAGTAAGTAATGCAGGATCTAACCGTAGAAAACCTTTGTTATACACAAATTACAACTGACAGCTATACAATATTATTCTGCAGTATCCAACACTTGTGTTGTTTGAACTCAATAATGATATGAACTTTTACCTGAGGTGCATGGAAATAATGAAGCATGATAATTGGCAAGTTTAAGAGATTTTCACATTATGATTTGACTGTAATTGAAGTTGATTAGGTATCACACATCTATACCCATAGGACTGGCACAAGAATGGTCTGCGTGAGTCATCACCAATGTCTTAGAAGTGCAGGAAAAATTACAAGGCAAGCACCACTTGCAATGATAAGCATGCAGACAATTTCAGTGAAACAGAGGTAGCATGTTCTTGTAACTCCAGCAGGGTCATTCAAATCAACTGCACCCTCCCTTCTGCAAAAGGCACTCACTTTTTCAGCTATAAACAATGTGGTTTTATATTCAGTCAGACTGACCACAAATGGTGGATTTCTCTCCTTACAAATATAAAAAAAATGTGAAGCAGAGGACACGATGAAAAGGAAAAAAAAAGCTGTAAGAAATACACATTTCAGGTAATATGTGCTATTCCTCTCCCCCTGCCCTTTATGGGGAGAATTGAAGTATTTTATAAAAGAGTTGCAGTAGATAATCTAAAAGTTAAGACTTTCCAGTTAAAATGGCAGTATTAAGCAGCACATTATGTATCAGGAATAATTTTAGAACACTAAAAGTACACCAGCCTTTTTAATAGATAAAAAGCAACAATTCACAGTTATAAGTAGAAAGTTTATGCACAAAAAGGTGGTGCTGGAGAAGGATAAAGATCCTTTGATTTAAAACCTCATACATGAAAATGCACATAAAATCTTGTACTGCATCATTTATCCTTTCTGCAGTTTGAAAAGACGTCTATGCAGAACACCTGCTCTTACCGTGACACGACAGAGCTAATTGAGTTGTAAGATGTGCCACTGTTGCAACTGGAAGCATAAGCCTCTTGACCATTAGCATCTAAATTTATTTTGAATACAGAAGATGCCTTCAGTAAAAAGTCTGCTGCATCTCTGCGACCTAATTCCCTCAGCTTAGACATTAGAATACCTACAGTGCTCTCAGGAGCATTACTCCACTCCTGCAGAAGGGCATGGGCTGGGCTTGAGAGAAAGTCATTTTGTGTTCCATTATTTGTATTGTACTTTGCAACAAGATCAGGGAGGCCCAGGTTCATGGCCAGAAGGCACCAATCTTTGCCCATAGGATCAGGTGGATCCAAAAGTCGACTTAGTTTTCTCCTGATAAGAAGATTCAGATCGGAAACATGAATATCCATTCCCAGGCTTCCCTGGGAGTAGACATCAAGACACCCAAAACACAGTATACTGCTAAAGCTCTCTTTATATCCCCCCATAGTGTTAGTTAGTGATGTCTCCTTTTGACTCTGTGCACGGAAAAAGTCTCTAGGCTGGTAGACCATTACTGGTTCATGATGTTCCCTCAGCTGCTGAGGACTAAGGTAGTATTTCCCGGTGAGAAGGCCTGGTAAGGTTGTGGCCATTAAGTTATCAATGGTGCTGCATACAGAATCCAGGAGTAAACAGCACTTGATCTTCTCTGTTTCCAGTCCTCTAACTTGAACCTCTATACCCTGACCATGGTTGACCAGCAGCACTAAAAGCTCAGCTCCACGATTCATAATCTTTGATCCATTTACCCACAGACGTATATCAGCATCTCCCTCTGTGCTTTGCTGATGAATCCACCTGCAGAGATTCACCTGAACTTTATGAAAAATTCCACAAGGAAATGGGGTAAGATGTTCCACAGGAACGATTCTAACACCACCATAAATCAGCACCTCATCCTCCTCATCTGTCCAAGACCTGTGGAGATTGTCGGTCTTTATAAGAGCAGGTATATCCACCATTGCTCCACTGCTAAGGTCCCTTGCACAAATATCCATGGCATCCAAAATCTGTATCAGTTCTTCCACATCACTATCTGTCACCAGACGCTGGATGTCCTCTATAGTGTACCGACCTCTATAGTGATGGAGGGCTTTTGGGTTCTCCACTGACAGGATCTTTCCAAGGACATTTGAACAGAGCCAGCGAGGATCCAGAAGCACAACATCTTGGACAGTTTCACTCTGCATAATGTTAATCTGTTTAAAAATGCAAAAATTACTATTTACATCCTGTGAAGTACAAGACGATATCCCATGTTCTCTCTTTCCTAACTTACTGACCCAATCATTTAATTAACACTGCTAAGAGGAGAAAAACAGTGCATTTTAATTTCTTGCAAGTATTCAGAACAAAGAACAGATCTTGTTCTTGATTTCCACTATTAACAAAGCCATTAGATCCCAACAGCCGTAAAGCCTAGCCATACCCTGCAAGCTACTTATGCAAAGCTGTTATCCCATGAGTCAACTTCTAATGGACACACATGAATTTCTCATATGCAATGAACACGTTAGGCACTACCTCATTTAAGATGACAGCATACTTATCCTTTCTGGGTATTTTATATCCTTACTATATTCTTACTATAGCAATAAACTGTAATCCTTCCTGACTCAAAGAAATAATGTTGAGTGAAATAGGAGCCACAAGACAATAACGATAACAAAAAGCATTATTAACCAATCTCTACTTCTTATGATGTCTTAGGAGGGAGGAGACAAAAAAGTAACTACAGACATTTGCTTAAATCCCATTAAGCAATGTTCTACCAGAGCAGTACCTTGCTAATAAAGATACACAGTTTAGATAAAAACACTTACTTCTCCTATGCTATGCAACTGCTGTGCAATATGCCGTAGGTCATCTTCATTTGCTAGGGGATTAAGGTGTTCCTGTACATCGTATACAAACTGCTGCAGGGACATCAGCTGGTTGGGTCCATTCATTTTTCTCCATGAAGGCAGTGTGGAGATTAATTTTTCACACAGGTGAGTCATAGGTGGGCAAGTCTTACAAAAGCACAGAAAAGATTCATTTGTAATTCTGCTCTGCTGAGAATTACAGTACTATTGGGTTTGGGTTTTGTTTTTTTTTTAAATAGCTGTTACAAGGTCTAATGCATTCATGATGTATATTGACGTCTAAAGAGTTCCCCTTGCGATGGACCCTTGCTCTTCCATCTGGCATTCACTTGTCATAAGATCAAATATCTATATTTCTTAATAAAGTTAATTTCATAAACAATTTTTTTGCTGAAATAAGCAAAATTTCCAAACATCACCATGATTACAAAGGGAATCCTGACACGTGGAACAGAGTTTGGTTTATATAGTACTGCCTTGTCAAATGTGCTGACCACCTGAAACAGTGACTTCAAAATGTATCAATTGCCTTTATACATTTAGAAGTTAATCTTTATTTCAGAAACTGTCAGCATTTAATTAAAATCTGTACTCATCAATATCTATACAGGACCAATTTACTTCAACAGGTGAGACAGCAGAGTACCAGATACGAAGATGGTACTTTTATCTATTGATTGTCTTTGACATCACTGATGCCTTCATCCTACACTCTCAAGCTGGAGCACACACTTCTTATGCAGCAAAGCCCTCTAGATTTCAAGCTACTGACTACAGCTACGATAAAATTTTGTCAGAGAAGAAAAGCTTATTAAATCAAGAGACCATTAGGAATGTAAAATAGGCTGAATTTTGTAAGAAACCAAAAATTTTGCTAGACCTACAGAATGAACTCAGTAATACAGAATCACAGAATGGTTGGGGTTGGAAGGGCCCTCTGGAGATCATCCAGTCCAACCCCCTGCTAAAGCAGGTGCCCCCAGAGCAGGTTGCACAGGAACGTGTCCAGGCGGGTTTTGAGTATCTCCAGAGAGGAGATTCCACAATCTCCCTGGGCAGTCTGTGCCAGAATACATTAACTTTTAATTAATTTTTAAAAAAATATGTATCAGAAGTAGCTGCAGAAAGTCTTGTTGGTGTGTCACACAAGTAAGAGGGCACTTGGTATGAAGAAATTCAAATCCATTTAGCACAGGCTACATAACAACTTGACTTGGTAACCCTGAGTATAAAAGTCTCTGGGGATTCATGGTGATGACACCAAACCATGGCTATTTTAGCTTTAGTCTCATATACGTATACCTACATATATATATACAATTCCAAGCAGTATTTTTCAGTAAAAAAGTGTGGAAAAAAGTTAATGCATATTCAGTTCATCCATCTGTATCAGGAAATACCTTGCTAACGGTTGAGGAAACTGTTCTACTCTGGCGGATTTTTTAATGAAAAACTTACATGCTTACATGTATTCTGTTTCTCTGTAATACTATGCTGATGAAAAGATTAAGAATAAAACAAATCAAAAAAGACCAACGAAGAAAAGTCAACACTGGAATCCAATCAATGTCCATTCAAAATACAAAACTGTAACTTTTAACTGAAAATCTCAAATAATTTCCTTTCAAAAAAGATCATTCTGGTGATATGTACAAAACACCTAAAATTTTGAAAATGGTGACTGAATCTTTGACGGAGGAGTTTGTTTACCACCAAGTTTGTCATGTATGCTGCTGAAAATCTGAAACTACTCATTTCTTTAAGTTTCATAGTGTAAGTACTAAATTTACAGTAGATGATTACACAAGATTTTCACATTTTGGCTGGCCCAACCCAGACCATTACAAATTACTTACAGAAATTATGTGACTTCTTATTTCTTGCAAGTGATTTCGGAGAAGCTTCATATCTTTAGACCCAGATGCTCCAGCATCCAAGACAAATAACTTGTCTGAAATTTGCAGATCATTTCCAAATCTAAAAGAGAAAAAGCGAGCAATTATTTACTTAGTCCCAAATCCTGTTTTATTTCTTAATTCAGTTGTACTTAAATTACGCAAGAGTTATTTTTCTTCAAGCAGTGATGAAAAAATTTAGGTACTGATTAAGTCAAGATATTTTATAAGCACAGACAGCACAGCTGCTGTCTAATTTTCTTGAAAATAAACCGAGATATTGAGAAAAAATTGTTGTGTTTCCTAATGAAGAATGCTGAAGATATGTAAGAAAATTATAACTGCATCACAGGATTTGTAATTAGGAAAACAAACATTTTACTAGAGAAGGGATAGAGGAATTAATTCTTTTTAAGGTCTTCATATTTGTTTTTTCTTTCTTCTCACTTTAAATAGTTCATTTATCGTTGCTATTGACACCAGCTCTCACATCATTTTGACTTTTCAACTGCACATACTTTTTTCCTAGCTTTGGGCTGATTTGCATTTAAAAAGATTCCAACATCAAAGATTACATGTAGGTATTTTCTGTTGGTTTATTTCAATTGATTAAGATGCGTTCCTGCTACTACTGTGCTAGAATTCCTACATCTATTTCTTGCACAGTCTAGGCAAGTGTCTATGCTCACATGTATGGATGGTTTCTTGTACCACGTGTCACCCACTTACATGCTCACTGTGAATATAAATTATTGTTACTTTATACAACAGTATGTTCGTGAAAAATTCCATTATTTCCACCTACAATTTGCATGCTCTCCAAATATTTGCTGAAGAAGGCTAGAAGTTTCCCTAACTTCTAGCTACCTCCTGGATGACCTTGTCACCTGTGTGACTCCGCAATATCAAGCTCTTCACAAACTGTGTATGGAGTACCTCCAGACCTGGTTTAAGTTTTTTTTCTACCCATCTTAAATCAATTCAGAGGAAAGGGTGACTCTCCTGTTCCTCTTCTGCATCCAGAATTTGTAGCTGAGAACTGCCCACGTTTCTGAGACTGCTGCAAATCCTGAGCACCAAGATGTTAGACAGATGGCTGATATGGGCCTTTGGATGTATCCCAGTGTTTTCAAGGTGAGACTTCCAGAGCCTCAACTCATTTTTGCACCACCTGCCTCATTTTAGCTCACTTAAGGCAGATTACTCAGTGTAATATTGGTAAATGTTTCAATTTTCACACAACACAAGCCCCTGAATGTACTCAAAATATCATAAAGCTTAAGCCACATAAAAATCTTTTACATATTCCTATGAATTTCAGTATTTTTTCTTTCCAGTTGACACGTTCAAGAAGACACTACATATAAATACACTTCCTCACATACCTGTTCCTGATTTCTTTCAACAACGACATGTCTTTGTCATACCAAAACTCTCCCCCAACAGGCCGAGGAAGATTCACTATGTCAGCATGTGTGGCGACCAAAACAACACACAGGGGACTTTTCAGCTTTCCACCAAAGGCTAGGAGAGAAAAAAGAGCACTTCCTCACTACAAGACATGACTATGGAGATGGCTGTCTTACTGAGCTGGGAAAGTAGCAACACCTTTTACATTCTTCAAACCCATCACTTTTGCAGTGGATTTACCAACTCTAAGCATAGCCATACCCTGCTTACACCACTGGTGCTTTGGCTGTTATCAGCCTATAGGATTATCTATATAATGTCCAATTTGAGAAGCTAGACTCTTTGAATAACATCAGATACATTGATATTACATGACTTTATTGTTTTAACAAAAACATTAATCAATAACGCTAATGATATATCTATTAATTACAAACTATAACTGTGAGGAAAAACAGTTAAAAAAACCAGCTTCTTGAAAGGGTTTCTTATAATCTTTGGATAGTCCTTAATACTAGAGGCACAGAGTAGAGGATTTTAAGTGAAACACAAAATGTCTACAGCATTCATATGTTGATATGAATGCTATCTTGCAGTACTTACACAAACAATGACCTCTCACTTAGGTGAGAGTTAAGTAGGAAAGCCTGGCAGAAACCATGAAAAAAGAATGATAAAGAAAGAAAGATACAAATTGCATGAATGAGGTGACAGTACGGAACACGTAAGTTTTCAAGCTTTTCTGAAACTGATCTTCCAGGAAAGAAGAGACATCACCCCACATCTTCCCAAATCTCTGCATGGCACTTCAAGGTAAGTATTTCGCAATTGTAAATATTTGTTTTTTTCAGCAGCTGAGGGACTTAGACAAAATAACTGGAAAGTAATTCCAAACATCTAAGTTTTCTGCTAAAATCAGTTATTACATACTACTTGAGATATTTGTAACAGTACAAAAATGCATGGATACCCAAATTGAGCCAACCAGTATAAACACTGATTTAAGCGAAGTATTTAAATAATGCTGATAATTAGATCAGCAAGAAGAAATGATTAACTCAGATTCTAACTTGGTCAAACCAAGAACTAAGTTGCCTTGCTTGAGGGGCCATGAAAAGCTTCTGGCAATTGCAAACTAACTGTATTTTAAGGTTTGATATATTTTTGCAAATTTCTGAGCTTTTACTTCCAGAAGTAATTTCATGTCAGTTAGATCCAAATGCACAAATTGTTAACCTTGTAGTTTGACCTAAAATGGAAAATGAGAGACATGCAGATGCCTGAACTGAAAACTGAAGCTCTGCCTTGTCTCATCATTATTATCTGGCTGAGATAATGCATACAGATTGAGCAGAAAACAAAAAGAGAGGGGAAATACTCTTTGCACTATGTACATATTTGACACGCTTGTCTGGTGAGTCCCTAGCAGCGTTATGAATGTCCATGAGTGTTGAGTTAGATCCACTGGCTGGAATAATATTTCAGTTCATAGAACCAAGACATATGTCAGAGCCTGAAACTGTCACAGTCTGCAGACAGCGCTCAGCTACAAACACAAACAAGTTATATGGTATACATACCTAAACCTACGCACCTTTTAAGAAGAGAAAGAAGTTATTTAAATTAATTTGTTTGCCTGACAAGTAACTTTCAGGTTGTTAGAAAGCCTGAATATAAAACAACTAAACTTACTTAAAACCTGTGCAAAGTCTGAGAATATGTGAAGGGAAATGTACTAGAAATACTGGTTTCTGTACACCCTGATGCACCAAAGGTTAACATATTTGAAGTCCAGATACAACTCTAGTTAAACACATTAAAGTGGCACACACCGAGACATAATGCCACTCCACAACGCCGTTCTGTCCTGTTCTCACTGACAAGACTAATTTATGCTGGAAACACTATTAATAGGGGTTAGATATAAGTAGAACTCAAGCAATGCACCTAAAACTCGTTTTAAATGCATCCAACCCTCNCAGATACAACTCTAGTTAAACACATTAAAGTGGCACACACCGAGACATAATGCCACTCCACAACGCCGTTCTGTCCTGTTCTCACTGACAAGACTAATTTATGCTGGAAACACTATTAATAGGGGTTAGATATAAGTAGAACTCAAGCAATGCACCTAAAACTCATTTTAAATGCATCCAACCCTCTGAAACGCTTTCCCACTCAGCTCATGTGACATAAAACTTCACCTGCCATTTACAGATGTAAATCCCAGTGCCACAAGAGGCTGCACTGTACCTCATAACCATTTTGAGTCGGACTAAGTGGTGTGTACAACTNTAGAACTCAAGCAATGCACCTAAAACTCATTTTAAATGCATCCAACCCTCTGAAACGCTTTCCCACTCAGCTCATGTGACATAAAACTTCACCTGCCATTTACAGATGTAAATCCCAGTGCCACAAGAGGCTGCACTGTACCTCATAACCATTTTGAGTTGGACTAAGTGGTGTGTACAACTCTTCAGGCTTGTTCCAGAGACAAAATTCCCTTTATCTAAAAGACCTCGTGTAAATTTTGTTTGAATACATAAGGATGAAGATACATAACAGCACTCAATATGGAGATGTACAAAGTTACAGAGAAACACAAGAAACGTATAGTCCCCTCATATTTCGTTAACAGGCAGAAAAGCATACCTATTGGCTCCTCGACCGGGACCAACGATTTCAGAAAACTGAGCCAAAATGTCACTTGGTTTAACTGGATTTCATAAGGCTCCTCGAGACTAAAAAGCACTACATGAATTGCAGTGGGATCATTCGCTGCAAAATAATCGTAACAGCAGAAATACACAGGATTCCCAGAGAATTCCCAGATGCTGAAATCACCAACTCCTGAAAAAAAGACAGATGAAGAAATCACATGTTGTCAGTAAGCAGGAAGCATCTTTCTACCATGGAAAGACAAACAAAAGAGTTAATCTTATTTAAACTTTCATAAAGATAAACTGTATGCATGTGAGAAAGCAAGACTGCAAATGCAATCATGAACAAAGGGAACGGGTTTCAGTGAGGCTGAGAAGTTGGGTCCTCACAAGCTGTTCCTCTCTCACATTCACTTCTCTAAGACATTCAGCTGGATGCCACATGGAAGCACCTGTGTGTTACAATTCATGCAGCCTTGCATATTAAATTGGCCTTTGCCTTGCACAGCAGCACTGGATTATTTTAATTCTCTTGAAAAACAAGAAAAATGGCTCCCATACTTTTCCTGCTCAGCCCAGAAAACCTCAACAGTTTTATTAATTTTTCTTCTAAACATGCCACTGCTGGTATTAAAAACAGCTGAAGGACATTCTCAAAGAAGCCACTTTGCTTTACAGAATTGTACTATTCACATCATGCTGTGAAGTTAGGACTGAAGAACCACCATGTTAAGGATCCCAACAGCACCTTGCTTCTTTATCTCCTTTAGCTTCAGGTGAGAAGAGTATCAGTTTGTTGCACTGTGTGGCACTTCCCAGACTCACCATCTGATTAAGCTGAAGTCTGATGCACTTTTAAATACTGTATTTAAATATTCTATTTAAATAAATGCAGGTTAAGTTGCACCTCAGACTTATAGAAGAAAAGAAGCCAGAAACCTCAAGTTTGCCATTAGGAGTACAGGTATTTGGAGTTCACCCACGTGCACACTTTCCTTCTATATCAAGATGGCACAGAGAAAGAAAAGAAACCCCTACTGACAGTCTGTTGCACAACTCCATTTCACTGCAGAATTTGGTTTCAAATTACACTGAAAGAGGATATTAGCCTCACACAGAACAAGCTTTTTGCTACATGCCAAACTCTTCAGCATCTAGGACAAACGTATTGTCACTGCATGTGTTAGTCTGCATGTACTGCACTCATAAACAGGTTTCTCTCCAAAATAAAATCTTGACTAATCCTAACTCAGCCTCAAAATTGCAGCTCCTAATGCGTGCAAAACATTTTTCTTATTAAGAAGACATCCTACTGGGAGAGATCTTACCACCTCTGTAATGATTACTACAGCTGGTGGTATGTATGCACCAATTGTACAGTCTTCACAGTCAAAAGCCATATATGTACTTATGACAGCTTCTCCGACTGACCCCTCTTACTGCTAACTGGTTTCAACTGCAGAGCAGTTAGCTTCCTTGAAAAAAAAAAAGGAATCAGAAGCTCCATTCACCATGTTTGGTGAGCTCCAGGGCTCACCAAACATGCTCCAGCTCTGTCCTGGGGCAAGAATGGTAGGTCCCTCATATAGCTGGGAACCACCTACATAGTGAGGACCCTTCGGTTTATGGGACTGACTCATGAGAAGGCTGTGCTGCCATTCAGCATGACCTGGACAGGCTGGAGAGTTGGGCAGAGAGGAATTTGATGAAGTTCAACAAAGGCAAGCGTAGGGTCCTGCACCTGGGGAGGAACAATGCCATGCACCTGTACAGGTTGGGGGTTGACCTGCTAGACAGCAGCTCTGCGGAGAAGGACCTGGGAGTGCTGGGGGACAACAGGTTCACTGTGAGCCAGCAATGGGCATCCTAGAGTGCATTAAGAAGAGTGTGGCCAGCAGGTCGAGGGAGG
>VZSC01016722.1:25230-36293 GCA_013398225.1 Steatornis caripensis | reverse complement strand
CTGAGAGGGCATCTCATCAATGCTTACAAATATCCAGAGGGCAGGTGTCAAGAGGATGGGGCCAGACTCTTTTCAGTGGTGCCCAGTGACAGGACAAGGGGCAATGGGCACAAACTGGAGCATAGGCAGTTTCACGTGAACACGAGGAAGAACTTCTTTACTGTGAAGGTGACAGAGTACTGGCACAGGCTGCCCAGAGAGGCTGTGGAGTCTCCTTCTCTGGAGATATTCAAAACCCGCCTGGACTCGTTCCTGTGCAACCTGCTCTAGGCTAACCTGCTTTAGCAGTGGGGTTGGACTAGATGATCTCCAGAGGGCCCTTCCAACCCCTGCCATTCTGTGATTCTGTGACCGGCTTAAATTTGACAAAATCCCCAAACGACATACAGTATAGGTGAAGGAGTCTTCACACTAGTAGCTGGTCTGCCAACCCACTCCTATTATCCCTCCTTCCTTACTTACTGACCTCAAAAACATTTCTATGTATAAGGATCTGACACAAGTGATTACTGTGTGTATTACAGGTAGAGAACTTCATGCAGATTTACTTTCTGTGTAAACAAACCAAACACCACCAGTGTTGAATTTTCAACCACAACCACTACCATACCAAGGAAGAGGGGTTTTTTCCCCTCTATTTTTATTTTTAAAAACAAGCAAAATGGCGTTAACCAACTCGCAGCATTAAGGCACGCCAGCCCAGGGCTCTTCTTACCATGCAAGCAGGCATTTTGAATGTCGATGGCCTTGGTGGACTGGTCATCAGCAGAGAAGTGAGAGTGATGAGCAGGTGAAACAAAAGCTTCTAATACCCCTTTGGTCAGGCCTGGCTCAAACATCATACTACGGCTCCTCACGCTGACATTCTCACAACCAGGATAAAGATTTGTAATGCTTACTGAAACTGGGTCAGGGAAAGGAAACTGAGATTACTAACCATGTGAAATCACAACCAGTTCACTTCAAAATAAGTATGCAAGTCATAAAAGCTGATTAAAAAACACAAACTGCTCTTCAAAGAAAGGAGATGACTACCAAGCTGCAAGCATACACAATTACATCTTTATTCTGAATGATGAAAAGGAAAATCTTAGAATGATCCCATACAGAATGATCCCTTACTGCCCTTTAGCAGATACACGGCTGGGTGGGAAGCATAGAGAAAAGTGGAATGATTTGGGAATGAAAGGTTTCAACAGTTACAGTTCTTCTACATTGCAAAGGCTAAGGGCTGCAATTTCACATAATGGGCAGTTTTTATTGACATGGAAATGCGACATATTGATTCCTGTAAGTAAAGATAAAAATATCACCGTGTAACAACTGTTTCTGGGGGGATGGGGGAGAAAAGCAGGCCCTTAACCAAAACTATATTACTAATAAGCAATTTGTTTAGTTCATGCTTAAATCAGATTCCCTCAGAGTAAATGAGAAATCAAAGGGCTTTTTAACTGACTTGCACCATCTAGTGGAGAAAGTAAAGATTTCTTTCTGCCACTAGATGCTGAATTCTAATATTTGTGCTTTAATATACAAAGGAAGTACCTGTCAGCTGTAAAACTATACCTTCATGTTTGATCTTCTAGTGTAATATTTACATCCTTGGGCTCTTGTAAGTAAATACACGGTGAATTCACATGTTTATCTTTACATAATTTAAACAAACCTAAGCACATGGTCAAGTACAGACCAAATTGTGCTGGTTTGAATGTTTATCTGTCACCCAACCCATAACATTGTTTACATGTTACATAATGATTTTAATCCAAAAAGAAGATACTGAAACTAGCAAAAACAAAAAATCCAAATATTAAAATAAGGCCATAGTAGCTTTGTTTGCATAGAACTGCACAACTTTCTGGCTTTAAATCTATGTAAGCTGTTTTCAAGTGCATGCTTCGAATTCACCATTATTTCAATAATGATTTGCCAATGTGGCCCGCAGTCTTGTCTGATTTTGTGATGGTGTTAGCGCATAACATCTGTCACCTGTCCTCTGGTTTTGGTACCAATCAACATCAAAAAAAGTGTCTTCAGTCAAAACCTTCCTGCACTGCCTCCAGGAACTGATATTCCTTGAGTGACTTACCTCCCCTTGTATGACACAGTAAATGAAGATAAATAAATCAAGAACTTCTGATTGATTCATTTAATGAATTTCTTTATTCTGTTGTCACAGACGTGAACCCCTTGTGTTAGCTGAACAGCGAATGCAGCAACAAACTCTGTGCGAGGTTATCTTGTCCTGTTAAGCCACTCTGAGAGTACCTTATAGCTTCCTCAGGTGACTAGAGAGAAAGTAGAGATGAAATCTACTACTAGCACTGTTCCAACATTACTTAAAAACGATGAATGAAACCTAAACCTGCAAGAATTATCCAAAGGTTTTTAAAGAAAAAGGCAACCCTGACCACATCTAAAACTTACGTAATAAGAAACATCAATTTAAACTTGAGCTCCTCGAAGTGCCTGCTTAGCTTGTATAGACTGCACAGCCTCTCAGTGTTAGAAAAGAGACCTGGACAAATAGTTCAGTGCTCTTCCCGGTGTCCTTCTACCAAAACTGTGGGCCTATGCTGAAGTGTAAACATAGCTAGTTTCTCTACATCCTGCAGCTCTTCTCACTTCACACAGGCCAAGTGGAGCTACATGGGCAAAGTTTCCCTATTATTTGCACACGTTTGCTTCAGATTAGAAAAAGTCCATTTTCACCTCGTTTGGCAACAGTTTTAGACACCTCCAACTGAGCTATTCCACTCCTGTACCTTACAGAAAAGCACTCCAAGGCACCGCAGGCAGTTCTGAATCCTCTGCTATTACTTAAAGATCACATAAAGATGCAGCAACTGTTTCAATTTTGCACAGAGTTTATTGAAGCTACTCAAACACAAAGGCTGAAAAAATACAACCCTCAAAACCACAGTGGTGGAATCTGGTCACGACACTGGTGTTCATAGCCTATGACTTTTTGTGAAAAATAAACAGGAGTTCACAACTCCTGTCCTTCACTCTCCAAGTTCACTGACGCAGCATGTAAGTAAACACAACATTAACTACTCCTACACCCTCCACACCCACTGCTCCTCTTTGCTCTTACTTTAGGTACGAGCCTGCGCACAGAAAATTCAATACCCTCTTTGCTTTCTTACATGCTTAGCCTGTCCTGTCTTTTGCAGTGCAGCGAACAGGTCATCCTTAGAAGTTACACAATAAGAGGAACATGTTTTCTCATTCAAATATTACAGCTTTGAAGCCATACCTGAAGGTTTGGAAGACAAAGGAGATGGGGGGAATCTGGTTGAGTTTGTGGAGGAGAGCCTTGGCCTACGTCTTCGGAAAAAACTTCGTATCAGGCCGCACTTGAGAGACTCCACAAGGGTTGTTTTCCCAGCACCAGAGTGTCCAAACAGCTTCAGTTTGATCCGGGGCTGCGGATTCTGCGTGTGTCGCAGCTGCTGGATGAAAAGCCCCCGGTGTGCATCCTAAAATTCAATATAAAGAAGAAATCAGGGCAGAAATTGCAGGGAACTTTTGCCTCCCAAAAATACAGGGTTTAGATAACACTTTCTTGCCAGGTTGGTGTTCATTCTGATCAGTTCCTCCATCTGCTTGATCATGCAAGTGATCGGCTATTGGCAGAAGGGTGGGGACAGGTAGACAAGGCACAGTTAACTGCTGGCTCTCAAGAGCCAACTTCAGTGATTCATGAAAATCACACACGATTTCAGGCTCAACATCAGTGAATGGGATCATTTTGACCTCTGATGAAGAGGGCAAAGGAGGGAAAACTAACCTTTCAGTACTCATTCTGCTTACCTGTGAGTCTCAGTAGCATAAGCAGTATCCATAATCTTATATAATGTACATGCAGCATTCAAGAAATTTGCAGTGACAGCTACCACCTGAGCAATCTGAAAACTTGATGTGCATTTCCCCTCTTCTTTACGTCAACTTTTTCTGTACTTCTCATATTTAGGAGAATTCTCCTCTTCCCTCTCCTTCCTCCCCCCATACAGTTCTCTGTCTAATTCCACTTCAGTTCTTTGCAAGGTAAATATTGTTTTTCCCAGACCACACTTACCTCTCCTTTCCCCACACCCTTATTCTTCTTTACCTTAAAAGACCTCTTGCATACTACTCACCTTCCATTTTTCTACCCCTCTACTGGAAGTGTACATCCTCCAGACTGCTTTCCTGCTTTATTCTCAAGTCTCCAAGAGATCTCCCTCCCTACTTAACTCTGCTCTCACGGCTTGCTGTCTATGTGCATTCACTGTCTCTTCCACGGCAGCAATCTCATCCTCCTACACAGGCCTTCCTCAAACCCAATCACATCTGCTACAGAAGAGCTTTCCACTTTGAGCTCCCTGTCCTGGTCTGGGCTAGGACAGAAACTATTTTCTTTTAGTAACGTTACTTTTTAGTCAAGTGTCTTCCAAGAAGCTGCACTCTCTGAAATTAACTGCATGTTTTTCTAGACAGTAGCTGCTTCTAGGAGCGATGAGGCTCGGTGTTTATAGCTAGTGATGGAACATCAGTAGCAACGGCATGGAGAAAGGCTCTTGCTTATAGCTATCCCTATGGAGACCAAGGTCCATGCTTGCTTCTGCTCAACTTCTCATGCGCCAGAAAGGAAAGAGTGGAGAACAGGTGACACCTGCGACCCTCCTGCGGGGAGGAGCAGGCTGGACAGGTGACCCAAACCCGGCCAAACACAGTATTCCGTCCCGTATGGGTCATACTCAGTGTAGGGCTGAGGGATCACGAGGGTCAGGCTCTCTTCTTCCATGGCCGGCATCTGAGGAGGGCTCTGTCTGATTCTCCTGCCTTCGATCCTGATCCATGCGTTCCCGAATCCAGTTCCTGCCTGCTGCCATGCGGTCCAGCCCGGGGCCTTCCTAGGGCCTGCCCCACAGCGTCCTGGTGATGTGATCACTGAGAGAGCTCAATGCTGGTTTTGTGTGTATTTGTGTATATTCCATTGTTTTTTCTGTTATTATTACTACACCTTTTTATTATAGCTAGATTAAAGCTGTTTTAAATTTTCCAACCTGTAAGTCTCTTTCCCTTTTCTCCTTCCCTCCCCTTTTTGGGGAGGGAGATGGGTAACAAAGAGCATCTGTCGTCCATGTAATGGCCAGCCCAGCTTTAAACTGTGACACTCCCCCGTGACCCCTCTCTATGTCTTGTAGTATCTGAAGGATACTCCTTCTGTACCTGCCCAAGACAGAGTTGGGAATGAACAAATCAAATCTGTCTTTTCTCTTTGCCCAGCAAGAGGCAATCAGACATGGATGTTCTATTTCCCACACAAGCTGAGCTTGAAAAATCAACACAACAAGGGGATGCAGTGAAGGGCAGCAAACTATCAAGTATCTCTCACGACAGAACGACCTGTTTTAAGGAAATGAGGGGACAGTGGAAAGGTGGAAGGGCAAAGGAAGAAGCTTCGTCTTCCCTCCCTTCATTCCCCCATTTGGAGCTGAGAGAGAGGCTCTGTTGTTTTGCATTTGTACCGAGTTTAACGTGTAGGATGAGTCATTAAATGAGCACTTACAGCCCCCCAAAATTATAAGCATGCAGCAATTAAGCTGAGAAATTTGACAGAAATAGTAGCGCATATAATTTAGTTCCTTCCTTGCTAACAGGCATTTATTAAATAAGTTAGTCACAATGGAAATACTGCACCCCCTCATGGCTAATACTGAATCCCCTGCAAGAGGCACCACAACAGTAAGTTCTTCATGGGTGTGCTATTAGGGACAAAACCCTCCACAGGCATTGAAAATAAAACAAGTGTCAGGTACACTCTGTACTAGGTGATATTGACCGTTTCGAGTAGTACCTGAATATCTGATGTAATTTATTAATTCCAACTGAGCAGATTCTCTGTTGCAAAGTATACTCTGATGAAGTATATAATAACAATACATTTTCTCCGTGTATATAGGCAGGCCTTCAATAATTAAGTATACTCTGCTATCAAGAAGAGAGTTACAGAAACTAACATGTCTTTCAGAAGGATTTATCTGTCCTTCTCCCTTTCATTCCATGTCAAATTGTACTAGTTCCGTATTTACACCATGACTAAACCACAAATTTATCCACCTGCAGGCAGACACAGGCAAGGGTTTGGCATGCGATACAACTATGCAAAATGCTATGACAAACATTTACAAAAGCTATCACTGCAAAGGAAGCCTGAGCTTTGGCACTTCCTGACATCTTCTCTGATATATTTTATGGCAGGACTAAAGGATGTGATTCTACTTCCATCTTGGCAATACTGGGTACACACAATCTTCTATGCCTACTCTGGTCATTTATTTCAGTTTTCCACAGACCCATCAGAATAATTAAAACAGGATTATCTGTAATTAAAACAGGTCTGGCTCTTGCCTGTAATCTCCAGGCAAGTGGTCCCTGAACCTTCATGACATGAGTGATGCTGCCTATCCAGAATAATCAATGTGTATCAGACGTGTCAGACTTACTGCCTTACAACAAGCCCAGATCAGCTTTATGTTTTACTTGTCAGGGGATTTGGAGATACTGAAATTGCAGAATTAAAAGAAGACATTTAGAACTTATGCAACTATTCCATATGGTATTAGGAGCTTCCAGAAGGGACAGAAACCCCTCATATTTCATAACCCTAATCTAACTAAAATGGTGATGGTGGAGAAATAAGTCCTCTTGGAGGATGTGCTAATTCAGAATAGTTATTCTCCAGTTTCTTCTAAACACCTTAGATACTTTGCTAGGCACTGTCAGAGACAGGATAAGACAGATCAGTGGTGCAGGCTAGCTTAGCCATTTTACATACTAGCTTTAAGTGAGGGCATAATTTCAAATTAAAAATATGAGAAAGAAAAAAAGAAGACACAATTCTAGCACAGATTTTTGCAACAGCTTTCTAGAATGACTTTGATGAATATCTTACTCTACGATTTCCCATGGTCAGACTTCTCTTGCTATCTTTAAAACATGAAAACCTCAGTTAAAATTCATGCATTCCCAACCTTTTTAAGTCTTGCAAGCAGACTGGCTACATGTTCATGCTGCTCTGCTCTGGCGAGATCTTCTGCCGTTTTCCCATCCTGTTGAAACATAAATTATTAGCAGCAGTTCCTTCCTTTTGCCCACAATAAAAAAATCACGTGCAATCTAGCTCAGCTGCTTCAGGCAGTAACAGAATTGCTGTCACAGGCAAATGAAATGAGAAGAAAAAAAAACCCAACCAACAACCAGTAATGACTACTCCCCACCAGAATCCTTGTTTTTTTAAATTGTCAAAAAAAAAAAAAAAAAGTTACAATGCATAACAATGGAATTTCTTTTGCAATCTGGCATCTGGATGCCACTGTTAACAGCATACTTTGAATTCAGAGCCTGAGAGCGATGCCAATACTCCCCATCCGAATTCCTCTTCTCACCAATTAGAGGATGACAGCGATTTCTAGATATAACATACTGAACAGGTCTAAAAGTTTAAGCAGTTCACAAAGAGGGGATGCATCAGCATATTCACTCACATGAATAGCAGGTGAATTTTGTTTACTAATGGATAAAGAATGACAGTGGCATATCAGTCACTGGAGGTTTCCGGAAAGCAAGAACATTGTAAGGGATGTGGTATAAATTGCATCAGCAAATTTAAAAGGAGAAGCAAAGCTGCCTTCAGCATTTTGGTCTTGCCATTTAATTACCCATGTTTCACAGGTCAGCAGTTTAATATTAAATACGCCTTAAAAAAAACCCGCTCACTACTTTCACTTTTATGACTACACTAATGCTGTTGCATTGTTTTCGATTTTGGTAACACCTAACTAATTTATGAGCACCTCGCTTGTTTCACTCCTTCAGATAAGAGCTTTTGATTATCAAGAAGTAGTACTGGAAAACTAAGATCTCTTTTTTGGGTTTCTATCTTCAATTTTACTAGTCTTTCATGTAAAATCTGCACTGCCTTAAGTAGTTCCTGAGTTTTCTGTTAATTATTGTCCCTGCATACTAAATAAATATCTTTGACAATTGAGTGTCCACCTACAGAAGCTGTTTTCAGGTTTGCACAAAAGTTATTACATACTCCAGAACTTTAGATAATTCATACAGAACAGAAACAGAACAATAGCAAGAAACAGCCAAAACTGTAGTTGATAGCGTGAACTGACTAAATTTGAACCAATACTTTACCCTTAAATTCCTTCCATAGTTGACATGTAATTGCAGCTTTAGTAAAGAAATATTTGAATGCATTTTTTAAAATTAATTTTCCTTAGAGAAGATGTATCAAAGGGGAAGAATCTCCTGGGCTTTAATTGCTTAAAAGTCTAAGCAAATGTGTGCACAGACCAAGCTGACCTGTAACAGTGCAATGGCACTATCACAATCCAGCACTGCCTCCCCCGTTCCTAACACGTTCCTGACCTCAGGACCAGCTGTCTGGTACAGCTGTCTAATCTTGGTTCAGACTGCTGTGAAGGAAGAACACCTGAAACAAACTCCATCAGGGGCTTTCACGCTACCTTTTGCTCAGGTTTTGCTCTCAGCCTGAGGCTTTTGGCCTTGGTACTCACCTGATCAATACTACAGCTATATGCTGGCGTGTGGCCATGTATCCCACTGACCTGGTCCCTGACTTCCAGGTTTGACCTTGAACCTGTCTCTTCACTATGGACTTGCTGGGCAATCACTAGACCCTTGGGTGACCATGGTCACTGAACTCAATTCCTGACCTTGACTTAACCCCAGGGCTGCTTCATTGATACGGACTTGTCTGGCAACCTGGGCTCTTGGGTGAATCTGGTTGCCATCACTGGACTTGCTCTGCTTGCCTTGCTTGGGTACTGTGGCCCTTGTTGCCTTTTTGTTTACTCTTGGCTCCTAGCTCATGTTGCCTTATGGAGTAACGCCTTAGCAAGGGCGTTGCCAGGGGTGTTGGCTGCTGAGAAGCTCAACATGAGGCAGCAATGTGTGCTTGCAGCCTAGAAAGCCAACTGTATCCTTGGCTGCATCAGAAGAAGTGTGGCCAGCAGGTCGAGGGAGGTGATTATCCCTCTCTACTCTGCTCTTGCAAGACCCCAGCTGCTGTACTGTGTCCAGCTCTGGGGCCCTCAACATAAGAAGGACATCGACCTGCTGGAATGAGTCCAGAGGAGGGCCACAAAGATGATCAGAGGGATGGAGCACCTCTTCAATGAAGACAGGATAAGAGAGTTGGCATTGTTCAGCCTGGAGAAGAGAAGACTCTGGGGAAACCTTGTATCGGCCTTCCCATACCTGAAAGGGCGTACAAGAGAGCTGCAGAGGGACTTTTTACAAGGGCCCTTAGAGATAGGACGAGGGGTGACAGTTTTAAACTGACAGAGGGTAGATTTAGATTAGATATTAGGAAGAAATTCTTCACGACAAAGGTGGTGAGACCCTAGCACAGGTTGGCCAGAGACGTTGTGGATGTCCCCTCCCTGGAAGTGTTAAAGGCCAGGTTGGATGGGGCTTTGAGCAACCCAAACCATTCAATGATTCTATGCTTTTTGAAGTACGTGGTTATCAGAACACACAGTAAACAAAAGAGGCAGAAAGGCCTGGGGAGCAGATGAAGGACATCCCACAGCATCGGCAACAAGCACCAACTACAGCATAAAGAACTCTAGGTCAAATTCACCTCCAAAAAAGTATTTTGAGATGTTTACATCGACAGACGTCAGCTCATACGTCTGCTGAAAATTTAGACTCAGATGTGGAAGCTCAACTGATTGATTGAGATAACAGGTGGAAAAAGCATTTGCTTCCACAAAAAATAAACTAAAAGAAGAAAGTTCCCTTTTTTGTCCAAAACTGTGAACAAGGTGAGGCTGTTTAGTTCTTTGGATGGCCACTGCAGTACGAACTGTAGAGCACAACAAGAACTAGAAAATACACACACAAGCAAAATAGCAAACGGGTTTCAGTAAGTTATTTTCCTATTCAAGCTTTCTTGAAAAGTACAGGGTATCTATACACTGTAATAGCGATGCATAAGCAAAGTTGGCATTTGAAAAGGGCTTGGTTACAGGATCCGAGAAAGTGTATCTCACACCTGGTGGTAACATTTCATTGCAATTGCTGACTGGCCCCTTTCTTGTAACTCAGACAGCTATGGCAGCAAGAGCTGGTCTTGACTTTAACTTGCCATTTGCAAGCATCATTCAAGGTTTTTAAGCAATCTGACAATTTAAAACTTGGTACAATTTTAGAAACTTCTGTGAGGGGAAGTCAAGAACGTGGTAAGCACAAAGAATTTTTGTAGAGTTATTAAAGCATTCAAAATGATTGTATACTCCAGGAGCTTAAGTTTTTCTAAGGTCACTTAACAACATTCATGCAATCAAATTCAAAATCTAACTAGTCCTAAAATGGGCTTTAGCCTGGGGAGGAGGCAGGTAAATCATACTGCAGCCCAGTTACTTAACAGTGCTGAAAAGTTAACTCCTCAGAAATGGCATTCCAAGAGAAGAAAGAGAAAATTAATTCTACCGCACTGGCTCAGGAAAAGCTGTTAATAAGACTTTTCAGAACAGTTTAATATCCACCTAGTGAACTAATGCAAAACTGAAATGCTACTGAAATCACCACCTGAACTTTCTCCCTTCCTCTCCTCCTTTTCCCTTCCCTCTACCACAAGATGCTGGAATAATGGGATAGTTATGTATATTCAGGCTGTTTCTCCTGCCAGATTGAGTATGAGCATGATTTACGTCGTTATTTCTTTCAAACTGATCTGAACTAAAGAGAAAAAAAGTACTTTTATCTTGGAAGGACAGGGCCCACACAGGCAATTATACCAACACAGCTGTCATGATATAAATGAAGCGATACAGCTCAAGAATTTCCCCATCACCTATTTGTTTTATCTTATCGCTACAGTATCTAGTATTGAAAATACAGATATACAATGGGACATACAAAAATGTCCTGGGTTCGGCTATGATAGAGTTAGTTTTCCCCAGAACGCTGGCAGGGGGTAGCCGACCCAGAGCAGCCAGGCAGGTATCCGATCCCCCTGCCGTCCCGCCCAGCCC
>VZSC01016722.1:11932-25100 GCA_013398225.1 Steatornis caripensis | reverse complement strand
AAAAGAAAAAAGAAAAAAAACAGGTGGAAAAGGAAAATATGTAAAACACCCCACAAAGTCCACTGCATGTGTACTTCATTATTATTGATTAATAGAGGACATGACAATCTACAATCTAGTAGTTATCAAAAAGTCATTTTTAGATGCTAAACTTGTTTAAGCCACAATTCCACGTTCACTGCTTTTAACAACTGCTTCTTGAAGGCTTCCTCCTGCCACATCAAATACATGCTTACAGGAAAAAAAACCACAGTGATAAACGTACAGGAAAACAACAAAACCATGTTAATTTTCTACCAAATGGGTAAAACAAATGAAACAGAAGTTTTCTCCTTTTTCCCTCCGTTTCAGCCATCTCAGGGGTACTTTGTAAGGAGAAGAACTTTGAAAAACATGGACTCAAACAGAATCTAATCACAACATGATTTTAATATACAGAGCAGCAGTTATTTCTGAGCAGAATGCACTGGTTAGAGCAAGTAGCAATGTAAACTGATCCAATATGTGTGAAAATAAACCACAATTAGTCTGTTCAAAACACAGGTAATGGTGTGTTTGACGTCTATAATGCATCGTGTGTGTATGAGGTGTGCACAATGAAGGACACTTCATTCCTGCTGCAGATATGTCAGCCAGGAGGATATTTGTCACTTTAGTGAAAATGAAAAATAGCTTCAGTGGTGCTAACTGGAAGCATAATGATAAATGATTTGTTTTACAAGGATATTTGCATGCTAGCTCACTCATCCATGCACCCACACATCTCCACCATGAAAACAAAACTTTTTAATCCTTTGAAGGCAAGAAAAATATTTAAGATATACAATACGTTTGTATAGTAACTGCACCTGATGTGAAATGATGTACATCTTAATGACAGTGGCCCACTGTGCTTACAGAAAACACAAAGCTGTAAGTAATTCTTAGCTGAAGAAATTCTTAGGTGTAGATGAAGTGGTAGCTGTACCGTACCTTAATCAGTTTCAAATTTAGTTGTAAAAAAGGAATAAGTGGACAACAGAGAATGCTTTTCAAGCTGTGGACGTTCAACAGTGCCTAACATAGTTTTTAAAAAAAAATTCAAAATGTAATTATATTAGACCATGGTCCTCCCACTCCCCCTGCCCCTACCAAGAGATGAATTAGTTCCTACCATCACTCATAAAACAAGCAAGAAGATTTAACAGTATCTCTGAATACTTACAGAGGTTAAAGCTTCTACGTTGGCACCAGTAAGACACAGGAACCGGACAACATCAAGAATGCCATTGTTTGCTGCCAGATGTAAAGGTGTTCTTCCATACTAACAGGGGGAAAAAAGTGTCATTATGTTAGTCGAATAACTTCACTCCAAATTTATTACTACTAATAAAATACATTGTACAATTACACACACTGATACACAGCAAAGGTCTTGCAAAAACCCTAAGAAAAAGTACAAAGCAAAAACTGTAAGAAAAAAGCTTAAGCACAACTGCTTAAAGCTCAATTAAAAACAAAAGCTAGATTGACCACTTAAAAAATAAGAAACAATTTTATAGCTATATCCTGCATAACTGTGGAGGGATCCTTTAGAGGTCTTTTTGCTATATTTGAGAATGTCTTTTTAATTCCCAGCACTTTTAATTGCATTTTGCTTAATTAAATATGAACCAGTTAAGCAACACTAAGTCCTTAACCTTTAAAACTCTGGATTCTATTTCAATCCAAGTATTACTGAAGATTACGTATCTGCAGTCTCCTTGCTTCCACCCAAAGCAGTTACAAGGATGAATGCAAGAAGTCAGCCTGAAGGAATTTGTGCTTTCAGTGGCAGAGGCAAAGTGCTGGAAGTATTCCTTCCCCAATTTTTGCTTTTCCCCTGAATCTCTCCACTGACAACAGGTCCTCATGACATCCACTTCTGGTCTTTCATGTTCAGACCTACTGTTACAAACATCACTACCATATATTCTCTGCTTGTAACTCCTCTTACTACTAACTTTACATGTTTTCATGCCTTCAATACTGTTCTCCCTGTTTCAACTCTATGTTCGGAACAAAACTCACAAACGGGTATTTGAAAGCAAAGCTAGCTTTCTGACAACCGGAAACTGCAAAGATGCTCAAATCCTCAAAACCCTACATCTCAACTCAAATAAAGCTGTATGAAGATCTACTGCACATAGTCTGTGCAACAGACACCAACAAATGGTGTCTTCAATGGTTATTATCTACCTGTAGGACCATGCCAGATGTGAGGACCACAGACAGAGTGTCGTTACATTAATGCACTCCCATTAGAGGGCTTGCTGCTAAGGAGGACCAGTAGAATTAAAAATGCTCTATTTGATAAGACCCAAACTCACCATTTCAAATAAAGAGCATTCTAAAAATCACTCTAGTACACAAGATTCCTAAAAGAATAACAGGACACAAACTTTAACCGCAGCTTCTGTAGCCATGATCCCACCCCCAATGAACACTTGAAGATTACTTTTTCTACAGCATGCTTGCGGCCAGGCCACCGATCCTAGTTCAGCATTGTCCATTATGAAAAGGGTTGCTAATCCAGCATTGTGTTGCATTAACTCACCTTCCCCAAAATGTGTTCTCAGCTGTGGATCTCGATTTAATTGCCTAGTCAATGAGGTTTAAGCTCAGAGGCAGGATGGGGGAGCTCATTATTGTAAGTTTTTTCACTCGACAGCTGATGATTTTAATTATTAAAACCAAAAGTCAATGCACTGGACAACCCTCAAGCCAAAGGCCCCACAACTTTCTTTAGCTGGCTAATACAGAGGAGGTCAGTGCTTTGGAAATAATTGGAAGTCTTAACTAGCAAAATGTTATTGCCAGAATATGTACTTGTCCAGAAAAACAAAGAAGGTACAACACCCAAATCAAAGAAATTGCAGATGGCAGCATAAAGACTCCTATGAATGAACAGGGCAGAGGAAGACATTCAGAGCTAAATATTAAGCCCTAAGACCCACAGTCTGTGAGCAGAGTTCAATGGCTGACCTTAACCTATTCAAACTAACCAAAGCTTCCTGAAACAGTGTACTTTTCTTTTAAGTATCTCCAGGAGGAAAGCCAGAATGTTAAACCTGTAAAGCACCACATTCAATTATCCCTTACACTGCAGCACTAGCACAACAGAAACAGCAAGCAAGGCACCAGTATCTCAAAGTTTAAGGAGAGGCTATTCAATGTTCTCTCTGGAAAATGCATTTTAATTCTGTACCACATTTTAATTCTCAGATTTCCTGTACTCTGCCAGTGACAATTTGTTTAATAGATAAATTAAAGCTATTCTATTCTAAGATAAACGTTTGATTAGGATTTATTTTAATAAATCAACTCAATGCAGAAAAACATAAATCATCCAACATGACACTTATTTTTGTAACTGGGAATAGAATCTGCAGTTGATTTAAATTCCTTGTTAGATGAAAGTGCAAATCTTTCCACCTAATTTGGAAGAATTCAAAGCAGATTTCTTCTTAAAAATGTACCAGTCTTCAATTCTGTATATAAACTACTATTATCAAATCACATCAAATCAACACCTGCTTGGGCCAGCAGCAATGCATTTAATCTGTTCTTCAGTGCCTAGATGTAATCTGGATAAAGCAAAGCTATACAGCTAGGGACCAAGGTTGGCATATATTTCAACATTAGAGTTGAGTGGCAAAACACACTGTGATAATTCACCTGGGCTCTTTCTTCATGGATTAGATAATGTTAAATTATCTACTCAACTGAAAAAAAACTTAGGTAAATCTGCAAGGCAAGTCATTTAATGCTTTGCACTTGGCCACTTCAAGAGATAAAAAAATAAAAGAAAAAACATTTTTCATGTATGAGAACTGGAAAAGGTCATCTAATGCAGTAAGTGAGCTATTAAACAAAGTAGTTCAGTACCTGTATTCCATTTACCTTATTAGTGACATCCAAATTACAACTTGCTTCACAAAGTGTCATCACAATAGGAACATTCCCATCTTTGCAGGCCACGTGCAAGGGAGTGTTGCCATGTCTGTCTTGGAAATCTACAAAACATCCTTGACTGATGAGAGTTTTAACAACTTCTGTTTGACATCTTCTCACAGCAAGGTGCAGGGCTATATGACCATCCTGAAATCACAAGACAGCTTGTGAGAGAGACCTAATAATGCTAAAAATAAAAGCATTTTACAGAGTCACAATCATTTCATGTAACTGGCTGCATCTCCTTGCCTCAAGAATCACAGTATTTTTTATTTTTGTTCTGAGGGTTGAGGCAGGGAGACGCACAGTATCTGTCAGAACAAATCATCTGCAGGATTAAAGCACATTTCTGCTAAGCCACTGGGCTTTGCATAGATGCATGAAATGCAAATACACATTCTTTTGTGATGACCTCCATAAGAGGTTGGAGAGTGACCAACTGTAACAACCAGCTGAACATTGTAAACCACTGTAGTGTTTACTGACAGAAGTTAGTGATGCAAAAGTCATGCAACCTGCTTAGCGATCAGTAACTTTAGAGGCAGAGCTTTCTCTCTCTGTGAAACAACTTAAGGAGATAATGTGACTAGAAAAAACAATTTAATTCTTTTAGAAGAAAAAGCACTTTTCTGAACTTGCTTTAATAACTACTTAGCAACTATCAGTAATAAAGGTAGCTAAAAGGACAAGCATACCAAAAGTATCAGGAACGAAATGCAAAATGTATTTGTTGAGATTACACATGAAAGACAAAAAATGATTCTGAATTAAATAGAGTCATATTTTCAAGCAGTCGGAATTTAGCTTGTTGGAAATAGGTGTGATTTATCCAGCCCATAGGAATTAAAGGCAAACAGTAAATCCATCTTTTTTCTCTTAAGTTAATAGCTTGTTGCCAATTACTGAACGCAATGTTCCTGCCATTTTTCACAGAGTTACTCATAAGGTGATGATTGATAAGGGGATAATGAATCAGTAAAAAACGAATCATGGAAAAATAATCAGTGGGCAACTTTACAGACTACTGCAGTCATCAACAGTCTCTGTGTGAACTGCTCAGAAAATCCACATCATGGAAACAATGCTGGCTTGCAGCATTCAAATGAAGCAATTCGGAAACACCGCTCTGTGACACCTATGTTCTCTGTATATAAATCCTGACCAAAAGCAACTCAGACTAACCTTGTCTGTTGCATCAAGGTCAGCACCGTGTTCTGCCAAACATTCCACAATATCATGGTAACCCCGAGCAGATGCTGTCAGGAGTGGAGTCTCCCCTTCTTTGTTTTTAATGTTAACATTACAATGTGCTTCACAGAGTGCTTTGGCAACAGAGTAGTAGCCATGCCAAGCAGCACAATGCAGTGGGGTTTCTTCTTCCTGTCAACATGGAAAATAAAAAAAACCCAACATAGCTGAACCAAATGCTAGGAGGAACAATTCCCCAGATTACCTTAGAAAGACAGGAAGATGACACGAAGGAAAAAAGACAGTCCATTAAGTAAGCCCTACAAAATACGTTATAATTTCTAATGCTGACATTCTCAAAGCAAGAATAACTCCTGCTGTGATTATGATAACGCACTAGATTGTCATCATTACCTGGATTCTGAGAGTCCATATTTCTCACCATAAAACTATATATGGACAACACCCTGCATGTCAGCAATCTGAGTTTAGAGGTTTCCATGCTCCTGAAGCTGTGTTTTGGTTTTCTCACTTGAAAACTGATCCTCATTCATAAGCAACTTCAACATCCTATGTGCTGACGGACTAACCCAGTGTTTAAAACAGATCGCTCACCAAGGAGATGCAAATCCCATTAGACTTGCATTCTGAGGCAGATCACTCTGCTTACCATGTTCAAAAAGCACATCCTAATGATTTAGGAGTTTAGGAAGTGACTTGGGTACTTAGAAACCCGAGTCCTTTAAACATGCATCACAACAAGCCTTCGAAACTGTAGGCATTTTGAGTTCAGTTGTGACTGAAGTTCTAATTTGCTTTTTGCTTGGATCTTCAAAATACTCACTTTTAATCTCTTGTTCATTGTAATAGTTATATAGAACATAATGAAGAAACTCACGTTTTACAAAAATACGCTATTGAAAGTAGCCCACTGAAAGCGAGGAGGATTAAAACCTGGCGAAAAAGTCATTCTATCAAATTCTAAGAAATGGGAAATCCTTTCTGCACCTGGCAAATATCAATGAGGAGACAATCAATGCTGATAATATTATAGGACTTGGACTGTATTCAAGGTTTCTGTAAAAATCTGGGAAAAAAGAAACAGTTGATCAGCATGTCCTGTGGTCCCTTGGCCTGCTGCGTCTTAAACAATATAAAGGTAGTCCTAGAGGATGCAGCACTTGGGGAGGCTTGTGGAACTCCCACACACAGTAATTTTGGGTCAAATGGATGTTTATTTCTATTAAGCCTTTCTTTCCTGTTTGCTCACAAGAGTTCAGAGCTCTAAAGGAGCCCTCCTGAGTCCTTCTCTCATTTTCAAAACTAAGTGCTTGACACTTCAGGAAAGTCCCATGATGGCTAAAAACACGCTGAAGTCAAGGCAAAAACTAATAAAAAGCTTTAGCTGAACTCACAGAGCACACACGACCACCCATACCTTTGCAATGTTAAGTTTCTCTATCTTTAAGCTTCCTTTTTTGAGAGAAACTGCATTTTACAACAGTAGCTGGTTTATGCACAGTGTTTTTTGAGTAGCCTTCATCTATTATGATGTATTGAAACCTCCATAATTCTGTTGTTTTTTTCAAATGCAAACATGCCAGAGGCAGCAAGGCAAGACTAAGAGTTTTGACCACTCATACTCAAGCCTGATTTGTTGAAGAAAATCAGTGTCCATGACTCACCCTGTCTTGAAAGTCTGGATTGGATCCAATGCTACAGAGAAACTGAACCACATCCACATGCCCGTACCGAGCTGCAACGTGGAGAGCGGTCTCCCCAGACTGCAATTACAGAAGAACATTTCAGTATAATTTCATGTATCACTCCTAGATATACACTGCTGTGTACAGCCCGAATGCCTGTATGCTGCATGGAGTACTCCTTCCTCCCCGTAACCCAGTGGCACAGCTGCGGTCAGCAGAGATCTCTAGCTTACAAACTAGCTGGACGTGACAGATAGACCATCACCTGACAGGTCAGTTCTTCAAAGGCCTTCCTTTTTCAAAACTTATTTTTCCTACTTAATTTGCTCAAGGTCATAGCCACAATGGCATTTCTAAGCAATATGAGAAGTCAGCTGCACGTGCAATTGGTGTTGAAACAGACATCCTATTTCTATTCATACTATATCCACATGCCCCCTCTCTGCCTGCATATACAAACGTAAGGAATCAGCCTAACACTTTGGTATATTCTGGTGTATTTTGGTCATTACATGTAACTATTTGCAGAGTTTTGTTGAAATTACAGGAAAAAGAAATGGTATTTTTATTGAGAGTAACCTCTTTCCTAGAAGCCCTATCAAGAGTTGAACAATTTTGCTAACGTGCCTTGCCTTGCTCTAGTTCCCTCAATGAAGCAAACTGTGTTTCACAGGTATAATTGTCTCTGAAGTGGAGCTTTGGCTAGCATAAAAACAATGCTATGGTACAAGATTTGAACAGCAGCTAGTTTCTAGAACAAATGTTGCTCAGGTAACACTGCTGGAGACAAGGTAAGCGCTCATCAGCTCTAAATTGTTAGGCTTCATTATACCCAACTTAATAACCGTCAAATTTACTTGTCAGACAAAAATCTTTTTCAGTCAAGAGGAATGAAAAACAGAATCATGATTTTTATCCTGAGTTTCAATGAGAAATCCAGTCTTCAAGTGAAAATTAATTTAGTACTTCCCCACCTACCCACCATGTACTCACCACATGTAATATGCACGCTTCGTTAACATTTGTCAGGAAAATAATCAGTACATTCAGCTACTTTGAAGCTGTGTTATCACAGCCTTGTATGTCAGCTTATAAAAGTACACTAAAAAAGCCAGTCACATTCTTGGAATTATGGCACAGCTGAAAATCATTTCAATTGGAAGACTTCTTTCTAAGGTAAAGTTATAGAAAAAGACTGTCTGCATGAAAAATGGAAAGAATTTTTTCCTTACTTTATCTTTAACATCCAAAGGACAGTTATTATCACTGAGAAATTTCAGCATTTCTACATGACCATGTCGAGAAGCCCAATAGATTGCATTAGATCCAGCCTGTCAAAAAAATTTGATTACAGATGTTATTGATTAATTTAGAAACCTAATTCTAGATTTTCAACTGAGACATAGATGCACTTAGATGTACACAGATATACTAAACAGCTATTCAAGCTTATATGAACATATTTATTTTTAAAAAAATATCGTTCAACAACCCCACATACCAACAATGACAACAAAGATCCCTCCATGCAAGGATGATTGGCAGGATCACTAACTGTTTGCAAGGATAATCCTCTTCCCCCTTCTAAATGAGTTTTTTGGAAAGAACAGTCATGAGATAAAAAAACGTTCTGCTGCTTGCTTTACCGTCTAATAGATAGAGAAGCAGACAGTGCTTCAAGTTTGCTTTAAATGAACCCCAGAACATTACAATACATTTTAAAAAAACGCTTGTTGCAAAGCATACCCTCCACGACATATAAGTTTTGGTTGTGATATTCTCCACTGCTAAAATGTGCATTTATCATTCCATATTAAATAGCATTCATCATTGTGTTTTACGGCAATCACTAATTTGAACTAATTGCGGCAATTTTATAAGCATGAGCTACATTTTAAGATTAGTATAATTCAAATTACTTCAGCTAATACAGTGATCACAATCAGAGGACATGCATGAGTAAGAAACGAGATTATTGAAGATTGGCTTTTATGTTTTTGCTATGGAAGATGGAAGAGAGGCTCTACAGTCCAGATTTTTTCATTTCCAATACAACTTGGTCTGAACTGCTCATCCTCTGTTAACCGTACTGAAAAACTTATACAGACTGATGTCAAAGCAGAACCCTGACCTTATCTTGAACATCAATACGGGATCCACGCTTTAAAAGCAACTGAAGCATCTGAATGTTTCCACAGCCAGCAGCAATCAGCAGCGGAGGTGTTCCATGCTAACGATGAAATAAAAGCAAGAACAATGTATTTATCTTTTGAAGGATTAAGAAAAGAGAGTGGAATAGAAGACAAGCATTGAATGGCATCTCTGGATTTCCAGTTTCAAATTAAGTCTTCAAGGAATACTGTATAGAAAACAATTTGTCTCTTTGCTCAAAGAAATCTATTGCAGAGAATCTTCCATATTTTTGGGATGAATTCACATTTACTAAATGACACACCACACATTAAAGGCATGCTTTTCAAATTACGAGTATTTCTGTCAAGCTCTCACTAGCCCAATTTGGCAAGGATGTTGCCCTTTGCTACTTCTTTGTATATACATTTTAAACCGGGTTACCCAAGGTATTTGCCATGCCACCTCAAAGACACAAGCCACCAGCAACATATGGGAAAACTGAATTGGACTGCATCATTAAAACAAAAATACAGTGATTTCTTGAAAGGTTCAAGACTCCATCGCAATAAAATAACAGATGCTTTACTTTTATAGTGCTCTTCATGAATAATTCTCAAAGTACTTTATAATGAAGGTCAGTATAACCATTTTAAAAAGCGAAAATTAGAGCAGAAATGATCTATCTGAGGTTAAACAGCAGAGCCAGCAACAGAACTTTGCCTCTTGGTCTCAGTTCCAGTACTCCTGTTAGTACAGCAGCAGTACACTGAAATACTGTAGTAGGCAAGTAATTTTGTTTCAGAAAATGAATGACACAATCTAACATTATGTTCACATAACCAGTTTCTGCAGTATAGGACTTTTGATTCTAACAGTGCTTTGCAAAGTCAGTTTTGGCAGTCTGGTTATTCATACATATTTTGCCATCTTCATCTGTCACAAGAAACAAGTGCAAACAAAAGCAAAGGCTGATATCTGATATACCACAGCTCTTGACAACAGATTTGATTAACACTTTTTCAAAGGCCTACATAAAAAGCTGCCATTTGGGGCTCCATTTTCAGGTAGTTTGACAAGACTGAACACGGAACATACTAACATTTCTCCTAAAGAAAGGCAGAGTTATTTCCCATCCATTTGTCTTCTCCTTTTCTTTTCAGGTGTTACATTTCCATTTTACAACCTCATTGCTCTATTCAACAGGGTGATAGCTAGTCCCCCACGCACCTCAACTCAGACCCACACTACCTTGTTGGGTTGATTGACATCGTAATTTGTCAGAGATCCCAGAAGGTGCTGTAATCCGGGAACATTGTCATCATTGATGGCATGAATAATAGCTTTCATTACAAAAGAATCTTCCTCATCCTTGTAATTAAATGAGAAAGAATAAGAATTGTTAGCTTCAAAGAAAAAATCCCTATCTCAACAGCTGCAAAGACATCTCAAAAAATTAAAAAATAAAATTCGCAAAGTCTTTTAGAGTGCTTTGGGTGCAAGTTGTAATCCTTTGTGAAGCATATGGCTAGCATGTACACGTGCTATTTGAAAGCCCACATCAGAAAGCCCCACACTTTTTCTAGTACAATATGCTTCCCTCTTCTTCACACACGATCTTGTTACTCATTGAGATTCCAAACAGGTTTCTTTTATTAGGTGTATTTTCTTTTTCCTCCTAGGACTTTCAATATCTGCAGTAGTTTCATGAAATGAAACAAATTCCATGCATATATGTGAACATTAAAAAAACTAAGATGTACACAAATACAAACTGGAGTATCAAGTTTTGTGTCATCCAGAAGTATGACAAAGGAGAGCTACTTTGGACCAAGCTTTCATCTATTCAAACAGACCACTTAAAAATCTAGAACCTAAGCAATGAGCCCTAGGTACATCTGCAGGTGTAACTTTACTTTTCTCCCATGCACTAAAATGTCAAAGAACTGAAATTCACTGAGCCCAATATTTGGATCACTCTTACCTCCTCTCTCCTGAGGTTTCAGATTTTTTTAGAACACTAACATTAGGCTACAATCCTTTCTGCTGCAACACAGGTGTGAAATGATGATCCAGTGTCAGAAGGCATACTGACAGTTGAAGTAGGGGAGGCAGGGAAAGGAGGGCAAGAAGGAGAGAACAAAGAGCATAGAAGTAGAAAGATACGAGGAGGAAAAGTGGAAACAAAGAGTGCGGAGTTGCACAGGAGGGACACAGGGAAGATAACACAGATAAAAAGGGCTTTGCAGAATTTTTGAAGTTTGATCCTATTAGTGCACAGAAAAGATGAAGTTACCCAGCTCTACACACATTAACATACATACTTTGCTGATCACAGGGAATTTCTGAAGCGTGTATTAAAACCTGGAGAGCAAGCTAAATAAGAACACTTTTGGATTTACAAGCATTCGTAATTACAAAGCATACAGCAATTGCTCCTGACTACTTAAATCTAGTAGATATATATAATACCACAACCTGAATACTGTCCAACTTCAAGATTTCCTCCTTAAAGAATCACTTGTTGTGTATGCTATCTAGCGTTCACTGGATCTAAGAGGGTCTCAATGATTTTGAATATTCTGTTAAAAAAATGCAATATTATTTCACTGTACACAGTGCCATGAAAAATTCAGATGTGACCTTTTCATATTAAAATTGCTACAGTACAAAAAATCCTCCCGAATCAAACCTCAAAACCAAGATAGATGAATTTCTGGCACTAGCTATCAGCATCACCATGGTAATTAATAAATTAAATCTCAAGGTTTGTATCATGTAGAAGATCAGACTGTGGATAACTAACCTCTGTAGCCTTAAAATCTATTTCTTTCTACATATGAAATTAAATAATGATGCACATTTTCAACAGTTCAGTACTTCTGTTGGAGTAATTTCAGAAAATATTAAGTTCCAGTGGTAGAAAAGCACTCTAAGTGCCTAAGTACACACTTACCAGAGTATCATCACTCCTAGCGACACTCATGTTGCTTCTGGACAAGAAAGATCTTGATAATCTTTGGCACAAGGATATTAAGCGCACTGATTGCTTTTAAAAAATAATAAGAAAAAAGCTATATGTAAAAAAAAAATCAAAGCAGAATACTTGTGATAAGATGTTATTGCAAAGATTTCAAAGGAATACTGTCATATTAGCAAAACAAACTGGAGTTTAACTTCAACACCCACAGTGTCCTTTGTATATTGTTTTTGAACGTTTAATTTCTTTTGACATTTATAATCCAAACAGGCTATTCGTATGTACCGAGCAAAGCTACATAATGTTTTTGGATTGCTACTATTTCACCAACCTGTTCAAATACAAAGCAAAACAGATTTGTACTACATCCTCTAGTTCATATTGAAAACATTTAAATGTACATATTTTAAAGTAGGTACGTCTAGAAAACCTAAAATGAGTGTAAATTAGCCGACAGCATTGCTTTAAATGCCGTATTACAAAACAGTTTAAGCTATTCCTAGACCCATCATTTCACTCTAGGATAGCAAACTTGTACTTACATTTTTTAAGAACCATAGATGTTCACCTATACAGACAATAAACTGCGGCAAAAAAACTGTACTGCATAGCTGGATATTTTATGCCTTTGGTTGACAGCTTAGCAAAATCATCCTATTTCTTGGCCTCTGTGACAATGAATAAAATTGCTTTTCTAGTAACAGTGACTTCTGTTGTCTCATGTTTCATCTCTCCTCACGATAAACAGACTTCAAACACAACAGTCCTGCACTTGCTTAGTGTCATGTTTAAGGCTGGGCAGCTGTTAAAGGGAGCACAGATGCTCTCCGTTAACCCTTTCCCTCCCAAGGGAAAGAGGAAAGGGAGAGAGGCTTACGTGTTAGTAAAGTTAAAACAGCTTTAATGTAACAATAAGAAAAAATAGTATAATAATAATGATAGAAAAAACAATGGAATATACCCAAATACACACAAAACCAGCATTGAGCTCTCTCAGTGATGATCACATCAACAGGACACTGTGGGGCAGGCCCTGGGAAAGCCCCGGGCTGGACTTGGCAGCAGGCAGGAACTGGATTTGGGAAAGTACGGATTGGGATTGAAGGCAGGAGAATCAGACAGAGCCCTCCTCGGACGCCAGCCATGGAAGAAGAGAGCCTGACCCTCGTGATCCCTCAGCCCTACACTGAGT
>VZSC01016717.1:2994-16676 GCA_013398225.1 Steatornis caripensis | reverse complement strand
GGGGGGGGGGGGGGCATTTTTTCAGTCTGAGGATGAGAAAGCCTGTTGGGGGTGGCTGTCCTCAGCTAGCTCTCACCTCAGCTACCAAAGGGGCAGGGGAGAGTGAAGATCAAGCCCGACCCTGTGGGGTTGGGCCTTCACCCGCGCCTCAGTAACTGTGCGCTGGCAGGGCACAGTCGAGAGGAACAGATCATCAAAGAAGGTGGTGCCCCATCCCTGGTGACATTCAAGGTGGAGAGACAGCTCTTCCTTTGCAGAAGCAGAAGCCTTCAGTCTGACAGGAAGGTGTTTTGGCAAGACTGGCCAAATAATCTAAGAAAACAATAAAACCCAATTAAAACACCAATAAAAACAATGTTAAGACCCAAAAAATGCTCTCCTCTCTTATTTGGCAGTGTGGAGAATGCATGTGGATTCCTGTGTCCTGTTCTGGTCTCCTCAGGACAGGGAAGACACTGACACAGGAGCTGCAGGCCCAGCCCAGCACCTTCGAGATGGTGAGTTGCCGGGGCACATGGCACACAAGGGCAGGCTGAGGAAACAGCCACTGTGCAGCTAGGAGACCAGAAGGCTCAGGGCCGGGGCTGACTGATGCTCTTCCAGAACCCTGAAATGGTTTTCCTGACCCAATGCCAAGTAGAAAATCGCCCTGTTTATCTCCCACACGCACTTCACTATTGCTAGTTTTGGTATCCACAACAGTAGAGGCCTTGTATAAAAAAAAGAATAAAGAGAGCTTGGTTTCCCCCACCTTGCATCCCTGCTATCTCACCTGGAAGTTGCATGAGATGGGTGTGAAAAAAGCCTCCTCTTAACAGTAGGAATAAAACATGGAAGCTTTGCTGTGAAAACAGCTTCTACAGAAAAAAAATACTTCTGTGAGCTCATCTTGCCTTAAGGTCTTTAACCTCAGAGCCAGTAGGGAGTGGGCCATGGTATCAACTGTTTTTTGGTTCAGACAGGCAGGTATCCAGCACAGATTACTGGAGCCCAGGGCTTGCAGCAAACCAGGGAACACACAAAATAGGAAGTCCCTGAGCTGCTCCAGGACTGCCAATTGTCCTGGTTTGAGCTAGGACAGAACAAATTTTCTTTCAGTAACTTTACTTTTTAGTTAAGTCTCTTCTGAGAAGCTGCACTCTCTGAAATTAAGTGCATGTTTTCCAGACAGTAGCTGCTTCTAGCAGTGATAAGGCTCAATGTTTACAGTTAGTGCCGGAACTTCAGTAGGAATGGCATGCAGAAAGGCACTTGCTTATAGTTATTCCCATGGAGACCAAGGTCGATGCTTGCTTCTGCTAACTTATGTGCCAGAAATGAAAGAGTAGGAAAAGAGTCACACCTGCGATCCTCCAGTGGGGATGAGTGGGTTGGACAGGTGACCCAAACCTGACCAAATGGGATATTCCATCCCATACACATCATACTCAGTATAAATCCCTCAGCTGAGGGATCACATGGGTTAAGTTCTCTTCTATGGCCAGTGTCGNTGCTAGTTTTGGTATCCACAACAGTAGAGGCCTTGTATAAAAAAAAGAATAAAGAGAGCTTGGTTTCCCCCACCTTGCATCCCTGCTATCTCACCTGGAAGTTGCATGAGATGGGTGTGAAAAAAGCCTCCTCTTAACAGTAGGAATAAAACATGGAAGCTTTGCTGTGAAAACAGCTTCTACAGAAAAAAAATACTTCTGTGAGCTCATCTTGCCTTAAGGTCTTTAACCTCAGAGCCAGTAGGGAGTGGGCCATGGTATCAACTGTTTTTTGGTTCAGACAGGCAGGTATCCAGCACAGATTACTGGAGCCCAGGGCTTGCAGCAAACCAGGGAACACACAAAATAGGAAGTCCCTGAGCTGCTCCAGGACTGCCAATTGTCCTGGTTTGAGCTAGGACAGAACAAATTTTCTTTCAGTAACTTTACTTTTTAGTTAAGTCTCTTCTGAGAAGCTGCACTCTCTGAAATTAAGTGCATGTTTTCCAGACAGTAGCTGCTTCTAGCAGTGATAAGGCTCAATGTTTACAGTTAGTGCCGGAACTTCAGTAGGAATGGCATGCAGAAAGGCACTTGCTTATAGTTATTCCCATGGAGACCAAGGTCGATGCTTGCTTCTGCTAACTTATGTGCCAGAAATGAAAGAGTAGGAAAAGAGTCACACCTGCGATCCTCCAGTGGGGATGAGTGGGTTGGACAGGTGACCCAAACCTGACCAAATGGGATATTCCATCCCATACACATCATACTCAGTATAAATCCCTCAGCTGAGGGATCACATGGGTTAAGTTCTCTTCTATGGCCAGTGTCGAAGGAGGACTCTGTCTGATTCTTCTGCCTTCAGTCCTGATCCATGCATTCCTGAATCCAGCTCCTGTCTGCTGTTGAATCCAGTCTGGGACTTCTCCAGGGTGTGCCCTGCAGTGTTCAAGTGACATGATCATCTGGGGTGGGGGGGCTTGACTGTGGTTTTGTATATATTTCTTTTTTTTCCCTATTATTAACCTATTATTGTAGTTAGATTAAAGCTGTTTTAACTTTTCCAACCCATAAGTCTCTTTCCCTTTTATCCCTCCTCCCTTTCGGGGATGGAGGGCATTAACAAAGAGCATCTGTCATCCCTTTAATAGCCAGCCCAGCTTTAAACCATGACACCTATCAAGCTTGCTCTGTGCATAAATAAAAACACTGGGGCTTTTTGGTTTGGTTTATGGGGGGTTGTTTTGTTTTGTTGGGGTTTTTTTCTTTTTATCTGCTACATCATCTCTCTCCCTCCCAGAGAAAATAAATCCAAACTATTCCATCGCTTACTCCTGTCTTTTCCTGTCCTTCCAGTTCTGTTTTAACACTTGCCTAGCTTTACTGTGCTCACAGTGTATGAAACTCCATTCTGCACCGTGGCAACACGGGCTAGAATGAAATAGCACTCATTCGTTCACAGATGAGTTGCAGCTAAATCACGAACAGACTGAGAAACAGCAGGGTGGAAAGGGGCAGTTCCGAGCACGCACAGGAAGGAGGGCTGCTGCACTTGGGCAGCTGTGGCCATCCAGGCACTATTCCTGAGCAGCTAGATGCCCCACGGCCTGAGGCAGATGTGTGACTGACAAGCCGGGAGGGCCGCCCCGCCCGAATACTGTCCCCTCAGCCCCGGCCCGGTGAGGGTTTCTCCCTTGTCGGCCAACAGCACCAGACACTGCAGCTAGACCCACGCACTTCACCTCGGCTGCGAAGGCGAGTGGCATCGCTTCCTGCCCCCCCACGCCGGCCGAACAGAAGAGGGGGCGCAGCCACCCTCTCCACGCAGCACCCCGCACAATCCAGCCACCACCGCCCTCCTTCGCCTCATGCAGCCTCCACACATGCCCCCACACCAACGAGGAAGCCCTCGCCTGACGAGGGGCGCCTGCCCGCCGGGCGCCTTCTCACCTCGCCGAACTCAGTGATGCTTCCTGCCAAGCTGCGGCAGTGTTGCCCACCATCTTGCAGCCAGAACTGACTGATCGCTGCTACCTCCCGTAGAAGGTACTTCTCCATGGGGAAAACAGATGTAGTCAGTGAGGGTCAGCTTCCCCTAATCATCGCGGTAATTAAATTCTCGCGCACCTTCATTCACCATAATGAACGTGGATGGCCATACCAGTGTTTTCTGCTCTTGCCTTTCTATATTTCACCTAATCACTTTCCTCTTCATGCCATTTTTGGGTTTTAGTTTACTTAACGAATGGGTATATTTCTATATTTATATCTTAAGATTTCTGTCTTTGTAAAATATTCTCCAGTTTTTAATACTGTGCAACATTCATTAATCATGTCTGATCAATTCTTTTGTAGTCTTTTTCAGAAACTGCCACGTGAGAGATCATAATCCCAAAAAGCATTATGATCCTTACCACATACAATTCAGTTTTTCTAAAATTTAGGACAAGAGCTCCAGAAAAAAATCCACTTCAAACACAGACATTATCATTCAGAATAAATCAGTTACAAACCTCAGATCTATGCCAGGACTTCATTTATGTTTTTCTTCAAGAGAAATCCCAGAATTGCATTTTATTCACATGTTTGTCTCCATAAATTTACAATTTTGTTCATTAGGAAGCTAGGCTATACCTAACAAATACAGCCGAGCTAGCACAGGCACTGCTTACCTCTGATGTTCCAGACATAAACCATTGTTGTCCCTAACCAGAGTTCTTCACCTGATATGCAAAGAGCCGATCAACACACAGAGTCAAGATACTTGCTTTATTCCGTGTCTGCGCAGAAACAGGTGCTAGGTAGTAACTCCACAAAACTAGCACATCTGATAAAAATCGCGGCAAATATTTATACAGTTAAATGTGTTAGTTACGCCCAACGCTTACACCCCCTAGTTAGTCACTGGCTAGTTTCTTTCCCGCTTCAACTTAAAGGTACAGCTACTTTTAAATCCCTTACGTATGCTCAGAGAGTAAGGATCTTATTTAGGTAGGGGGCTTTTTCAAGACGGGATGTGGTTTTCAAATTATGAGATAATTAAGTCCTTAGATCACCCATCATGGGGACTTTGCTACAGTACTGGATCTCAGGGATGTGTATGTGTCTTATCACGGGTTTTGTCCTTCCGTTGTCATCCTCAATGGCTCAGCTTTGAAGTAAACAATGTCACCCTAAACAATCAGTCATCAATTCTAAACTATCAGTAATCACTATCATACTGCTCAGGTAAAGCTTATCCATCTCAAGAAGTCTCACTGCACAGCCCTCCTTGTTATTGTTAAGAAATGCAGAAATTACGATTATGATACAATCGTGGTTCTTCAGTAAGTATTATCTCTGAGTAACAGAACTGCAGGGCCAAGATTTCATTGCTATTTGTTAGCTATGCAAAGAAAGAAAATTCCATTAGAAAAATTCGAATTGAGACTTCCCTTTTGTAGCAGCTCTCACCTTCTCTTCTAAGTACACACAGTGCGAGCTGCAAAAAAAAACCCAGAAATTATGTCAGCCGGTTAGTTTTTCTAGAACAGGCTGATGTCACTCCAATATTTTTATTGCCTTGACCGGAAAGAAAATTTCAAGCAGAAAAAAATATCTAATAATCTATTCAGAGAAGCAACAAGCCACAATTATCCAGCAGTATCACCAAGACACCTCTGTAATGCAAAATCCATAAGAGTGATGCCAGACTGCACTCTCCTCAGTGAGCTGCGTATGAGCTATAAACACTCCCATGCATCTTTTGGGAGATATCTCATTACTGCAGGAGATAATGGCCAATATTTCATACCTTTTTCTTTTTTGAAAGTTACAGACTAAAACTACTAAGACATCATTCACTTGCCAGAGCCGGATTGTTCTTTGCAGCTTATCGTGTGTTCCCTATAGTGTATTTTTCCTATAATAGCACTTCGGTTGGAGCTGAGGAACAATATGTAATTATATGCTTTATTTCTGTAATTTGAGCCTCTGGGTATTGTGTTAACGATGAGGTTTTCTTTAAGCACTATTCTTTTATAGTTCTTTGAAAAAGAATTTCTTCCTCCAATTTCCATAGAGAATCTTAATTATTAAGAGTACAGTCTCTAGTAATAGCTGTTGATTTAAATACCTAGAATTGAATCATAAAAAGCTTAAAGAGGCAGCATGCTCTGAGTGCAGTAAGATTTTACATTTTTTTTCTCTCACACTGAATTTGCTGTGCTCTTGGCCAAGTCTTTCAACTGTCTTTCTAGGGTATCATAATGTATGTTTAAACAGTGCTAACAAAAGAAGTCTGAACTTGATTTTTCTCATGTTCAATCTTCAGCAACCAACCTGACATGCCTGGACTGAAACCATGCCAAATGTCATTTTGCTCTGCCATTAATCTGCACGGCTTCACACTGGCAGGATGCAGCGGGAGGATGTGCTGTCCTCTGCGCTTCAGGGAGGCTCTGAGAGGAGATTTTTCTCAAAAAAGCAGACAAGCAGAAGAAGGAGGCACCGTTATCGCTCCTGCTCGCAACCCCGTGGCGGCTGGCAGAAGTAGCGGTGTCTGCTGGCGGGACAGCCTCAGACGAGGCCCGGCGGGCTGCCGAAGCCCGGGCGACTCCACTGTCCAGCCGCAATGTGTTTTCCTGGCTGTGGGATAAAACTAAGCAGCCTTCCCTGCGAGTCCCTTCGATGAAGCGAGCTTTCCTGGAGAGCTCCCTGCAGAGCAGGAGGGAAAGAACACCACCTCCCGCCTACGCTCCGCGGACCACGGCCGAGGGTAGCTGCAAAAGTAAAACCCCGCCCCGGCGGCAGAGAGGAGGGAGGGAGGAGCGGGGAGAGGGAGGTGCTGCTGGCGGCGCCCCGCCCTCACCAGGAAGCACAGGCGGCTGGGGTTGCGTCCCTGTCAGACCCTCGGCGGCTGGAGGCGGAGCGAGAGGCCGGGCCCGGCGGCATCCTCTAGAAAGGCCGTGGCTGGGGCTCGCTCCATGGAGGAGCAGGGTGTGCTGTCGGCCGGCGCCATGCGGGGCCCAGTGCTGCACATCGTGGTGGTGGGTTTCCACCACAAGAAGGGCTGCCAGGTGAGGGAACGCTGGTGCCTCCCGTCTCCTCGCCCGCCGGCGGGTGCCCCTCGTCTCTCTCCTCACCCCTCCGCTCCTGCGCTTCCTCTTTGCTCTCGCCGGGGTTCCCTACCCCACGCTGAGCGGTGCCTGCCCGGCTGCTGCCCTCAGCCTGCGGCGGGGCGGCAAGGATGTGGCCCCATGGGGGAATGCTTGAGCCCCTGCGCGATGGGGTGCGTGTGATGGGGCCGGGGGACCTTCGCTTTAGCTCAAGGGGACGGGTAGAGGAGCAGTTTGAAACCGGTGAGGCGCCGTGAAGCGCGCTAGAGCCCCAGCTGTCCGCGGCCTTCCCCTTCCCCTGCAGCGGGTGCCGGGCTAGGCCTGGGCTTCCCTCAGCCAGGGGACGTGGGGCGGAGGCTGCCTGGCGGGGCCGTGACTTAACCTGCTCCGGGCAGTTAATGTTTATTGAGCTGCGTACGTGACTGCTGCCTGCCCTGTGTCGGCGTTCTTGCCGTGGGGGGAGGGCCGGCAGGGTGAGCTTCCTGGTGCTGTCCCTCCACCGTTGTTCTTACAAATGCTGGGAGACAGCTCAAATCCTGGCATCTGTGAGTTGTGCGTGTTTAATAACTTCAGCCAAACAATTAAGAAAAAAAATTTTTTTTTTTTGGTTTACCTTACATACCTGCCGGCCCAGCCGGGCAGCACTGTGTTGAACTCTCACAGGTACAACTTGTACAGAAACAGTCCCCAGGGTATAAATCTACCCTTGATTTAAGTTTTCTTTGCTTGTCTCTTTCCTTGCTTCATAAATGCTTGTGTACTTCGTGTGGCCTGTAAGATAGAAGAATTTTTTGTTGTATTTTTCATAGGTATTCCACGTTCTGATTTTTTAAAATCTTTTTTTTTTAACCCTTAAAATAGGAGGTGCTGTTGCCCAGGTGGGCTGCACACATGCTTGCTTTGGTGTCACAAGAGCAGACATACAAAGTTGGACTTGCAGTGAGTCTTTTCCAACAGTGTCCTTTACAGAACTTGCCAAAACAATAATGAATGCGCTGGTTGTTGTTATACAAGAATTGGTCCGACATGAACACGTTTCTTACAATTCTTACAGTTAACTCCAGGGAGTTAAATTGGTATTTTTTTAATGCTTCAGGAAATGAAACAAGCACAGTATGGTGACATGTAGAACAATTCCTCGTAGCAATAGAGGGCTGAAACAGAAGGGCAGTAACTTGCTGTGTGAGTTCTTCCATCTCTTTTTCTGAAAGATCTGCATGGTTTTGGAATGCATCCTTTCTCCTCAGAGTGTCTGGGGACTGTTCACGTGGGTTGTTTGCAGGATCAGTTCCTGTGAAGTAATTAGATCATCTAGGTTGCAAAGTTTGCAGTATTTATCAGTCACTTCCTTGTCGAAGACCATTAGGAGATGAGCATTATTTGGGTGTCTGTAGGAAGAAGAGTGCATTTTTGCCCTCATCTTGTTGGCCTCTTGAAAAAGACATAGGTTGGAGACAAAGCAGAGGTGTCTTTTGTTGGTTCTGTTCTTGTTTTGGGGCATGCATTTCTTTTCTTGTAACATTATGCAGTGTTGATGCAAAGCAAAAAATCCCCACCACTCCCCCTAAACTATAAATTAGTAGTGGTGAATTTTATCTTCCTACCTGTAAAATGTTTGTAGAAGTGTGTTTTCAGGTGTTGTCAAAAATTGCATTGGAATACTTCTAAACCAAAGTCTTTTTGAAGTATCTCAAGAAATGAACTGGGGAAGTTGGAGAAGAAGGTGGCTGGGGAAGGGAACAAGGTAGCTGTGTCACAGGTGGAACTGTAGGAGTATCATGACAATTGGTAGAACCACAAACAGCCAGGCTTCCTAGGGGAAATCTAACCAGAAATCTAATTTTAAATATAGTCTACCTTTGACTTAGTAGATTTGTTACTGAACTATAAAAATAGTTTCCTAAAAGAAGTGGAGACAGGGAACTGTGCAGCTATAGCCTAATGAGTTTGACAGTGGTATGTGAGACTCTAGAGAATTCGTGAGGGAAAGAATTAATTAACAACATGAAACTTAGTAGACTGAGTCCTACGGGCATTCACTAAAGATAGATCATGCCTGCCTGACCTGCATCTTTTGTAAGAATAAATTATTGATTTGCTTTCTCTGTAAAATCTCAGAGTAGCTCAAATTTACCTGGAACTTAATCACACAGCACTAAAAAAAAAAAGTTGTGTTTTTTTGGTTTTTTTTTTTTTTTTAAGGTGGAGATACTGGAGAATTAGTACAAGAGCTGGTACTTGAGTAAGGAACAGTATGAAAGAGAGGAAGCAGCAAGAGATTTGTGTCATAAGAAGAACTGCTAGTCTGAAAGTTTCTTGCGAGGGGTGTTTCTCAAGACTGAATTTGGGCCCGTGTAAGTGGTGTCCACCTGAGTGGCGTTAGCACCATTTACACAGTAAAATCCAACTATGATGAGCAAACTTTAGCGATCAGTGTTACAAAGAAAGACTAATGTTATGCTGGATGATAAGCAATGCTGGAATGATAGAAATGGGGTGCATTACGAAGTCGTGCAATAGGAGTGAATAACAGTATAGGCTTGGGAATTAATGAGGAGACCTCTGGAAAATAAAAGAGACTACATATAAGATCGAGGATAAGTCACAGAAGTGGTGTGATTTGCGGACAAGAGTGGCAACAAATGTTGCCTGTAGTCCTACGTTGTAATAATATGTTTATTGATGTATAAAAATTCTGATCCATCTTCCAGAAAAATTGATTTGGATTCTCTCTGTCACTTCCAGGAACACAAGATAGTTCTTGGGCTGTCTGTTTTTGAGGAGAACATAGAAGAGCTTGGCTAGGTAGGCTGACAAAATGGATTTTGAGTCTGTATTTACATGAAGACTGTAAGTCACCTCTGTGAATATGGGAATGTTCTCCCCTTTTCCTCTTCTGCTTGTTCAGTGGAAAGCAGAGACAGTTGTGTGGTAAGCTGAAATGGGGAACTGAGGTGACCAAAAAGTAAACCTTGTTTTGCTGGGTTGGTTTTGAGCTGATTGGTTCACAGGTTCTTGCTGCCGAGCAGACATCTGCAGAAGACAGCTACATGGGCACAAGAAGACTAGTATGGGTGTGGAAAAGTCTCATGAAAGTGGCAGCCTGGGACTTCCCTTTTTGGTTGCCATGTTTGGCCTTCGATAATGGCCTTTGAAGTATTTATTGAACCACTGCATTGAATGCAGTTGTATTCCAGGAGACTGTTGGAAAGTGGAAATAAGGAGGAAAAAAGATGGCGTTGGCACAAGAACAAGTGGATATGAGCTGTCTGCAGATGTGCTGGAGGTTGCATACAAGAAACTACTAATTGCAGAAAAGCAAATTTCCAAAGCAGCTTTCAAATGACAGTAAGTCAGAGGGAATTTTGGGAGCTTAAGATCAAGAGATCATACAGATAGCCTGCCTGTAACAACAGGAATGTATCTTGTTTGCCTAAGAAGGCTCTTTTTGGGTTCTGTGTTTCCATCTTTTTTTTTTTCCTCTCTGTAGCCTTACTAGGGCATTCATGTGGAGTTAGATATTTTGAGGGATTTCTTGATGCTAGGTGTTTTCTTTAGCTGACTTTCCATCTGAAGCTGTCATATGGAAGGAAGGGGATAGAAATATACCTGTGATGTAAAGCTGTGGTGTGATGGAGCTATGTAACTTGAAACTGAGCTCTGATGTTGTGGATTCTCTTTTGGGATTTCTGTTGGTAATGGACCTAACTGGATTATTATGTGTTCTTAGACAAGTCTTGCTGTGGTTAGATCCTGATGTCTGAAGTGCGTATCTCTTCCTGTTATTAACCTACAGTATAAGAAATGTTTAACCTATAGGGCAAAGACTTTTATCTGCAGTTTGGAAATGTGTAGGAACATCTTTCTCTTGCAGAGACTTGAAAAACAATCCACATGCACTTCTTTACAAAAGAGAAGGAGTGTCAGGGAATTGGTTCATTTCTGTGTGCCTTTTGATTGGTAGCAGGAGCATGACGATTGTTCCACTTGCTCCTTCCAAGGGCCCACTGTCAGACTGTGGGTCTTTCTGGTGGGTGAAGTAGGACTATGCTGAAGGTTTACCTTATGTACGTTGTTTCGTCTGAGAATGCAGTTTTCTGGGCAATTGTTAAAAACTTGGAGTTGCTGCTCGCTCTCAGGAGGGCTTTGTGCTGTGCGGAAGCAGCACGCTGCATTTTCCAACTACAAATCCTGAACACGTTGGAAGGTGTTTTCTCTAGTAAGGATAGAGTACGCTTTTGGAGAAGCTGTAGGCTTTTGTTTGTTTACACGAGCAGATTGCCAGCCTGCTTCCTTGGGTCTCTTAGTTACTGGCTTGGACTGTGATACCAATGTGATGTTCAAAAAGTGCTGGTTGCTTTGTCAAGGAGAAGAGGCAGTTATGGCAGGGTGCTCAGAGAATGGCAGGAGAAACTTAGCTGGAAACTAGGTCCACCTAGTATTTGACATGCTCTCAACAGGTCAGTTAAATAAGGGAGTGACAATTGGTGTGAAGCAGGCATCGTGATGGGTTCTTTGCTTTGTACGTACTGCCTGACTTGTTACAGGAGCCCTCCTCACTGGGTAATTAAATAGCAAATGTCCTGAAATGGGCAGAGCTCATGAGGTAGTACTCATTCAATCATGGTTTTCATTCATCTGAAATGAAATGGCAAACATTTCATTAGTAGTCCCCCCAAAAAAAGCTTTTTTTGATACCTGTTTGCTGCTGATAAGAGGAGTGGCCTAAGGAGAAAGGAACACCAAACGCAGCCTTTCATCCTATGTAGTTGCTCATACTCTTGTCCATTAATGCAAAACACACGGTTTTGGTCTGGTAGGAGTTTCTACAAGCTGCTCAGACTCTAGAGGACTCGAGTCACAAAAGCATTGGGGCATAAATTAGTAATAAGGGAAGCCTGCCTCAGAAATAGTGTGATCTGCTTTCCAGTATCTGTAGCTGGTTGACTTGTTAGTTACTGCAGCAAGTTACTAGTCCAGCTCTCTGGCTCTTGTTACATTCTGCTGATCTCCTGCTTCAGTATAGGATGGTAAGATTTGGTTTTCAGGGCTGTTTCTGCTCCGCTTCTGGAGTGAGAGATAACAAATTCCTCAGTAGTTTTCAGGAGCTGTAGTAGTTGGTGGCTATTGATTTCAGAGCTAAGAAAGGGGGTTTTTTTCATAACCATGAAACACATGCTTTCATCACAAGTCAGCAATAAAGCACTTAATGGTTTCAAAAATTTAAATGGTGTAAGGTAAATTAAATGGTGTAGAAAGTCCTTTTTGATCTTATGATATAGGTCTTTAGCAAAAATGTAACCTGAACAGAGCTTGACTAGTAGATGGAAGTTGTGTGTTGAAAAATACATGGAGAGACATTCGCTTTATGGTGAAAGACTGAGAGTCATGAGATGTAGTCCTCCACTAGTGATCCTGTGTGCTGTGATCCTTGTTTGATCTCCCTGTCTCCAAGGTTTATTTATATGGAGAGGCAGAGATGTAGGAAGGCTTAAAATAGCCCAAGTACTCTAAAAATCATTCATTTTGGATGCAAAGTTAAAATGAGAACTGATTTTCTTGAAAGCAGAGGAAGGAAAGTCTCAGCAAAGCTGAAAAAAACCCATGTGGGCAAGGGAGTTCTGCACAAGTCTCTGTAAGCCCCTCAGGCTGGCTGTTGAGGAAGTAGTTGGTCCCTTTACTACTCTACTGCCAGGCACAAGAATCCCCATCTTCTCCTGATGCTGCAAGACTTGGAGGCTATGACACCGAGTAAACTCAGGCCCTGTGTCACCACCAGTCAGGCCATACATAATCTCACTTCAAGCAAGGTACAGCTTTTATGTACTCAGTGTCCTGAGCAGTTCTGCAGATCGCCTCTGACGTTGTGCAGTGGGTGACTGTTGTGTCGTGTATCCTCTCAAAGGCTTGACTGTCTTCCAAACCACTCTTCACTTAAACATATGCTGTTCCAACTGTGGTGTGGAAAAGAAAAAAAAAGTGGGCAGTGGGAAAGTGCTGTGTGTGTCATGGACTGCTTACATTGCAGCCACTTTTGTTTGCTTGGGTTCCTTCTGTAAAATAAGGGCAGATGCTCTTGACCCACTTCTCTGAATGCCAGCAGAGAATGGCATTTCAAACTTTGTCACAGACATGGGAGTGAATTGATGTAAATACCAAAAGGCATGTTCCTGTGGAATCTGAAAGTTTGTCCTAAGGATCTTCAAGGTACTTTAACTTTTTCATGTAAATGTGATGTTTGCTTTCTGCAAAGTAATGTCTGAGTTGCCTGTCTGTGTGGGTATGTTTTGGTGTGGACTGTGAAGACAATTTTCTTCCTGGCATGCAAAGGAAACTTAAGTTCAGGAATGAAACAGCTGATATGTAAGTTTTAGAGAATAGCCTGGATATGATCTTTGAGAGGGAAGAATACCCTGTAAGACTTGTTCCCTTCCTGCATTGTGTATGTGCTCCTGCTGTCATTTGAGAGCTTCAAATACTTGAACTCTGGAAGGTAATGCTTGTTGTAGTGCACATAATGTGGTTTGAGCAATCCATGCACGTGGCCTATTCTGACTTATGCCTAGGGAGCATATAAATCTGTCACGGTTTAAAGCTGGGCTGGCTATTAAGCAAATGACAGATGCTCTTTGTTAACTCCCTCCCTTCCCCAAATGGAGGGGAAAGAGAAAAGGGAAAGAGACTTATGGGTTGGAAAGACTAAAAACAGCTTTAATCTAACTACAAGAATTGCGTATTATAATAATGGGAAAATATGCACAAACCCGATATCAAGCTCCCCACCACCACCAATGACAAATATGTCACCCGGACGTGGTGGGGCATGCCCCAGGAAAGTCACAGACTGTACTTAGCAGCAGGCAGGAGCTAGATTCAGGATCAAAAGCAAAATAATCAGCTAGAGTCCTCCTCGGCGGCTAGAGTCCTCCTCGGCGGCTAGAGTCCTCCTCGGCGGCTAGAGTCCTCCTCGGCGGCTAGAGTCGGAGAGCAGCACCCTGCAACGTCACCATCCCCTACTAACAGTCCCGTACTGGGCTTAAATAGGCTCCTGGGCCATAGGTGTGGGCGGAAGCACCAGGTGAGGCTGCTTAGGGCCATTAGAGCCCATCAGTGCCCT
>VZSC01016713.1:626-11381 GCA_013398225.1 Steatornis caripensis | reverse complement strand
AGGCAATACAAAAATATAACTGAATAATGTGTAGGAGTTGTGCATGGGTTCAGAGGAGAAAGATTTGCAAAACACAGNACATATTAAACAAATACACACATGCAAATAAAATGCATCACCAAAGCAAACTGTATTGCACTATACGAAAAGCCAGGCAATACAAAAATATAACTGAATAATGTGTAGGAGTTGTGCATGGGTTCAGAGGAGAAAGATTTGCAAAACACAGACGTTAGTTACTCTTTCTGAAGACCTTTTTTTTTTGGTAATTTTTTGATCTGTACTAATTCTCATTAATGCAGCTTTATCTTCTTAAAGGACTTGTTTTGCTCCTGTACTCTTTTCTGTGATAGTTTCCTTAAAGATGACTTACAAAAGCAGCTTCAGCTATTTTGTAAGGGATTGCTTTTCATTCTTATTTTCTGTGTAGTACCTGCTATTTCTCAGTTCCTCATGTAAGATTACTGCTCTATATGTGTTTTGATTTTTGGCGCATAGCCTAGCCACTTCAAAATCATCTTTCTGAGCTGCTTCTTCCCCTCTTCTTCCCCCGGTTTTGAACTTATTATTCATAGGAGATTCTAGTTCCAGGGAGACTAAGTCATTTTCCGTAGCGTATTTAGCCTACATTGTGCATTTGTCAGACCATTGCAGGAAAAAACAGGATATCTTGCAGTTTGGTAAAATGCATATGATTAGCTTTCCTTGCACTTTATACCTACTATAATTGCTGCAGCTCACAGTTTATGTATCTAACGCCACGCCTGGGTCTTTAGCGAGCATTTCATGCACTTCAGTGAAGAAAATAACAGTGATAGCCTGTCTCCAACACTCAAGCACTGAAGGTCTCCTACCTCAAAACTTTCTGGTGAGAGTGGGAGGTCAAGTTTCTTGCTCCCATCATAAATCCAAGTTACTTAAAATTACATTAGGAAATAAAACCCCCCTTGATCCTTCCACTGTCTGTCATAAAATAGAAAACATGTTGTGCTCTCTTTCTGAAGTACCTCTGAAAGTAGTATCAATTTATTTTGTGCATTTTCTTTCTTCTTTAAATGCCGTTCCTACAGAGAAGCAATCTGGTTTCCCATTTCCTCTTCAGCACTTTACAAAGACTTCACAGGTGTTTAGAGTTTAATAGTTTCAGCTCTCCTGTAGCTCAAGAACTAATGTAAAAATAATCTCTTTCTAGTCTGTTACGCAATATACATGGCTTCAGGGGTGCTGCAGCTTTGCCACACTAAATGCTTTCAGGAAAAGGTCTTCAATTTAGTTCCACTGAAATTAAAATTTTCTGTTGTTTTCTAGGGATGACAGATCTTTTTTCATGTACCGTAATACATCTTCATTTTCTTTTCGAAGAAGCCAGAATATGTGAATTCTCTAAAAGTGTCCCAAACTGTCTGGCACTACTACCATGTTTAACATCCCTTTGCATGGCAAGTTTCTCAGCCTAAGCACTTCATTTTATATTTTTCTGCAACAGGAATTCTAAAAAATAAGCAGAGTCCTAAAAATACACAGTATATTTAATGTAGAAGGATCAAATTTAAAAAGAATAGTTTTTCAAAAGCTATGCCATGCTTTTTTTTTATCTGTAACTTTCTGTGCAATTAAAAATGCAAGGTTGTTTTCCCCTGACTCTATTCTTACATATTTTGCCCAATCTCTTCTTTGTAAGAGAAGCCACTTTTACCTTAAGCAGATATCTGAATTAGAGTTGAAATTAAAAATGCAGGAAGTACAGATGCATACAACTGCTAATCTAAGTATTTGCACCTCATAAATATGCCAAGCATGCTCTTTTCAGGAACTGAGGCAAACTGTTCTTTCTTAGATTATATGGTATGTTATTCACATTTGTTTTGCTATGGTTCCTGAGCGAGCAACAGACTGTTCAGTACAAAGACATCACAGGAAAACATGGACATTTTGCACTGAGTGGCCATATTCATAAAGTTATTTAGGTACCTATTGGGATTTGAACTAAATAAACTGGGCAGAAAACTCCACTGACATCAATTCACGTGAGCACTTTAGACATGCTGATCTCCAATTATGACAGTCTGAAATGCAGTAGCTAGCTTCCTAAACCTGAGGATTCCTCCAACTCGTACCCATTGGAGCGAGCTCGCAATTCAGCTCTTAGCATTTTCTCTAGGCAGATATTTTAGTTAGAGCAATCCATTTAATATCAGTAATCAGCTAGAGCATGAATAATGCTGATTACATGGGTAGCCTCAGACTGACCCCCTTGTTTATGACTGCTCTGAATGGAGTCATTTGATGTCAGCTCAACAAATACCACCTTCAGAATGCCTGGCATTAATTTAGAGAATGACTCCACAGTGTTTCACTAATCCATCAAATTTATATGCTCAGACACCACAAGAGCAGAGAATAGGACTGTGAGTTTCGTCATTAAGGCTGCTTGGGAGCCAGCTCCCGTGAGGTGGGGTAACAAATACGTCCTAAGAGGAACTTGATAAATGCGTATGTACCTGTATGTGGCCCTTTTATGAATGGTAGAGAAGCACATGCTATGGCATGCACATAATTGCTTGAGCTGCAGATTTCTCTAAGGAACTGGAAAACTCTGAACTCCTGTTTTCAAGGGACTCATATACTGGTACCACTTTAAAATAAAGGGGAAACATGTTTAGCTTACTATTTCATTTATTAAAAGAACACATGCTACCACGTGTTTTTTACAAATGAGGTCTCCATCTCCTCTTAATCTTGAACTGGACATGAAAGTGGTCATATTCTACAGCCTGAGGCAAGAGCTCCTCTGTGAACTTCTGAAATCTGTTCAAAACCCAAGTAGTGGTAAATGGAGATCACATTAGCTATTTGTGTCACTGGTTATAGTAGACTGCATGGCGCAGTCTCTCATGGTCTATGAGGATTTTTACAGTTTATGCTATGATTCCTGTACTCCGAAAATGGCGATGGCATTTGTACAGCTCCTGGTAGCTTCTTTGTTTGCAGTGGCATAGCTGTAACTGAAGCTAGGTAAGCTCTGTTAAATCCACTGTAAGTTCAATGAAGAACTGCCAGTCAGAATGCTGCAACCTACATTTCTTGAGAAAATCTGAAAGGTAGGAAAAGGTAAAGGAAAAAGTTTTGTTGCTGCCACAATGGCCTCTTTTGAGAAGGGACTTTAATGTGGTGTTTACGGTGCTTGTGAGGAGGGACTTGAGGGTGGTGGTTGTGCTGCTCTTGCCTATGCATGCACCCCATGCATTCTTTAAGGGCTTTTCTTTGCTGAAAAATGAAGCACTTCTGTGTGCCATTTCATGTGTACCTGAAACCCAGCACACATTTATCTAGCAGATGTTGACTATGAAGGCCGCAAAAATTTGCCAAACCCTTACAAAAAACAAAGTATCTTTTTAAAATTCCCGGTCTGGAAAGCAAGCACAGACAGTAATTCCCTCTTTTTCTACCATTTTTCAGAAAACAATGAGTACCTATAGGCTACTTGAAAAGTAGTATCACCAGTGGGAGAGTAAATCTTAAATTTTAAGCCCTCTTCCATCACCTAAACAAACCCACAGCATAAGATGGGGTGCTCACTAGCTCAGATGGACCCATGGATGGGGGCGAGATGAATGCAGCTTGCAGGGCAGCTGAGGCAAGGGCATGCGTGGAGTTTCTCTCCCAAGCGGATGCTCTGCGACATGTTGGAAATGCATAGTGACATCTGAAATGCCCCTGGGAGCCCCTGGGGTGAGGGAGATGGGCAGGGCGGATTAGGCTGGGTGGCCTGAGAGGGGGCTGACAGCCCTTAGCCAGCCAGCAGAAAGTGAGGCCACTGCCCTGCACCACCCAGAACGGACTAGGATGTTGCACTGAAAGGGTGGGCTTTTCTTGAGCCCCCAGCATCCCCCTCCGCACATGGGGTCCCCCCAGAGAAGATGCGAGGGATTAGTTTTCTTTGCTGCAGGAAGAGCAGCAGCAAGCTTCCGCTGGAGCGCTCTCTGCCTTTACTGCAACCCAGTCTGAAACAGGTACAGAGGAGCGTGTCATCCGCAGCTTTGCGCACAGGGCTCGGCCCATCTCCTCCCTTTCGGCAGCAAAAGTGACAGCTTCGTAACGAGGGTTCTGCCAGAGTCCAGCCATGTGTGTGTGTTGGGCTGTACTTCCCACACATTCACTCAGTGTTTTAAATGACGTTCAACAATCCCTCTTCTCTCTCGTCTTTTACGTCTTGCACAGTCCGGGCTCAAATGCCTCGAGGGAGTGTTGTAGGGCTGCTGCCGCCTGTAACAGCAGAGTAGATGCTGAACGAAAGATTTAACTCATTGTTTTTCTTATGTCTGCGGAAGTATTTAGAGAGAGAAAAGGTGGTGCAGGATGAGAAAGGGGTTCTGGTTTGTTTTCAGCTAGTCACTGTTTTCTCAGAAGGTAATGTGACTTGCTGGTGGGACTTTCTTTAGAGAACAATGTTGGAGCAGCCATTTAAATTAAGGTGCTCATGAGAAGGGCTGCACTCCAGGCTGTTTGCGTTTGCACTAGCAAGTAAACCCTATAGCATAACTAGTCTTAGAAACGGTGCTGCTCATCTTGTCTCCGGCTGAAGTTTTATGTTCAAGAGTGGGGAGAAATGGTGGATCCACTTTCTTCTGTAACTGTAGAGTACCAGGCTTTACAACCTTTCCTGAAGTTTATTCTTGCTTCAGATTTTACTAGTGCAGGACATTAGCAAACTAATACTGAAGTAAATGCCTGCGACTGGAGTCACATTACTGGAATACCTTCTCTATGTGTAAGAGCGTGTGTATAACATATATAGTATGTGTGTTTGTCTTTACAGAACTTTATAACGGTATTTATATTTATGACTCTTTACGATGACGTTTACATGGGCATATACACAGTACGTTGTCTTAAACTATTACAGCAGTTTCTGTGCTTGCCTGGTATTCCATCTATCAGTCACTCTCTTGTAGAGAATAAAATAAAAATAAAATTTTTACACTGCAGGTTTTCTGGGTGTATTTTGGGTATGTTTCTTCAGTCTTCACCTNTTTCCTGAAGTTTATTCTTGCTTCAGATTTTACTAGTGCAGGACATTAGCAAACTAATACTGAAGTAAATGCCTGCGACTGGAGTCACATTACTGGAATACCTTCTCTATGTGTAAGAGCGTGTGTATAACATATATAGTATGTGTGTTTGTCTTTACAGAACTTTATAACGGTATTTATATTTATGACTCTTTACGATGACGTTTACATGGGCATATACACAGTACGTTGTCTTAAACTATTACAGCAGTTTCTGTGCTTGCCTGGTATTCCATCTATCAGTCACTCTCTTGTAGAGAATAAAATAAAAATAAAATTTTTACACTGCAGGTTTTCTGGGTGTATTTTGGGTGTGTTTCTTCGGTCTTCACCTAAAAGTTAAATAAAAAATTATTCCATACAGCATAGATTTTATTTTTCTCTTTCCTTTTTCCCTTTCTAAGAGCAGGCATCAATCACACATTGAAATAAACAGGATGCTTAGCCTTTATTATGGTTAAAAACAGATTAGTAACGTTACAAAGATATGTGTCTTCTAGGAATACATAGCTGTACATACGAAATACGAATGCATATGAAGTATTCTGACTTTTAGGAACCAATCTTTATATAATGCAACACTTTGCACAGTTTCTGCTCTCCAAGCCTGTCAACTCCACTGCTGTTACCATCAATAGTATTTGTTATAAGGAAATGACTCAATACAAAAAAATACAGAATCCTATTTGATTCATTCTTTTTTTTTTTTCCGAAGGATAACTATTTCTGAATCAGAAATTCTCCATAAGCATCCCTACCTGCAAGTAAAGCTTCAGTTTCGTGCAGCTGTTGTTATGATCATTGCTTAACTGCACCATATGTTGCGATCTTGAAAGCAAAGGTCCTGGCATGAGTGGATTTGCATAATTTATTGAATACTTCACTCAGAAAATACACCCTATCCTTAATTGAATGACATGTAACCTAAACCTGTCTCTGTCTATTCTCACTTTGAATGGTGATGAGACAACATGTTTCCATGAGCTACACAAGTATTTCACTATGCAACTCCAGGGAATGCTTTGGAGCAACATGCTTGGGATGGTAACTCACAAATTTCCCAACTTTCTTTTTCTAATCTTAAAATCATAAAAATGACGTGAGAGGGCTTTCATGTGCTATAAGGATAAAATTCAGGTATATGCCAGACTTGTGAAATGAACTCTTTGGAAACATTCTACAAAACAACGTACCATCTGAACAACACTTTCTGTGAATATGGAAGGGTATGTCCTTATCCTTTAAGAAAAATCATGGTGTATTTAAAAGAAAAAAAAAAAGCTGCATTTGTGGAGCTATCTATCTAACTTCATGTTTTAACTAATACGATTTTTGAAAATTTCTTCAATTTTCTTCCTCTGTGCCTTTTTAGTTCCTAATACAATAGGGTCTTCACCCAAGACAGTGACTTGTCTGTGGCACTACTAATTAAAATGATCTCACACTAATAAAAAAAGGAAGTGAAAGCTGTGGAATTAGAGGTGGCTCATGATGCATCAACTTAGGCTTACTCTAAAAACAAGCATCAGATAGCCATGTTCCTGAAAGAGTGTCGTACACCTTAAATGACACTAGAGTTCTCCTCTTTCTCAACCAGGTGGAAAAGGTGGTAGTTACAAGTGTGTGTTCAAAGCTTCCAGAAAGTGAGTATGTTTGTATCTAACTCAAAAACCCAATGTTAATAGTAAGTTTTTCTCTCTTTTCTCCAGCTCATACCTTTAAAGGTCAGTGGAGTTTTGCCCTTGACCTGAAGAGGTTTTTATTCTTGATACCATTTAGGAAAATAAAGTTGTACGTTCATTTGCATTTTCTGAGAAATCATGCTGCTAATATCATATTTGTGAAACATTTTGAATATCTAAACAGTGAATTTCACTGTCCATAATGTAGCTAGATTAAGGTTTTGCTTCTAAGGTCTTCTTACTGGCTATTAATTTTAAGAAGGTATTAGAAAGAAATATTACTGTTTGGAAAAAAGTAGCAATGAAAAAAATATATTTCCAGATTGAGACATTATTTATGGACTACATGAAGAATTTTCCTAGGTCTGCTATATTTATTCATTCTCTGATAAGCCCTACTCACATTTGTGAAAATAATCAAATTTTTGCCTTTAAAGTAATCCAGACATGGTTTGTAGCCAATCTCATTCTGGTATTTACATACATAGGAGCCTTCTAGGATATTTACCATGTTGATCTTAAAAGTTAATTTAGCACAATATATTTCTTTATCATTCAGAAACATCAGCTATATATTTCCATCTATTGATGGGGTGTATCTTGGGGCAAAACTTTGGTGTTTGCAGTTACCAGTTTCACTAGCAAAGAGACAGTGCTTAAATAGCATAGATGGTCATTCACTATTATTTGTCTCATTGATCAAAATAATAGTCCTTCCAAAGCCAGTTTGTCACGTGAGGTTTGAGACAGGATTTTTCTTTCTATATTAATTACATGAATGACATCTTTTATAATAAGAAAGGGAGCACAAAATATGGCCCGTGGCACCCAAAATAGAAACAATGATTTGTAACCGAGAGGATAGGACAAAGACCCCACTTTTCTATTGTTGTAGAGGACTGTGCGCATCTATTGTCATTATTTTACAAAGTGATGGTGGGTTTCCTGAATCAACATTTTTTAAAACACAATTACAAGGATTAATTTTGTATGATAGTGTGCAAACATGTTCTGAGATGCTTCATTATTTCATTTAATAGAAGTTAAATTATCTTTCTGCCTTTCCTAGTGCTACTTCATTAATGGAAACTTGAAATAGGTAGGAAAATGTGGTACAATGAAAGATGCTTTTGAGGACATGATGCAACACAAGACAAAAAATGCACATTCAAAGACCTGTGGGTTGTGTCTGCACAGAGCCACTGTGGCATTTCTTGGGATCCTTCCCTGAATGCCTGGCTGTCCTCTCCTGAAGGCTGGCAAGGCCTTACAGCCACATTCTGTGATGAAATTTGTATGTAGAAATGGGTCCTCCTGAGTTCCTGGGTCAAGACTCTTTGTGCTATATCAACAACATTTTGTGGTAACTTCTCAACTTGTGCAGTACTACTTGAGCTGTACACTTCAGAAAGCAGGAGCTGGAGTCCACGATATTCTTTGATATCCTCACTACAATTGCTGTGATAGTTACATATGTGCAAATCCAGTGATAGCAACTGAATTGCAAACTCGTTTTAATGGGACGTATTCTGAGAAAGAAAACTGTCCTTACTCAGTGGTGCATGAGGCAGCATGAATGCAACTTTGGCTCCCAGCTTCAGGCTGAATTTATAATTTCCCATGGCACTGGGAAAGACAGTTTTTCAGCTATAAGCCGTGCACATGCAGGATAAAATCACTGTTCCAGTCACAAACATGAAATCCCACAGCATTTTTATTTACTCTTCAGAGTTAACTGTACTTTTAAGAAAGAGTCTCAAATTGCAGCATGCACTGTACTGTCTCTGATGTAACCTCCTGAGGCCTCTGTACCCTTTTATTTCAGGAAACCAGCATTTTGCATTGGAGCAGCTATTATCACCTGGGTGGTTTATTTAGCCACTGTCTCAACTTCCACTTAATTTTGGGACAAAGGAGGTGTTCTTAAAAATCATAACTTACATGTAATAATATACATGTACTTACATGCAAAATGCTATTATAAATGAATACATTGGATCTAGTGCTCAGATTGCAGGTACCTACGTAGCTGCTTCCTGTTGGGTTTTGTGCTGAGGTTGATGTATTATCTGCAATTTAACAAGCTTGTTATGAATCAGGCTAATGGGGATAATTCTTACCTCGCTGTGATGCCTTATTAAAGCCATAAAGAGAGGTCAGCGGGAGGCATGACTTATTTCAAACAAGCCATGCATAAAGCCATAAATTGGTAAGTCTTTGAAAGTGTGGGTTTTCAAGCTGCAATTAAGGAGATTTTAATACTAGGTTCCTCTCCAGGGCAAATTTCCCTCTTTGCAAAAGTCTCTCAGAATAGTGTCTTTATAATAGGTCTTAAATTCAACTTCAGTAACGAACTGGCTTTGCATGGCTTCCACAACAGAACTTAAATTTTCCTGTTTAATTGCAGCTGCTTGCCCATTAATAAAAATAACAATATTACGAACAATAAGCCATAATTAGGAACTGCCAGAAGTTCAAAAAGGACAATTATTTTACTAGCACAACAACTGTCAGCCACAGAGTGTTTCAGATGGAAGTCCTGTTCTCTCTTAGTATTTTGGTGTAAATGCAAATAGTAGCCCTTTCTTATCATTGTGCACATTGTAAGCTAAAATCTCTGCTATCTATCTCTTTCGATTCACAGAACTTGTTATTCATAGAACTCAAGCTTTTCATAACCCTGACATTTTGACTGTGTTGATCCCATTATGTTAATACCATGATTGATTGCTAGTGATTCTCCTAAATTCTTGGTGGGATTTATGTGACCCTTTTGCTAACTCTTTGGAAAAAAGTATGTTTGTGTTCTGTAGATGATTGTGTTCTGTAGGGCTGTAGGAAAAAACCTTGAGTGACTTGGAAAAAGCAGATAGAAAAACCCGATTTTTTCATGTAGCAATAAGAAAGTGACGGTAAGCCAGTGCTTTCATATCTTGTGGGTTTGGCATGGTTTTTTTCAAAATTTAAGACGGATAGTACCGTTTCCCCGTATTGACTACCCCTGTTTTGAAAAACAGATTAATGCTAAACCTGTTTCAGTGTTTCCTTCTTCTGTTGTGTCTTGGTAATAAACTTGATGGCCCCCTTTGCTCAGTAACAGGATGTTCTGCACTTCTCAGCATGGAAGATACAGCAAGATTAAGTGAGAATCACCAGGAAAACCAGAAATATGAGTGGCCCTGAAACTGAACATCCGAAATATTCCTTGAGAACATCAGTATTGATATAACAGTGAATCAAACTAAGAAGATGGACAAGTTTGAGGAAAAGCAAAGAATGGCTGCAGAGTCACCCATTTGTACAAGGAGATTTGCATTGCTGTCTTGCAAGCTGGAGCTCCCTGCATGGATAAATTCAGTCATTAATGATTTACAGATCAAAGTTAGTAGCAAGATAATCAAATAAAGTGATTTATGCTGCTGAACCTGGGATAGGCCTAAATCTGACAGTCAGCCTGTTGGATGTCAATCTGCCACGTGACAATGATAAAATACTGAATTCAGTATTCAGGCATAGGTGTGCTAACATAGAAAATGACTAGTGTTATTAAAACAAAAAGGATCTGGCATGCTGCACAGAAGCATGCCAGCCAGAAGCTGCAAGGCTTATTTTGTACACGTATATAATAATTTTACTCTTTTCTAGATTTTATTCTTTATTAAAATTTCTATTAACTGGTTTCCAAGCCCTATGACTTTTCATAGAATCATAGAATCATTAAGTTGGAAAAGACCCTTAAGATCATCAAGTCCAACTTAAACCTAACACTGCCAAGTCCAACACTAAACTATGTCCCTAAGCACCACATCTACACATCTTTCAAATACCTCCAGGGATCATGACTCAACTACTTCCCTGAGCACCCTGTTCCAATGCTTGACAACCCTTTTGGTGAAGAATTTTTTCCTAATATCCAATCTAAACCTTTCCTGATGCAACTTGAGGTTGTTTCCTCTTGTCTTGTTGCTTGTGACTTGGGAGAAGAAACCAACACCCACCTC
>VZSC01016698.1:48955-70706 GCA_013398225.1 Steatornis caripensis | reverse complement strand
TGACAAGGTAATTCCCTCCAAATTAGTGTGAAAATGTTCTGAGCTGCCAGTAAATCNTTTATGCTTTTTGTCCTTAAAGACAGGCCATAATATGTAATGAGAAAAGCTTTGTATTTCCTGTTAAAATGTAAATAAATCACATGGGGTTTTTGGAATCTAAGGCTGAATTGCTATATTAGGTTGAGTGACAAGGTAATTCCCTCCAAATTAGTGTGAAAATGTTCTGAGCTGCCAGTAAATCCAACCAAGTGCCTGCATGTGAGGACTTTTTTTTTTCCCCACTTTCTTTCGTGTCTTTATATAATGAATGAAGCCCAGTGATTGACCTGAAGGATTGGAAAAAAAAATCTAAATCATGTTATATCCCAGAGTCTCAATGAATTATCTTTCTTATTATCACTTTATTGTTACTTCATTATTAAGTATATTGCACTTTTAAGGATCTGTTTAAGTCTAGACATACTCATTTATTTGAAACCATGCATTGTATTTCCATAACTGAGGAGTGAAGGTGAACTTCCCTGGAGTTGCAAACGTTGCAGCAGGCTGCTGCATGTAGACTTGCCTGATACTTTTTCCTGTCCAGACATCTTTGTAGATGGTGGGTCATGGAGCTAACACGCTTTCCAACTTAACTTTCCAAATCATATTAGAGGAAGGGTGCAGGGGCAGCAGATATGTTACTCTGTTTTTGTGAGTAAAAAACCTCTATAGACTTTAATGCCTTGTAATAGTTTTTGAGTAATGTTTTGTAGAGTAAACCACCTCATGTAGATCTGATCAAATATGAAAGAGCTCCTTCTTACTACTACCACGTTTATCCTATCTCTTCCACTTAATATTCCTGTTGGTGATACTTTGGATACTGTGATTGGGAATGCTATCTGTACCAGTTGGTGCTCATTGCTCATGATAATTTTTTCAGATTTTCCTGTATTTTATATCCCACAACCTCCTTTATTACTGGAAATTAGTGGAAAACGCAAACAGAAGCAAGTCAGGGATTTTTCAGCAGGAGTGCGCTGTGTCCACAGGAATCGATCTTTAAAAAAAATAACAGAAGTACATCTGATCCAGTTTTGGAGAAGAGAGTTAGACTAAGTGACAAAGGATGGGTTTTTTTTTTTATTTTATATGATTTTAAGTTTAAGTTGCACACACAGAGAGCTGGTTCAAGAAACAGAACGGTTTACCTTTTCAAAGGCTTCCTCTTTTTTTTTCCTCAGAAACACCTTTCCAAAAGCAATATCTTTTTGGGCTGGTGTTTTTTTTATTTTTTGTATTGGACACTAACAGAGAAATGGGAAAGATGCCTCCCACTTCCCTTCTCAAAATTCTCTGAATTGAAAAGAAAAAAAATAATTCTGAGTCTCATCTGAAAGAGACAAATATAATAGAAGACTTGTATTTTTTTAAAACTATGTATGCCAAAATAGGTAGGCTCATAAAATATTTAGGAGGAGACCTGTAAGAAGTTAAGTACAAGGAAAAGGGAGATGCAGGAAGAGTAATGAAAGATGTCAGTAGAATTGTCACACAGTTTTATTCACACATACACGGTATCAAAGTTCTTCCTGTTATCTTGTCTAGGTTCCCCTACAATGTATGCAAACTGCTGTTTTACATTTTATATAATGTTTGGCTTTTCAGGAAGTAATAACGATAATTCTTATGCATTTATTTTTAGCTGCTGTGAAGCAGTTTGTAAGAAAGACTGAAAACAATATATTTTCAGAAAATAATAGCTGTATATAGTAGTAAGTATAACTTTGTTTATAATGATAGTAAATTGTCTCAGTTTCAAGAAATTTTAAAATATAGGATGACCAGATTTACAATTAAACCATAAACAATTGTCTTCACAACTGTGTTATTGTTGGTTTTTAATGTTCTTAATCCTTTTTTGCTTCTCAGGTCCCAGTGTGTCCTATACGTGTTTAAAGTTAAGACTCTTAAGTTATACTGGGATTTAGTCACAAGTTTAAACATTTTACCCAAGTTTATTATATCAACAGTCCCACTTCACTGGGGTCACGAGGGCTGACAAGTTCCAAACCACTAGTTCAGCAAAGGCATTGCATCTTCCACATCCCTCTTGACATCCTTGTGAGTTCGCATAAAAAAATAAAAGTTAATAATAGTGTTAATAATGAAGTTAATAAAAGTGAGCATTAGATTACTCAACTTCTAAGAAATATATGAAATAATACTTATTTTCTTGGTGTCTCATATAATCTTTTTTAATCATCAGTATTTCTAATATATTCTAAATTTCTATCACATCTTTTTCACTTTTTTTCTGTCTTTGAAAGTACTGGATGCCTAATCAGGAGACATTATTTTTTCCATATGTACATGCAAATGTTTCAGTCTCATAAAGAATTTCCATATACAGGAGAATTCTGTAAATTATATTTGTCCCTTTCTTTGCTGTTTATCTTAGTAGGAAAGAATGGCTAGTGGTTAAGTCACAGGCTTGAAGCTAAAGTGATTATATAAAGTATATAATCACCGATTTTGTATGTTCATATAATACTTAGAATTTCTAGGTCTCTGTTATTCCAGCATGAAAATCGAGGTCATGTCAGTCTTAATTCATTAAAGTTTAGTGCCATGAAGTTTCCACATAAAAAAAAAACCTGTAGTAATATTGCAGTATTTGTATAATTGTAGCGTTTGACTGTTGGAGGGTGTGCATCGTGTCTGTCTCTTTGAAAACACATAATTTCTCTCAATTTAATTTCTGAATTAAGTCTGACTTAAATGAATCTTAATTTAAGTTTTGAATTAAATCTGAATCTCCTTAGCACGTGTGCTGAGTTTTGGCTGTAACTGGGCAAAAAATGAATTTCTTTAGTTTGCCTGCTGAGTTGAAAACTGGGAGAAGAATAACATGGGACAGAATGACGTGGGCACTAGAGTCATGGGGAAGATTACTTAGGATTTCAATTTGATCATTTTGTTTGTTTGTTTCTGACCAACAACCCAAATTGCTTTCCTATGAAATGTGATGTTAATTTTCTACATGCCGTAGTTTAGAATAAATGTTTTAGTAATTGTACCCCAAGTTCATCAATACTTTGCCTCCAGAAAACTTGCCTTTTTTGACAAGTGTATTTATTATTCCTATTTGTTCTACCTCATGTATGTATGCATACAAAATGTCTGGCTATACTTCTGATACCTTATCAGAGTATGTGCTCGTTTAAATCTCGGTGCATTCAGACAAAAAAATGTTTCTTTAAGAAACAAAACAAACCAACAAAGATGTCATTGCACTTTCTTCCGGTGATTATCATGTTTTAGCTCATTTTATTTTGCATTAATTAGTTTTGTTTTTCCTGAAGTGTGTTCTTACAGAAGTAATGACTTCTGCATCAGTGCTTTTAATATGCTGGAAAGCATTGCCTTAATGTTCGCAAGACTTAGGCTATCTGAAAATAATATCGTTAAAGCAATTTGTTCACCTGTAGCGAAGTCCTTTATCAATCTTATGTTTATAGTGTGATTCATAACGTCTATCATTTTTCTTTGCACTGAATTTAGCATTTATGGGTCATTAATTTGTTGTTTTTCCATGTCTGCAAGTCAGGATCGCTATGAGAGAAGTTTTTAATGCATTTTATACTGTACCAGTAGCAGTATGACTATTAGCTCTATTTATACCTGCTTTTGGTGTATGGATCTTACTTTCAATACTTGCACCGTCCACATTAACATTGTTGTGCATTGTATTCTTTTGGATGAGAAAAAGAATATTCCCAATGCTTAGAGAGTTATTGGGAATGCATCAAAATAAAAGCAGCATGGGCCTACTGAAATTAGCTTTCAGAAACCCACGTCAAAAATCTCTGTGTCCTGGAGGCTACATGACACTTTCTGTTCACTTAAGGATGGGGGGTTTTTTCTTTGTATGCATAGTATGTCCAAATTCTTGTCGTCGTGTGGAAAATGTGAAGGCAGCAATGGAAACCTAAGGATTAAATTAGCTATGTGCACTTCCCTGCGATACTATTATTTTGCAGGTGAGCAGAGGAGGGAGTAGCTGTAAACAGACTTGGGCTCCATAAGGGTGCAAGTGCTTATCGGCGACATATAGTTAATGGCAAGTTTGCCCTTGTTTAGAAAGTAAATCTGTATTGACTTGTTTCCTTTTCAGCATTGTCAAAATCTAATGTAGCCTAAGGTATTAACATTACAATATACTTTAAATCAGCTCAGAGCACTTTGTAGTAGTCTTTCTTCATTCTCAATATGATCAGAGGGCTGGAACACCTCTCCTATGAGGAAAGGCTGAGAGGCTTGGGGTTGTTCAGCCTGGAGAAGAGAAGGCGCCTCGGAGACCTTATTGCAGCCTTTCGGTACTTAAAGGGGGCTGATAAGAAAGGGACCTGTTGTGATAAGACCAAGGGGTAATGGTTTTAAACTAAAAGAGGGTAGATTCAGACTAGATATAAGGAAGAAATGTTTTATGGTGAGGGTAGTGAAACACTGGCCCAGGTTGCCCAGAGAGGCAGTCGATGCCCCATCCCAGGGAACATTCGAAGTCAGGTTGGACGGGGCTCTGAGCAACCTGATCACATTGAAGAAGTCCCTGCTTATGGCAGAGGGGGTTGGACTAGATGGCCTTTAAAGGTCTTTTCCAACCCCAAACTGTTCTATGATTCTATGATTCATTAAAACTGGTAGGAAGTCACATCATAATAGGAGAAGGAGAGAGGATGTGAAGTTTGTGCCTTTGAGTACATTAGATCATCATTTTGATAGTCAAGGGCACAGTTTCCCACAGGCAAAGGTCAAAACTCTTTTCATGTTAGTAATGTCATTATAGTATTCACACTTCGATTACCAATCAAAACTACAAAACTAGAAAATTACATTGGTGTGTGTAACCCTCCGGTTTATGTACCCTGTATTGGTTTGCATCATTCATGGGTTTTTTTTACACAAGGAGTGATTTTTACCAATGAGAACAAGGCACTCTAAGTTAGTGATGGAAAAATGTGATATAATTCAGAGAACCGTCATCTGAAAGGATGCTATGAGATGCCCAGAAGAGGGCACACTTGCACGCCAGAAATGTTTTCAACATCACTAAAGATCTGCATGCTCATGTGATATAGCTGTAATCAAAGAAAATGTAATAATATAGAAAAAGAAGAGATTACTTTAATTGTAGTTATGAAATCTTTTGGAAAAAAATAGATTCAAAAGGGTTTTAAAAATATATATATTTTAATCAAATTAATATTAAGTGCATGAACTATCAAATAGAAATCGGGTGTTAAGTTCTACTTGCATTGTTGAAAGGCATTGATGTTTTGATTTCAGTAAGGAATTTCACAGGCAAGGGCTAAGAGCCTCTCCTGCCCTTTTGAAATTATTTCAGATGCACATGTATGATGCAGAGCTCAAGAACTATATGTGTTGTAACACAAGCTAATTTACAAGTTGCTTTCTGCAGCAGTCAAATGTACGATAATGTGAAATGAGATATATCGGGTTTAGCAGGATTTGGTATTTGACCTGGGAAATTATCTTACGGCTTCCAAAATACAGTAGAACTGCAAGGACATCATGTCTTGTCACACAGTAACTTGTCATTTTTTCCAGAATCATGTATTAGCCAGACACTGGGAGCATATGTGGTTTATTTTTATGTTTTCACTTGAGAAATGAGAGACAGAAAAAGCATCTCTACTGTAAACAGTTCCCTGAAACTTCCTTAGTGAAATAGTAGGAGGGAAACAGGATTGTTTCATTTCTTTTAAGATGACTGAACTGGAGGATTAAGTACTTTGCTTTTCGTTTGGATCCTCTTTGGAATTTTAAGTATTGATCCTGTTTTCATAACATTTAATACTATTTGGAAACTTTCTCAGAACCCTTCCTTTTAACAGATTTTGCAACCGTTTTAAAATATTTTAGCGTGCATTTGGCTTACACAGAATTAAATGAAACACTTTGTGTAATTAATTTTCTATAGTCAGGCTTTAAGCTTATCTGCTTTATAAAGTAAGCTATAAAGCTGTAAGCTTTATAAAGTAAGTATCTGCTACGATTAAGTTTGGGGTAACATACTGACCACACATTTTCACAATACACGTTATGTAGGTTTTTGATACGTTTGTCAGATTACTTAACTGCTACCTTGACCAGTTCTTTAATTTGTTAAGCAATTATTTAAAACGAAAACACAAAACAGCTCTAGGAGAGTGACAGCCTAGGTGGATGCATTATAACTGTAATTATGCATTAATGTTGCCATGAAATTTATATATTTCAATGTAAAATCCGAGATCCTCAAAATAAAATTCTGTCGCTTTAAGTGGACAATGACTGAGCTCTTTCTGATGTGATCTAAAATACCTTGGGGCATGATGTGTAGTAATGTAGTTACTATAAGGCTGTCTAATGTGTTGCCAGGTAGTATTTGAATCCTGGGATCAGATAAATTAGATTTTAATTGGGTTTTAAGGGTACGATGAACAGATAGATAAGGTAGAATTAACCAGAGACGTATTAACGTAATGAAACCTTTGGTTCTCTTAAAGCTATTGTATTAAACACCGTGCAATCTCTTGTTGAAAAGAGACATCATGGTAGAAATTGACAGTGATGGGTAAAAAAATGGTGGTATCTAACACGTAAACACAGAATAGCATAAGCACGTTATCTGGAGCACTGTAAACCCAAGAAACTGGAGAAAATTGCCTTAGTTGCATTTTGTTATAGCATTTTGAAGGAAAAGAAAACAAATAAACCGAAAGTCCAAAACTGAGTTTTCCCAGCCTGGTTGGGAGCATTCACCCAGGGAATTTACTGAGGCTGCTGAATGGTGGGGGGTTTGTTTCTTATAGAGCAGAACAGAAGCTGCTGCGATGTGAAATGGCCAGAACACTTGCTTGTGTATTTCTTCTCTCCACGAGCTACCTGATGATGGTTTTGCTCAATGGATTTTTTTATTTTTATTGTCTGCATGATCTTTTTTCTGGTAGCTTCCTTTTGTCTTCCATATAGGCACACTCAGATGATGAAAATTTCTTAAAAGTTACAAAATTCAAGCACCTGAACTCATTTGTTATTCCATTATTTTATCTTTAAACACATTTTGTATCATTTAAAACAGAACAATATGTTTAATGACTAAAGGCCTTGTAATACAAATGTCAATGTGAGTAGTTGATTACATAAATAAAAACAGGAGTCTGTGTCATGCATAAGACCCCATAATTGCAGTAAGTGCCCAGGAAGAGAAAGTTTGGGTGTTTTTTTTTTTTTTCATTTTCTTATATGATTTTTAAAAAAAAAAGACAGAAAAAAAGAGCAAAAAAGTGAGAGGAAGAATCTTTTGTTGTTAATGTCAGTCACAAATACATTAATTAGTACATTTCAAAATTATGTCTTGGTCTTCTGACTGAGCACAAACCCTTATGCCTCTTGCGGTGCTTTTACTTTCTGCATATAGGATGAGGACCATAGAGCCAAATCCCGTGGATGTCAGTGAAGAGTCATTCATCGTTACATAAATGCATAAGGGATTCAGTCAGGAATATAAAATACCTGACTTCCAGTATATAGATATCCCCAGGAAAGGCAGTAAGGCTGATTTTCAAGATTTAAAACTTAATTATATACATTGTTAGATCTGGGTCTTGGGTTTTATGGGAGCTGGTTTGTCCTTATGTGTTCTGCATGGTTAGCTATCACATGATTAATCCAAATGTTCAATTGTAAACATTTTGTCCATGTGAATTTAAATTAAAGTTATGAAATAAAATGTTTAAAAAACAAAGCATAAAGAAGTTGATGTTTTGCAATTTCATGTTGTGGTTTAACTACTGAAATACATCTTGAAGCACAAATAGACGGGGCTTTTCCTTTTTTCCCTTTTTTCTTTCTCTTCTTTTTCCTTTTATTTTTTTGTCAGAAGCTACCAAGGAACTTTGTTTAAAGAAATCTGGCCGCACCTTTGATGAACATACATTTTGTTTATCTCTTCAAGCATATTTTTTTCTCTCCTTTCAATGTAAATAAATAAATATGTGAATTAATAAATAAATAGTATGCCTGCTTGCGAGTACACAAGACTAGGTGTGCAAAGTAGAACTACATCCAACCATTTGTATGTACCAAACAATAAAACTTGAAGGCTCATTAGCTTGGAATGACCCAACTGTGTTTTATGCATAGGGGTCATTTCTTCACTAATGAGCCGCTAAGCCAGATGGCTAACCCCACAGTAGTCTAACTGCATTAGTGTGATTTAAGTTTTTAGGCAAATTGCTTTTCTTTTTTTATTTTACAAACAGGAGCCAGAGGGATGGCTTTTTCTAGAACTGTGTAAAACAAAGTATTTTGCCTTAAGAGATAAATGGCTAAGGTGACTTTCTACTTATTAGAGGTTATATGAATTTCTGTTATTTTTGCTGGTTTGTAGTGGTCAGAGGCTGCTAGATACTGTGCTCTCTGGAAACTGTTTCAGAGAGAAAGATGTTTTGATTGTCTTCACCTGTATTGGATTTTGTTTCAAAAGATAATTAATCAAACTCATTCTCATTTCCTTGTGTCTGAGTGCGTATGAAAATACACGTAAACTGCCAGAGAAGGATGATTCTACACAGGTGACAGTGCAAGAATAGTATTTGCTCTTTAATATGCATTTTCTTACAGAATTTTTGCTTGTCTCTATGAATTTAAGATGTTTCAGGTGATTAGAGTGATCATTTGGGCCTGGATTCATATTGCTCAAGACACCTTTTTCAGGCATGTAAGTGAGGAACCAGGTCATGGTGGACTCCCCCAAGTCAGGTGAAAGAGATTGATACCTTCAGAGCACACTGTAGTTAAGTGACCTACATCATTCTCTGGGCATGCTTTTCTCTTACCATTGACTACATCACACACAAGGCAAGTTCAGAAATGACATAAAAATCTACGTGGAGAAGAGTACTTAAAGGAGGGTGATTTATGATGGACAACATCAGCAAGATGGTTTTGAAAGTGTGTTTCAAACATATTGTGCGAATTAACACACACAGTCCTTTCAGCTATCCCACATTCAAAGGAAATTTTGATGTAGCAAACTGTTAGCATCTGTTACTGTGAATAACCTCGTATGGTGATTTGTTCATACCTTATGGGGCTTTGTTGGGATGATGTTAGAGGGTTGTATGTAGGTTGTTAGCACTGAAAATTGGTCTTATCTTCAAAGAAAGTGGCTACATTTGGGGAAATAAAAACATGAAATGGCTAAGAATAAAGCTTTATCTGGCCTAGTGTCTTATCTCTGATAATGGTCACTGGGGATGACTGAAGAAGAGTATGAGAGCCTGAGAAATACATTGTGATTGTAGTTCTTCTTTACAAAATTTATTATCTTTGCCTCTAGCAATTTATGATTCGGGGAGTTCCTGAACCAAAGGTGATAATTATTGTTTAGAAGTGAATAATCTAGGATCCTTACTTACACAGCCTGTGGAGCATTAAGATTTTAAGGGGTTTACGCAGGTCTCTAGAATAGCTGTTTTGCATCATTTTGACCCTTTTTAACCCTTTTATTCCCCCTGTCAGAGTTTCACGAGACATTTAGTCCAGGATAAATTAGGAAGGGGAGAAATTGAGGCAGTAAGTAAAGGAGAGATGTTAAAACTATTACACTTGAGCAGATTTATTTGTAGATATTTAAAAAAAATTTTGAACCACATTTTGTAGACAAGATCAACTTTAACCTGCAGCCTTTACGTTTTGAGCACTGAAACAAAACTGAGCATGCTGCACCGTGTCTTTTAAGTGTATCAAGCCTAATACATTGAGGTTTGCTTGCTTTATTTCCACCTGCTTCTGTTTTCCCGCTATACCTGCCTGTCACTAGCACCAGTAACTTCCAAAGCAGTGCAGTTTCCTACTGTGGGAAGTCTGCCAAAAATTAGCTGTGAAGGTGCAGAGTGGGAGATGAACAGGAACCCTGTAGTCTTACTATGTGCTTCCGAAACAAGCAGTGTTAAAAGAAGTCCTGATAGAAAGTACAGTGTCTTCAGGCTAGCTGCGTTGTGTCTTCAGAATGAAGACACGGCCAATGCAGTTTTTGTTGTCAGAAAATATTATAAAATGTTTAGTAAAGCTTTCCTTCGGTAAAAGGGTTTCCTCTAAGCAAAGTCTGAATCGGGGCGAAAAATGCACAGCATAACTTTCTCTGGAGAGGAAGAATAAAAACAGTTTTGAAACATGAGAAAAATAAATAAATTGTAGGTGAAAAAGTGCAGGAAAATCTTAACGCTGTTGTGATTTGCCAATGCTCATACATTTCCTGTCTTCACAAACAAGGACACAGGTCATTTTCTGATGGGGATACTAATCACAGTGAAAGAGAAGAGGTGTTTTTCTGTTTTATTCTGATTTAAGATCATATTTCTATGAGTTCACGTATTGGAGGGGAGGTGTGCGTGTATCTCACAGTTTTAGCTTCTGTCTCTCTTAACCAAAGAGAAATGAAGTCTCTCACTGAATATTAAGTGTTAGGAAGAAAGTTATAGTCAAGTCCATCATTGCTTTTAAGATTTATTTGTGAAGATGAAACTTCTGCTTTCTAATTGACAATGTGAATCTGGTCTCCAAATGATACCTTAATTTGTAGTCTGGGAAATGTGAGTGTTATTTTTTTCTCTTTGATGAGTGTTGCCAGGCTAACAGAATGACAATTTTTTTCAAATCGTGTAGTTAAGTGACTATGAAAACTAAAGAGCATTCCATTCGCTGAAGAGTGGTTACACTTTTACTGCCATGTAAGCAAAATTGTAATAACAAAATGATAGAGCTATGTACATTTTTATTTCTTAATAACAAATTGAAAAGGACAAATACTTTTCCTTCTGTAAAATTTTTACTGAATCTCTTGAGAATTCAGTAGCACTGTAAATGTAATCTGCAGTTCTTTACAGTTATAGCTTAAACAGAGCAAGTCTAAAGGGAGTCTGCCTATTTGATTTCCAAATTTGCATCGCTTAAAATCTAATCAGACTAACTGTTCAGATTTTTATTAGATATGAAATACACGAATGGGTTCAAGGCCACTCTATGTATAGCAAATACATACCTTGTTTTACAGCATGGATTATCTAACTTGTTACTTAGCATGTGGTTCTACCTTCAGCCCACAAACACTGTTTACTGACTTCTTGAATTGTTACTATATTAAATGCTTCAATTTTCAGTAACTTGTGTTTTATAGGCCAGCAGATTGCATTTGATTTTGTGAATTTGCTGTAACATATTGAGTTTAACGGATTTATGCAGGAATGTAAAACAAAAATAATACAGCAGGCGCTCAGAATTTTAGAACACAAGGGCATTAGGCTTGCAGATGGCCGATACGGATAATGACATTGAATAATTTAGTGTGGAAGGTAATCTGGTTTTGACAGAATACATTAACATTTACCCAATGCATAGAAGTGTTTGGGTAGTGATCTGCATGGTCTGATCTAAGGGAGACCGGAGTGACTGTGTGAAGTGCAGCATTATAATCTCACTCGCTATAATCCTGGTAGTTGAGAATTAAAGAGAAACAATCAGACTAATAACCTGCTACTAGTGTTCAGGCCAGCTGGCCAGAGCAATTTGGGTTGCGTTTGCTTGACTGTGTGCGCATTCCAGTGGCAAGTTGTGTCATATTTTTGTAGTTGTCTCTCCCTGACACGCACACACACAATGCACACAGAGCCACAAATTGTACTAGTTTGTTTTATTTCAGCATGAACTCAGTTTACTATCACTATTATTTTTGTTAACTGATATGTCTGGAAGAGAGTAACCAATTCTCCCCAATTCTTCAATGAAATACATTTCTCTAAAATCCATATTAATAAAGGTAAAAAATACGTATACTTTAAGGAGTATTCAGGGTGACGTTGGATGAGTATGTAAGTTGAATAGTATACATCATTATCAAATTTAAGCTTAATATTTTTTCAGGAAAATCCTGAATAATTTTTTGCCTTGGCAGGAAGGAACTTGCCAGTTTGAATATTTGGGAAGCTAAGGAGCAGCAGAACAGTTCTACTGTCCGTGTGTAGTAAATTATAACCTTTTGGGTGCCGAGCTGCAGCACTTGAGCCAGGCATTATCTCTTGCAAGCCGTGAATGTGTCCCTGACTATACTGTGTGATCAACAGCAGAGCTGAGCTAATCCAAATTTCCGGCTTTCGGCAGAAACAAGGCACGGGGAGCTTGCTGGAGGAGGCATTAAGGTTTGATTTCAGATGGAGCCTTACATGGCTGGAGCATTTTCCTGACTGCTCAAGCTCTGGTTGAGTCCCTGGCTGATTGTCGTTATTGAATCCAAATGAGAATCTGATGAAAGAAAGTGAAGGAGCTTTCAGCAATGCTTGGTATGGGGTTAAATTGAGTTAAATTTACTGTTTTCTGTATCTTTTGTCTTACCTATTCAAAAAGGCAATAGCTATTGGATTTTCTGAAAGAAACTAACACTACATTAGACAAATGTGGGAGAATTTCTGTTCAGCAGTTGAAGTTTTTCAATATCATAGGAAATTGAAAAATAGAGGATATAAGGCTAAGAAACTTTAATACAGTTAGCACTCACTATTTTTACAAAATAAACCATAAGTATTATGAATGCCAAGAATAGCCTAACCATCATATTGATTTTATAATGTTTTTTCCTGACTCTAGTATTGCAGTGCAGTGACATTTCATTAGACTCACTGGAACTATAATAACTGAAGTGCAACACCAGCTGATGGAAATGAAATTAAATCTATCTTCAGTAATGAAGAAGTGACGTCCACAAAGAATAGAGTACGAACCAGTTTTCTAGTTTTATAATGTGCAATTACAAGAAACTATAAATAAAAAGCCAATATTTGTTGTAGCAATACTTTTTGTGTATCAGCTAACAATCAGATAACCTAATTTCTCTTTGATTTTTCACAAAGAGTACCTAAAATAAATGTATCTCCCACCACACTATTGAGAGGTTTGTATTACACAAAATATTTAACAAAGTTTCTTACACATCTTCGCATTTGTGGTGACAGACACACACAAGAAACCTCAAACTTTTCTTGGGAAAATACAAATCTGACCCTCCTTTTGTGCTTACACAATTACAGTATATTTGTGATTTTTCAAGACCTTGAAGGACGAAACAGGCAACATTAAGAATTACTTTGGGTAGGAAATTCATCCTGTTTATTTCAGTCACTGAGTGACAGAAAGTTTGTTTAAAATAAATAAAATAAACCCCTGACCTAAAAAGAAAATACACAGTCTATATACTAGCAGTCATAGGGTTGAAATGTTACTGCCTGCATAAATATCAAGATACTGAGACCAATTTGGCTCTTAAAGCATTCATAATTCATATGTTGTCCTTGCATATATTATCTTTTTCCAGGTTCTATTTTAGTATTTGAAGTGTCTTTAATATCCTGCTATATGAACGGATAGTAGGATCATGTTTTCAGGTCCCCAGGCATGTTTTGACTTGCATAAGAGACCCAAGAATGAGAATGGGAAAAGGATAACTTGAAAAGGTGTTTGAAGCTAGAAAGGTGGGAAAATGTAAAGGAAAATATATTTTAATTGGAGAGAGAAGTCCATTATCATTAGCAAGGGCTGGAAGTTTGGCACAAGAAAATTTTTGTAAATAGCATGGAAGATTTCCATCAGTTGTGGAGCTGGTTAGCAATAAGACCTGTGAAGAGTAATGTCATTTATTCATTGTCTTTAGGGCGTTATTCTTTTTAGATGATGAACTAAAAAAACCAAACAACAACAACACAACCCCACACAACTAACGAACCTAAATCCCTCACCATTTGGTTTACAGCCTTCCTGTAAACCAAGGAGCTTGTGCTCTTGTCAGAGAGTGCTGTTTCCGCAATGTAATTGTCATGACTGTGGAAAATACAAATAATAGAGGACTGCGGAAAAAGTATGATAACTTTTTTTAAAGCTCAAACTTCAGGCGACAACTTGACGTTACCATACATCCTGACATATATATATATATGCATATATATATATATGCATATATATATATATATATATATATATGCGGTGTGCGTGTTTTGTCTGATTCAGAGCCTCGGCAGACAAGAAACGGGCAGAGATGGAGGTAGATGAAGCCTCTGAAAGCGTTAGGCTTAACCTGTTCTTTGATACTTGCACAGGCTTTTATGGCACAAGACTGAAATAAGCTCCTGTGTTATTGTGAATTATACAATGCCCAAACATTGCCAATCCGAAATAAATCTCCCAGTAATGGCAACAAGATCTTTGACTTTGACATAGTTCTTGTTTTATTTAATTGCTTTCTTAAAGGAAATAAAAATTACTGTCTTTGCTTGGATTCCTCATCACTCTTCTTTAAACACCATATTTACCCTTGACTAAGAGCCTGATCTTCCAGGTCACCAACGTGGGGTGGAGAACCCCTTGGTTTCCTTATTGACCTTTTATCTGAATACCAGGTGAAAGAAGTTTCTTATTTGATTCTGGGCATCCAAATCATCACGAGATGCAAGTTTTGCTTTAATTGTTTTACTGGATACCAAAGGCCTTTGCAAAGGTGTTTATTATGCCTCACCTGATTCATGGCATTCTCCTAAGGGTTGCCACTACGGGATTTTGCGAATCCAAAGAAGAGGGAAACTTGCATCCTTTGTGGGGACGTCATAGCCTGATGCAAAAAGAGTCCTATTGGACTACTAAAGGATTGGACTTCACAACAAGCATATGGATGATTATAGAGTGCAGTTCTTCAGCTCATGTTCACAGCATTTATTTGCATAGCTTTATGTGAACCATAAACTTTTATTAGGAGAGAAGCAAGATGGTAAATTTTCATTTTGTCATATGTGGTTGGAAAAGAAATTAAAAACTGTGTGCATGTTGTGCCATATATAGCACATGATGTGAAAGGACGTATTTTACCTGATTTAGTAAGTTTTGTGAAAGCAAAGTACCAAAAGTCTTTTTTAGTTCATTCAGTTCTTTGTGGAAGAAGGACCTAAACTCAGACTTGCGAAGTGACCTTTTGAAAGAGTGATTAAGAATTCAGAACCATTCTTGCAATTTTCATCTCGATCTTGATGTCTGTATTACTCTTAGTAGAATCATTTCCATTTCCCTGTCGTCTTTCCAAATTTCCTGACATATAACTGACAAGATCTACCTGGAACATAATGCTTGAAGACCCCAGATGAAATGGAGCAGAGGGAGCCTGACACTGGGATATGAAATGCAACCTTCGCCTGTCACTTTATGATATTAAAGCGTGTCTGGCACCTGTGTTCACATTTCTCTGAGGGTGATGATAAAAAGTGCAGTTGAGATAAGTTATAAACTGATCTAGTTTTGCTTTATAATGGTCTTAATTTTTTTATTTTATTTTCCTCATATCTGAAATTTTATGTTTTTGGAGGACCTATATTGTATTTTCAATTTTCTTCTACGTTCTCGAAATAATATTTCTTCCTATCCTGGTATATTTATTTTCTTAAATAAGTAGAGGGGGAGAAGTGGGCCATGGCTATTGGAAAAATCTGATTTCTTCCTGTCCTTTGTAAAACTTAGAAACATTTTTGATGAGGTCTTTTAAAATACTGGAAAAAAATAGCATTTGAGTGTGAGTGGGTAGAAATCAGTATCTGTTTCTCGTCATTATTGTTATTGTACCAGAGTGACTAAGGGCACATATGTGCGAGTTTACTTTCCCATAAACATTGCATGCTTTGTTGGCCTGATAAAAGGAACTTTTATAGCTAAAAGTGTCTTGACTTGACTTATGAAATTGAAGAAGGGGAAGCACAGCAGTCCCCAAGGAAGTCCACACCTGTGCAAAGGGTTGATCTTCCAAGTGGTGGTTTCTGTACTGGGTTGCTAGCTAGCGCCTGTCACTTCTAGCAGGGAACTCTAAGGAAATATGGCAAACTTCCTTAAAGCGAGGGATCTGGTATTCAACGAGATTATCAGTTTTCCTCCAAGAGCACGGTCAGGCCTTGGAACAGGTCACCAAGAAACGTTGTTCAATCTCTATCCATGGAGCTTTTCATGACCAGGCTGTATAAAGCTCTGAGCAACCTGACTTGGTCTCATAGCTGACCCTGCTTGGAGCATGAGGTTGGACGCGGTGACCTCTCAAGTCCCTTCCAGACTGAATTATTTTATGATGCTGTGATAGTTAAGAGAGTTTGGGCACAGCAACAGCCCATTTGATATTCAGAGTTCCTGTATGTTTCCAGCTGACAGCAGTTTGTATTTCTGGCATTTTGCAGAGTGTGGTAGAACTGGTATTCCTGTCAGTTGGTGAAGCAGCATAAGAGTCAGATATTAATGACAAATGGATTTCTTGTAGAAGGATGGTATGGAGGTACACTTAACTCCCAATAGATTCCCCATATGCCTCTGCCAATTTTTAAGGTAAAAGCAGGTGTTGGGTACTTTTGTGACATTTACTTCTCTTTTTATGATCAATATAATGGAGACGGGTCATGGTGCTAGTGTCTTGTTTTTTTCTCAAATAAGGAAAAAGAAAAAAGGTCTTTACTACAGTTGGCTGTAACCAATGTCTTACAACTTTGTGAAGTAAATTCACTATAGAAGAAATGTGTATTAGTTCTTTCTGCTAGCCCTGAATTCTAAAAGCACAGTATATTTCAGAATAATATACATATAATTAAAAAAAAATCCTCTTTTGATGTTTTTTTACTTGAAAATCATGAATCACTTTACCAAATTTAATTACTGTCTCTCTGTTTTTCTTTTTATGGCTGCGTACATTTTATCAAAGAGAGTCCTTGCTTAAGTTAACCGGGAATTTACAAGTGGTACTAGATATGCTAGTTCTTGTCATTGTATTCTGTAATCCTCAAAAATTTATTTGAATCTTTCTGTAAGATACCAGTCATTAAAATCTCTTGCTGACAAAATGGGAATGGATGTTTACGGCATGTTATCCAGAGTTAACATAGTTAGAATTTACGTCGGGGATTAATGGTCTTACATTCACATACTCTTGCATTCATTATCTACCTGGGGATTTCTTTTTCTATTCTAAATTGTTTAGAGAAGAAAAGGAAAAAAATGCAAAAATATACACTAATAAATTAGTTTATAAAATGTTTATTAGACTTTTAGAGGGGATTTTTGTTGTTTTACCTTTGAATTACATTTATTCTATCACTGCTTTTCAGTATAATTTTACTCTTGCATGCTATGAGACAAAGTAATATGTGTAAATGAGGGCCAAGGACACTTGCAAACTTTCAGTATGTCAATTTGTAGTTAGTTTTAAAAGTTATCAACAGGTTTACGTTCCTGCCAAGGATGTTGATGCCCTCCCCCCTCCAAATACAAGATTGCAGTTTGCAAATGAATTATATTGCAAATAAATGGATTAGAAGCTTGAAGGCTACAAGTCAAGAAAGCAACATGTTACTAAGTTGTGTTACCTATGTCATTACAACATAAGGAAACTTGCCAAGTAAGTTCTTTGCTAGTTATTATTTCCAATAGAGAGATTGATTTATGCATATTCTAGGCAAAATTATATTCTATAAACTCCATCTTTCATGAAGTGAAAGAAGACTAATGAGGGCATCTTTGTTTTAGAGACTAAATTGAGATTCCTTGTGAATGCTTCGGATTTCTCAGTGTGTCTCCTCTTGTATAGCCAAGCTGTTGAAGCAGCGGCTTGCATTAGATTGTGTTAGGTCATGCTAAGTTGTAAGTCAAGAACTCACCTTTAAAGTAAGTTTCTATTGCTAGTTTTGGTCTTTGAATTCCATGAGAGTACCTTGTGAGTTGTGTTTTCTGTTAACCTAATTAAAACACATTGACTGTTGCGTAGACTGTGTTCAAACAATATAAAACAATATAAAACTGCCTGGTATAGAAAGCAAACTTCAAAAATGTAATTTACGAGAACATAGGCTTTTCTTTACCTAGTAATTTTTTGTGATGTAAACATTTAAAAAAGATTGAAAATATTTTCAAAATATAATTAAATCCCCAAAGTTAACATATAAAGAAAAACAAATAAAAGGAGTGTTCTGATCCCATGCAAAATGAATTCCAATTTAAAATAAGTGGACTTCTAAAGAGCTTTGTCCAATAATATCTTACTTGTCTTTCCCAAGGTATTTCCTAAAGGACTCTGGTATTTGAAATAAAAGTTGGCTTAAGTGGCATTCAAAAAGAATGTAATTTTGATTAAGAAACCAGTTTGCATTTGATTGTTTTAAAGATTTCACTGAAGCTAATTTAATGATAGTTTAGTATGGAATCAGCATGTCAGTAGACTGTCACCAATTTTAACTTCACAGAAAAGCCACAGTAACGTAACTTAATCATGATGTTAGTACTTACATACTTATCTCCTTTACTAACTAACTAAATACAGTTAGTAAAGGAGATACTCTAAGTAATTAACCATGTAAGTATTAGTACTGTAGAGGTTCATTTAGAATCAGAAAAATCCTGAAACATTCTTTAGATGTTGATCATGTGTTGGAGATTGAGAGGCCTGCATGTTCCATGTGCAAGGATGAGAAGAATTAACACATTTTAAAATACATTCAAAGATGTATAATAGAAATAATACAGTTGAGCCTGCTTTTGTCCTGTGTAACAAGCCACACTGATAAGATTTAACTGGAGCCATGATGTTGAATAGAACATTTGATTTTCGAATAATGGTCAGGAATAAGAACTTTCTAATTCCGTGTTCATAAATTCTGGTTTCATTCCCAAAGGCATTTTTTTGCCAGTCTAGACTCTAAGCAGAGGTTCCCGTGCTTCACTATTCCTTTCATTTTTCTTTTTTGTGAGCATGCTGGTGTGACTGATCATTAGTAATGTCATTTAATTGCTCCTCTCTGCTTCCTTACCACTTGAACATGTGGCCAGGAGAGGGAAAAGTTAGTTACATCCTCTGCGTGGAGAGGATCTGAATCCCAGCTGCCCTTCTTATAGTTGAGCATGCTAACTGATGATTCTGGATCCTGGCTGTTTTGGGGGGATTGAATGTACCGCTTTTTGTTTGAATGTTTTGCTTTTATATTGAAATTGGTCTAATTCAGTAGAAAGTTTATGTGTGTCTTGGGGGCAGAGGATTGGTTCCAGCCCAAGGTTCTTGTTTGTTTACATTTTTTGTTCTCATATTTTCTTTTTCTGTATGTGTCCTGTTCTTAATTTTTACTTAAAGAAAAAAGGAACAGTAGTGTTTTCACATACTTTTAAATGCTCAGAATAATAAAATGAATATTATGCTCAAGCTTCTAGAAGAATCTTTTGAATCCATATTCAGTGTGGTAAGAAAAATCACAAATTCTCTGTTCACTTCTTTTTTTTCCCTGGGCTTTGTGGAAAAACAAGCTTTCTTGTATGGATCTCAACATACTTATAGTACTTTTCACTCTACTTTAAGACAATAAGTGTTATCCAATCTTCCAAGGCAGGCATTTCAGGCGAGTGTTTAAGGCATAACGATTATGTTATTCAGTGGGTAAACTGAAATGCGAGGAAGGCGGAGGAATTGTTCCTTTGTTCTCTGCCTTTACTGAGGTGAAGGTAAGTGACATTCAGCGCTATGTGACTGATCTGTTGCTCACAGTCTTGTCTTTATACTATACAAGTTTGGAAAAATCTCTCCGTTATAAATGTAGTAGGACGTTAAGATTCTCTGTGTCTTTAATGAGCCACTAACTCCATTTTTTAATGTGTAATTAATTTCTCTTTTAAAAATTATAGATCAGTGCAGAGATTAAAATAAATAGAAGCACTAAAGATTTTTTTTCCTTCAGGGCTATAGCATGGAAATGTAATCGCCCTGGAAGAGATCTGGGTTCTCAGAACTGAGGTCACCTTGGCAACAAAATCTTCTATTATTGTCTGAAAGAAGCTAATCAGTGATTTGGCAGAACAAGAGAATGATGAAAGGGATCTCTGAGCCATTTCCTCTCTTTTTGGTCCTCTTCTGCTGTACAAGATGATGGTAAAGTGCTTCTATCAGAAGTTGGAGGAGGCTCCTGCCTTTCCTCGGTGCATATAGACTCTCGCAGCACCAAAGGGAATTTGTGAACTCCCGAGAGGGATAGGATGTGTTCAGCTTTTTTACTGATCTCTAACAGCTTGGGGTTTATTCGGTGACTAAAAGCAACAATGTGTTCGGAATGATCTAAAACCTTGCCATATATTCCCACGTGCTTGCGTGTTCTATTGTGTTTGCCGTGGAGGATTGGACTGAAACCCATGAGGTCCCTGCCTTTGGTGGGATTCTGGGAAATGAATAAGTACAGGTGGTGGGTACGGGAGGACTGGTGAGTCAGGACAGATTCCTGGGGATAGGTAGCTGGGCTATGAAATTGCAGAATGCAGTCATGTATGGTATCTTAATAGTCACAAATCTCAAGTTTACTTTTAAGTTTTACCTGCTTTTTTAAAATTTTGCTTTTAAGTTTGCTGCCAGAACTGCTTTTGTCCCTAAAGGCTTAAAGTATTTTGATTAAGTCTTCTAGTAATAATGTACCTCTTGGACCAGACTCGTGAGATATATCCCCCAAATCATTTACGGGCAACTTGTAGAGATGAAAATGTAATTGAATTTTCTCCCAGCTTACATGGGCAGGGAAACTTTATGCTTGCTTTATTTGTTTGGTTTTGCCTTTCTCTGGCACCCTTTTCATCGAATCATAGAGCTATGATGCTAGCATCACTTTTGCATCTCTCTACTAATTGGTTCTCTGCCGTTCCAGTTGCCCGTGCCTCTTTTCTTTCCATGCTGTGGTGTGCCTTGTTTGTTTGTTTGGAAAGATAAGGCAGGGAGGATTTGAAATATGTAATTCAATTGAATTCTTCTTTACGTAGCCTATTTGCTGAAATGTAATCATGTGAGTTATATTAGGTATCACAGTGGGTGATCTAATGGTCCTCTTTGGCTTTGCTCTCTATTGATCTGTGGATCAATAGCAAAACAGTATGTATTTGCTTGTCGGAGTATTAGCCCTTTTCCTCACCCAGAAAACAATATCTGGTATTGTCAACAGGCCTCACAGTTTACAATGAACTCTGTAATGCCGGGGTGGAAATTATGTAGGAATAACAGGCTCAGTCTTGCCATGTACTTTGCCCCAGGAAAGAAACATTTGAGTCAAATCAGGTAAAGGAGTTATTGTACAAAAATTTGCCATAGAACCTCTGGAATGAAATTCAGTGCCAAAAGAGGAATTCTAGAGTACAGAACTATTGTCAGTATTAGACATATTTTGTTGGACTCCCAGCCACTGTGATGGGAAAAGGAAATTGGAGCCTCTGGAAATGACCTTAACTATTTCTGTGTAGACTGGACATCATGTTGAGGTTTTAGACACCAAAATTACTAGTTCTTGAAGCAACTAGTTAAGAAATCAGCAAGAAGAGGAGATGGCCATTCTTAGGGACCAGACCTGGTTCAAGACATTGCTACTGGACAGTTGATTTGTAATGTTTGCCAAAATGTATTAAAAACGAGGAAAAGCATCTCCTCTAACTTCAAAATTTCATACAAAAAAAATGCAGTTGTTTGTTACAAGAACAGTCAGTTGGGTAACACGTTTCCAAATGGTCTAGAGAACTTGTAAATGTACTGAGAGACACGCAGCTAAGTGCAGATCAGAAAACTCCCAAGAAACAGTCTTTGTGAACACAGGCCCACAGATTCCATAGCAAAAAAAAAAAAAAAAAAAAA
>VZSC01016698.1:12897-48694 GCA_013398225.1 Steatornis caripensis | reverse complement strand
AAAAAAAAAAAAAAAAAAAAAAAATCCCAGAAATAAAAGGGCATTCTTGAAAAAGTAAAAGTCAGATGCTAATGAGGAAAATGGATAACTGAAAGGTAAATTGAATGTAAAAGCACAACAAGAGATAGACTAAAGTAATATTTGAGAAATGTACTGCTGAGGGCCAGTGGATTTCAAATATACCAGAAGAAGAAAATCTTTCTGAGATACTAAATGAGTTCTGGTATAGAAGTCCTGAGTACATTTAAACTAATTTGTAATGTTACTTATGCAGGAGCTCAGGGAGATTCCTATGCCTGAGCTATTCTTTGCAGTGGATAAACTGATAAAAGTGTCTCAAGTTGAACTGTCAGTAGAAGAGATTGTAGAGCAAATTAATACATTAAGCGATAATGCACCAAGGTAATCTGTAAGCACAGAAATGTCTAAAAGGAGCCTGCTTGGGAAATTATTGAATTACTAACTGGTTTTTTTTTTCCTCTTGCCTAATTTGACATTGGTATTAGAGGAGAGGAAGATGGCAAATATGATGCAGCTGTAAAGAGACACCTAAGCAGTAGGTGGCAGAACCTAGGACTAGCAAGTCTGACTATCTAACAGGCTAAATGTATATATATAAATTATTTAGAAAAGGTGTAAGTAATAAATTAGTGAAATTTGCAGGTGATACAGCATTGCGTAGAACAGTCAGGATGGCGTTGTACAGAGAAGCTCAACAGAAGGGAACTGGGTGTAACTCAGTGGTGGTAAATTCAGTGTCGCAGCAACATGGTAAATGTCTTGTTGCCACTATATAACTTTGTTGTACATGTATATTTTGAATAATAAATGCAGTTCTGTTTATCTATTAAGCAGAACAGAGAAGGTTCAAGGAAGATTGACAATGGCAATTAGAAATACAGAGATGTGTATGAAAAGGATAGATAAATTATTATTCATCTTGCTTAAGGGGTGATTGAAGGGAGACATTGTAGGAAATCTGACAAAAGCAAGAATGTTATGGCAAAAGTAAATTGGGAATGTTTATTCACTTTGTTGTACCATAGACAGGGAAAAGTTTAAGAGATCAGACTTAAGCAAGACGTAAGTAATTTCTTTTGCATGTCATATTTGTAGACTTCTTTGCCTTGGAATGCATAAGTTTATATTATTTCAGAGAAGGGTTATATAAATCTGTGGGCAATAGAACATTTAGTGGTGTCTAACCCTGACGGTCCTCTATAATCCCTCAAATAGTTTGTAACCTACAGATTGCATAAAGGCAGACTGGGGTGGAATTATATTGTTTCCCTGATAGAGTTTAGATTATTTTTTTTCCACTTTCATATCCAATGGTCATCGGCTGAAGTTCATGAGTATTCTAAGGCACTGATGAAATTGGTTCATGGTTATTGTTTTAAAGTGTGTGCATGTATGGTATATGTTTATTATATCATTTTCTAATGAAGCTGCTAAGACGGTTACATCCTATTTTTCTTCTATGTGCCTCTGCCCCTAGCATACTCTTCGACCGAAAAAAGATTGAAAAAAATGTAGGGAAAATGTCATCTGCATGAATCCTGTCATGAATGAGATTTCTTGTTTCTCTGATAAATACATATTTATCGTGAATTAATATTTTTATTTTATGTCTCTGAAAAATGCCTTGTGTGTTACTTACCATCTTAACCTGCAAGTTTTTTTAGAATTGAACTCATAGGTGAAATCTTGACCTTGACATTTTGAGTTCACTGACATAGAATCTAACTGTGGAAAAGGCAAATACCCAGTGTAATTTGGGTACTGTTGTACACTGATAAGGATTTCCCACTGCTAGCCATAGATAAAAGAAATAAATAATCAAACATTTGCGCGTTCTCATGAAAAGCAAATTAAGTCAAAGTCCCATTTCTTTACACTTTTTTTTGTGTCACTGTAACCAGCAGTAGTTACTGAAAAACAAAGCTGACATTGTAGATTGAAAGAGCAACTCTAAGCATAAAGTGGACATGTAATTCATTGCCTGTTTTGCTAGTTAGTTACAATTCCTCACCGGCTTAATATTTTTCCGTCTTCAAAACATTGTATACACATTTTTTAGGCAAAATTTTGAACTGTCTAGATCGCTTGTGTTAGGTTTAACTCGTTCATAGATTCTGCAGCTGATACGTCTTGTTTAGGAGACGACAGGAAGATTCTGAGCTTTTTTTTTTTCTTTTTGTCATTTACTAGTGTCAAAAGTATGTATTTTATTTTATGCTGGTTTTTGCATATTTTGCAGAGAAAACACTTTGCAAAAAATATTATAAACCCAAGTAAACATGGAAGAAGAACATTTTAGAGCACAAGATGTAAAATTTCACTGAATTTGTTGTAAAAAAATCTGATAGTTCATGTAAATTGTTTGTATTTGGTGACAATATCCACTGAATCCTGCAAATCAATAAACAGTGTCACGGCTTTAAATGCCAATAATCAGTCAGGCAGAGAGCATTGTTACTAAGATATACACAAGTTAATGGTTCCATTGTTATTAAATAACTAACAAACAAAAACATCACATCTGGTAAAGCGCTGCTTAAACAGCAGAGGAGTTGAGATTAGAGGTAAGTTTTTTTTTTAAAAAGAGAGACAGTGTGGCAGGTGAAATGAAGGGGGATTCAAAGCTTTATGGACCATTGGAGAAGGCAAAACTGTTACTGCACAGTCAGAACAATAGTTCTGCACTTACTTCAACATCTTATTTTTATTTTTTTTTAGTAAGAGGCACAAACTGCAACACTGTCAATGAAGAACGTTGTGGTTTAATTTTATAGCTTTGCTTATAAATGCTTGTTGTGTTCTTTATCTTCTAAATACCTGGAAAGTTGTGCAAAATAGCTTCCTGTTAAATCTTAAACTGTCGAATTCAAGATTGAGGAAAACTTGTTCTTATCAAGTCCAGCAGAAAAATTGACCTGCAAGTCCCTAAAATTGGCAATGGGGAAGTTTAGTTAAATTTTCAAATGCTTGGGGTTTTGTCTTTAATAAAAAATTTTCATGTGCTGTAAGAATCTGATTTTTTTTATTCAGAGAGTTTAGTGAATTCAGCTCAACTGCCCCAAATATTGTTTTACTCTTTCTCGTATTTCAATTCTTGCCTTATTCTTAAAAAACCCCAAACCCCCAAAACCCCCCAGACCCCCAACAACTGCAGCGCTGCATCTATCAACTGACTGACGCCATTCCTTACAACCGATCTACATTGTATTTCATGGTGATATAAAGTGCTATGACTATGTAATAATAAGCTTTCTTATTTTAGCTCACTTGCCTTGATAAATTGGGAATGTTGTATAGACTGCAACCGCTACACCACTCGTTAATTAGCTGTGAATGGAAATCAAAACTGTGTTTCTCAGTGGGAATCTATCTCTCAGTATTTTTGTGGGAATTTGTGGGTGAGAATCCTTAGATAGGCACATGTATATTTTTTCTATTCAGTTAGTATGGTTTGGGGTATTTTAATATATATTTGACATTTATTTTCAACAGTGATGCAGCTAATGATGTTGAAATTATGAGTGTATTGAAAGTGTATTCACTTGTGTGGATTTGAAAGTTAGTTTATAATATATTGTTCTTTTCCATTTTAATATTTATTTCTCATTTTCCTTATCTTGCATTGTATTTAAAATAATTTTTGTAGCTTTATTGGGCTGTTGCAAAGTAGAGTAACCTGTGATACTATTGAGAATTAAGTCCCTGACGCTGCACAACGGGACTACTTTTATCTGTTGCTTCAGTCCTTTTGTTCTGATGAGAAGCCTTCTCCTTAGACGTGTTCACGAGGCTGAAACCTGAATCTAACTCCTTAAGTGTCTTATCTTCAGCTGTACTTGGGCACTATTGATATTTAATTTTGCCTCCTGTCCTCTGCTTGTTTCCGCGGGCGCTTCAGACATGACACAAGAACTGGTCTAAACAAAAGGCTATTAAATACTCAAATAAATTAATATGGACAGGCGGGAGAGTGACACGGCACTGACATAGGCCTTAGCTATATCCATCTTCTCTCCATTTATTAAAGCAATTATAACATGTCACGTTAACTGTTGGAGTCCATAACAAAGCACAAGCATGGTATGAGACGTTCTCTGTTCAGAGCAGGAAATTACTTTCTGCACACAGATAGCAAGTCCTCTTGTTTTCACTCATCTTTTGGTTACAGTGCTCTAAATACTTACCTTTTGACTCTTGAACAGAAACAAAACCATTAACTCATCAAGGTGCTAATTTTTGGCTGTGCTGTTTCCTTAGGGTTGTTCTAACCGTAACAGAACTCTCACTCTTGAAAATACTTTTCTGATAAAGACACACACACAGTAGTGAGGGATTGAGAGACTAAGGGTCAGAGAAAAGACTGAAAATTGCAATTCCAATATTTTAAGTTTGAGAATTTTCAGTCTGTCTTGCAAAAGGTGGACTTTTATTCTGTTTTATTTTATTTAAAAATTGTTGTAACAATAGCACAAGGACATTTAAAGGGTGCTTTTGGGGTTAAGTGTTAGGGAATTTTTAACAACATACCAAAAATCTTGACTTGAAAGAATGTGTTACTCAAGCACAAAAATATTCTTTCTATGTTTGGCCCTTATTTTGTAGTAAAATTACTCCGTGAACAGATTGCAAGTCAGTCTTAGAGAATTTCCATTTTAGTAAGTCACAGCCATGTGATAGAACTTTATTATTAATATCATGCGTGATTTGTAATTTTCTTAATAATTTATAAGTAGCTTAATAATACTAAGCATGCCAGAAAAATGTCTGTGAAAACATCGGTCTGTTTTCAAGTTTTGTTTTTATTATAATTAATATATATAAGCCTTTCTACAGGTTCAAGCCATAATGGTCCTAACTGGCCTGTTTAATACTGGCCTTCAACAGCAGTGCAGTGGCAGAGTTTACCCAATATAGACTGTGCCTAGCAATAACACAAATCATAGGTATAGTATGAAAAAGTCGTATTAATTTGATGTCTCTTGTGATAGTTAAGATATGTGAAATCACAACGTGTTAACATGTGGAAAGGGGATGGTAAGGAAGACAACTCCAATGGATGTGAAGTGTCACCTAATCTGAATAGCGGGAGCTAGCTGAAAGAAAATTTGTTAGGAATACATGTAGGTATTCAATTTACTACATAAATTTACAACACTGTTGTTTTTTTAATGATGTATTGTATTTGAGAATGGGATAGATGATGCAAGGTGGGACAGTTTTTAGTTTAGTATAGATGGGAACTATTTATTCCTAATTTTATTACAGGACTTCACTGTCTGTTGGTGCTTGTATGTGTAGATTAGCAACACATTAGATCACTTTAACTCGACACAGGTAATCCTACTGCAAGTATGAAAATAATACACCCTCTGTAGGGACGATGTCACAAAAACCTGCGGAGAGCCCACTAATCTGTCTTAGAAGACAGATTTTTGGAAAAGAAGGCTGATTTTGTAAGCGGTACTAGGCAAAATTTCAATGAACACACTTTGCTTATTGAATACTGTCTCTTATCTTCAATTATTCAAGGCACGCTCTTTTTTCTTAGTTTTTTTGTTTTGTTTGGTGAATTTTTTGAAATTATTCTTTAAGGACTAATGCAAAATTAAGCAGTTAAAACTTGGAAAAATATTGAACATCTAATTTTTTTAATATGTTAGTGTGTGAATCTACTTTCTTCTTTAAAAAGTAAATATACATATAGAGGGCACAGGAATGGGACAATGAATACACAATTTTATTTGGTGTATCTAATTTTTTGTTGTTATTTTGTAAGGTGTGATAGTTTGATGTCATTGAATTCCTTCGTAAAATTTCCACTGTCAGATTTCCACATGACTACTCCAGAAATTCTTTAGTTTTAATCAGTATTAGTGCTCTAGTTTTTTGTCGGTGTCACAGGGGGATCTACATAAATAAATGTGAGAGGACGTTTTATTCACGTATTCAGTATGGAGTAATGTATTTAATGAGAGTACAAAAATCTTACGTGGAGGGGCGAATGGATACCTTTCTGATCTTTGTAAGTAGCACCCTGACACAGAATACCCCTCTCGAAAAAGAAAAGGAGAGGGGGGAAAAAAGGAATTTGCTTTCAGTTAAGCCATCTACAGGTATTGAATTTAGATGATTAAAGTGATTGCCAAAAGAGAGTAGAAAACACTTTTCAGGATACTGGAGGATTTGATGTGGAGAGAGGCAACACTGACTCTTTAAGTCAATATCAAACTTTGATAATACTCAGTGAGGCAAAGATTTCACCTTTTGTAACTGCTTTACATATTCCTACACACAGCCATTTCATTGTGACGAATCTGCAGCTTATTGCACCCCATGTAGTGCATACATTGCAGTGATACTGTGGATTTATTATAAGTAATTAAAGTAAATGCTGCTCTGTTCTTAACTGGTAGATGGTTGACATATTTTATTACAATTTAATATTTTCTTGAATTTTACATCACGCTGAGGGCTGTCTTGTTTCTTTTGTCTTATAAATAGCTTGAATTCCATCTTTATGGCAGTGACTATATGTGCATAAACTGGAAACAAAAGATTGGTTCTGCAAGTGAATCTAAAATTTCTATGATTTTTATCAGACTTTTGTAAGAATATAAAGTAATTTACCTCCACATAGGAATAATTATCTCTGAAAGGTGAAAAGGAAAACAATCTCGTCTCTACTTAATTTTTAATAAATATGAAACGACATATGTTTTTCCATTAAATACGAACTACTCTGATTCACTTTTTCAAGACTGCAATAATGGATCAGATTGCTCGTTACAGTGTTAAAAAGACCTGAAATAATATTTTATGGTATTTGTATTTCTGACCTGTTGACATTCTCCAGCAAAAAAACAGCGCATCTCTTAAAAAACACTGATAGCTTAGAGATGTATTTTTTAAGTATTATTACTCAGACAAAATTGCTTTTATAGCATACCTGCGTTCAACTTTCTTTCCCCCCTCCCCAGCATTATCTTGCACAATTTATTTATTGAAAATTGGCCAAAAAGCAATATGAGATGACTTTACATCTCTTCTTGTCTGTGTTGCAAAACTCTAGGACCTAGTAATTTATAAAGATGCAAACTCTGGGTCACTGAATCCCTAAGTCAAAATTGCTTGAAGGATCTTCTAGAGGTGGTGGTGGAAATTTTTTCTTGGCTACCATCTGATATGCAGAATAGTATGATGAAAGTCTAGTAAACATGTCCTGAATGCCTTACCACACTTGTTTAATAATAGGCAGTATTTGTTTTCTAGCTATGGAAAAATAAGCATTTTAGGGACCGTCTTCTTAAGAGGTCATAGTACTCCTTTAAAGACAGACAGACATATGACTTCTAATGGATATCCTGTATCCATGGTAATCACATGCTGATCTATGAAGTTATGGAAGGGGTATTGATGAAATGAAGGGAACAAAACATCAGGGTCCAGAACGTTCATTGACTTTTTGCAAAATTAAACAAAAGGGAAAAAAAATCAAGGAAAAAAAAAACAAACACAAAATTACAGCATCACAGAACCACAGAGTGGCAGGGGTTGGAAGTGGCCTTTGGAGATCCCCCAGTCCAACCCGCCTGGCTAAATCAGGTGCCCCCAGCGCAGGGGGCACAGGGACGCGTCCAGGCGGGGTTGAATCTCTCCGCAGAAGGAGGCTCCACAGCCTCTCTGGGCAGCCTGGGCCAGGGCTCGGGCACCCTCACGGCAAAGAAGTTCTTCCTCACGTTCAGGGTGATCTGCCCATGCTCCAGTTTGTGCCCGGTGCCCCTTGTCCTGTCACTGGGCACCTCTGGAAAGAGTCTGGCCGTGTCCTCTGGACACCACCCTTCAGATATCGATCAGCATTGATGAGATCCCCTCTCAGTCTTCTCTTCTCCAAGCTGAACAGACCCAAGGCTCTCAGCCTTTCCTCACAAGAGAGATGCTCTTAAGAGTTTTGAAGTTGTTATAGTTGTTACACTTCTATCTCATTCCATAGTGTAATGCACAGAGAAGAAAGGAGTGCTGTCAACCTATACATATTGAAATCAATGTGAAATACTATACTAAAATGTATGTAGAAATAGAAGACAAAATTAGTAGATGCTAGTTGTTATTCTTCAATCACTGAGCTGTATTAACAGCTCTCTGCAGAGGAAAATGTACAATTCACTAATGAATACTGGCTCCAGATTGGAACTTTTATCCATGCTTCACTTGTTGGAATGTAATTTTACTGACTGTTTTCAGGTATGCAGTAATTAATAGGTAGTTGTGCCTGTTCCTTTGTAAATGGAGACTCGATAAAGCCTCCAAGAACTTATTATGGGTTTGTTAATCCTTTCCAATAATATCAAAGAAATCATCTTGTTCTGTGAGGCACAATTAATAAGATCGTGATGCACTCAGCAGATTAAAGCAGCAACAATTAGATCCTCACTCTTGTTTATTAATGAATAAACTGCTTCTCTAAGGTAGACAATATATTGGATCTATAATAGTTAACTAATACCTTCAGTTAACACTACATTCTTAATTAAATATGATTGTGCCTATAGTGGTGGAAAGAGTTCTTACCATGCTTTTGTCTGATTACATCACTTGCTACATTAAGTTCATTAGAAACATTAAGCAGTGAATAAAGGCCAAGGGGGATGAATCATCTTTAGTGAATGATGAATGTTACTGAGACAATTTATTGAATAATGAGGAATAATAATTACAAATAATGTTTTTCTTCTTCTTCTTCTATGGTCTATTAAAATAGATACATTCCTGGTGTTTTGTTTTTGTAGGGTGTTCATTAATTCATTAAATGTCTTGGGGAAAAAAGATAACCGGAGCTCAAAATCATCTAATATTTTATTTTAATTTTAAAATTTTGGCAATGCAAAGACAAACACCTGTGTGAGCACTTCTATGACATAAATATCACAAGAGAACAAAAGATTGCTTCTAAATATATCAGCCTACTCTGAATGAAGACATATCTTCAGAGAAATCTTGGAGAAGAGAGAGAACAAGGTCAGAGGCTAGCTTTGGAAACCAAGGACTCTTCAGAAAATTCAGTGCTAGTGGCTTCTTTTTAATGTATAGGGAAGGAATCCACCGTGAATGCACCAAGCAGATCTCAACAGTGTCATCTTAACAGCATAAAGATGGAGGATATCTCCTGTAACCCTGTTTTCAACAATTTTACCCTCTGTGTTATTATCAACATTCTCAGTTCTAAAGAACTGATTTTGGACCTTAGCGTATCCCACATAAACTCCAAAACACCCCCGAACCATCAAAGTTAGCTTTATAGGATAAGGTTGATGCAGTCGTCGTTCTTCACAGATATCACAGAATTGTAGAGGTTGGAAGGTGACTTTGGAGATCTTCTATTCCAACCTCTCTGCTCAGAGCAGGACCAACTAGTCCCAGATTTCCCAGGTCTGTGGCTAGTAAGGTTTTGAATATCTCCAGTATCTCCCAGACTGTTTCCTTCTAACTATACTGTTGTACAATACTACAGCCAATTACGTACAGTTTGTTATTTTCTTGTGAGACTCGGTTAACACTGGTGGGTTATGTATACTCTTTAATTCCTGTTCTACTTGACTCTCAGTCTTTTATAGAGTTGTTCTGTCCTTCCTGTTTACTTCATGATCACTTCACTGCCCTACTTCTGCAATCATTTTCCTGCATATTGATGGCAATTTCAGTTGATACTTGAGTTTGTGAATCTCTTTCCTTAGGCAAAATTAGGTAAGAAATGAGTGTTTGGTAAGTAGAAGGAATAAATCATGTTTGCAGAAGCTACTGGCGGTTGTTAGACTGCGAGAGCTTTGACATTTACTATTCCTGAGCTTGATATTTACTATTACTGAAACAGATTTTTGAACAGTGTTATTTAATATTTTATGAAGTAGTTTCTGTGTTGTTTTTCAGTAACACAACCATACCTATATCCGAGGGATTGCATTTTTAAAAGCATAAGAGGAAAAAAAACAGAACTTGATCAATAGTTTTGAAAAACATTTCTATTGCCTTGTATAATATTTTGACTCTTGTCTCTAACCAGACTTTTACCCATGTAAGCAGGTTAAGGGAAGCCTATGACTTTAGTTGGGAGATGCTTCAAGACAGGGAATCACGCTTTTTGTAGAACCTCAAAAAAAACCCAGTAAAACTCACAGTTTAAATTAAGAAGAAAAAAGAAAAATAAGAAACAGCCTTTGAGCTAGCCCTAGCATTGCCCATTAGCAATGAAACAATTTCAGTTCTTTAGGGCTCTCCAATCTTATCTGATTTTTAATTCAAAACACCTCGATGAGATACATGCTATCAGTTTGTACATTCAGATACTTTAATTATCTTCATTTGCAGAGCATTTTGACTATACTCAAACTATTACAAGTTTTGATCTTGATCACTGGATATATCTAGCAATTGGGTGTTCTTTGTTTTTAGGATGAGAGAAGTTTAAAAAAATGCTTTGCTAACATGCTATTTTTTTTCCTCATTAAAACCCCAGAGCCTTTTATTAAAGACTGGATTGTAGTCCAGAACTACATTCTTTGTCTCCTCTTTTTGGCTGTCAGCTTTCTGTCTCCTTGAAGGTTGCGATGACAAAGTTTTTACAGGCAAATGCATCAAATAGCTTGTCAAATCATGTTGATTCCCTTTCTAATCTCAGTGCAAGCTTTCACTTCATCAGAGGTCCAGGAAGATTATGAAATTAAATTCAACAGTTAAAGGAAACTTCTTGCAAATACAGAAAAGAATCTGTGGTTCAGAGCCTGTTTTATCTGTTTTATGTTCTATGTATGCTGAAGGATTTGCCAATTATCCCAAGGGGAGGGAGTGGAATCAAAATATTAAGTGGTACCAAATGATAAACCCTTTTTTTTTGTTTTCTACTTTCGTTTTAATGGAATGGCTTCCTAAGAGTGAAATATAAAAGCTGTGTTTAAAATATATTTAAATCACACTCTATTCCTGCTTTAGTCTTTTGATATTTTGAAGAAAAAAAGAATAAAGTCCAGAGGCATTTAATTCTCAGGCCTTTAATAAATAAAATTGTTTTCTGATTTAAAATCAGCCTAGGGAAGGTACTGCTAATTATAAAACCTGATACTTCATTTTTCTGATCCTCTACGTTTCTCTTTTTTTTTTTTTTTGTATCCAGTTTAAAGGAGTACTGCCACTTAATTACAAATAAAAGGATATTATTTTAACTACTTTCCACCATAGGTGTGAAAATGAGCGAGCAGTTATCATAGCCATTACACCAAATGGTGCAACATTAAATTTCTGACCCCACTACTAGGAGATGGAGCTGTTCAATTGCAATAGCATCTTAGTGTAGTTGAGTAGTTCTAATTATTGCCTTCTGTGAATGCTATATTTTGAACTTTGTGCCCTGGACTATCTTGCTCTCAACTAAAAAGTAACATGTGCCTTCATCAAAATGCAATGAATTCTCTGACATTTTGAAATAACTGCTAGAACCAGCGGTGGGATAGAAAATAATTGCCATTCAAGTATATTAATTTTTTTGGGTTTCCTTCTTGCTTCACTGGGCTCCTGTGCAGTGAAGTTTAGCAAAGTTCCTAAACCATAAGTAGGAGCAAACATTTAGGAAGAAATAACTTCTGTTTAATTGGGTCCTTCTTACAGGTAGTGTCTCTCTGAAATTTTCTTCACCTGGTTCCAGATAGAGAAGTTTGCTTTAAAACAACAGCAACTCTGGTTCTCTTTATTAGGGAAAGGTCAGTTCTCAAAACATAACAAACTGTTTGTAAGATCCCTCACCTTGCACTGGGGGTGTGGAAAGTGGGGAGAAACGTGAGGTGTCTTACGTGCTTTGGGTAGTGTCAGCCTAGACCTCTTCTGAGGACAGATGCCCTGATGGTAACGAGAGGCTTCTGTATAAATTCTGCCGGTGCTTTTCAAAATGAAGAGGATAGTTTCATATTGTATTTAAGTGTGTTTGATTTAAACCTGGGGGAGAGAAAAGGGCAGAAAGTGTAATATTTCATCACATCTGAAAACATGCAGTTGTTGCCTTCAAAACATGTATCTTAGAAGCTAAAATGTAATGCTTTATAGCCTAGCAGTCTGGGAAACGGGTTCTCTGGACCCCAAGAGAAAAAGGAAAATTGTCTTTCAAGTGTCGAGAGTTAGGAAAATCTGGTTACTAAAGAAAAAAAGATGTAGCCATAGCATCAAGGAAGCTGAAAACAAGATGTTTTTCCATCTTCAGTGGGACAGGTTGGGCAGTGTATCTGCTGTTTGCCTGTGTGGCGAATGAGATCCATAGGGGCTTGAAGTGTCCAGAAAGTTCAAGGATCAACTAACTTAGGGGGAAGGAGAAGGATAAAAGGTTGAAGTGGTTGGTTTGTTGCTGACAATTCTATGTAGTCAAGATCCTGTGTGTATGCATCTTCAGTACAGATCCCAGAAACTGCACTCAATTTAGGGAAAGGCCTCCATATTGGTTAATTAGAGTGCGTTGAGCTATTGTGTATTTGATCAGCCCATACCTGTGGTCTTGATTCAGAAGGTGCAAATAAGTAGGTGCCCCATTGCTTTTGGTGAAGCATCTCACACCCACATGAAGACACCTATCCAAAACCAAACTGTAAGCAAATGACTTGATGAACCATCATCCACGTCTCGGGGAAAATTACATGATGGCAAACCTGCTTTAGCATTTATGCAGCACAAGAATCTACTGAATTGCTTTATTTAGAAATATTTGTCGCTTATTTCCAAAGTACATTTAACTACCTGAAATAATGTATAAATAAATCTAAACAGACACATACATGTTTTTATTTCTCCTCATTTCCTGTATCAGAGATTATAATCTTGTTTCAAAACAGAGTGGAATTTGATACCTCTTTTTTTTTAGGCTTGAAGGCCAGAAAACGTGGTCGGAATTGCACCTTCTTCTGTTAACATCATTAAAGTTGTGAAGAATTTCTAATATATGTAAAACTTGTTTTTCATTTCATTCTTCTTAATGAACCGAGAAACTCACTTTTTTCCCCCTGTTCAGTGAGAAATGGTAATTTTTTTCCTTCGTACGCTTACTGTAAGAATAGTATAAACATATCGTCTCTTTAGTCTTCATTATATCTCTGCTTTAATGTAGGCTTCACCTTCACAAATAAGAAGTATGCTAGGAATCCCCAGTGATTCAGAAACTTCTTGCTTGATAGCCCATATACGTTATTTTGACTTAATCTCACTGATGTTTATTAATGCGTACAATAGGTACACATTCTCAAAATGGAAATATGGACATTCTAGTAACTTTGTTCTATCGTTTGTCTCTGAAATATTCATTATAATACTGGGAAAGTTTTCTTCCTGGCATAAAAATTTGGTAAGGCAGTAAATAATATCTTTATTCTGCAAATGATTTCATCACACTAACTTGCAGGCTTGCCTCCTTTGTTAATTTCTTAGCATACGTATCCTAACTTCTTATTTAAGGGGCAAAGAATATCTTTGCGCAATGAAATTTTCATCAAAAAGAACATTATTCTAACTTTTAAGGTCAACATGCACAGAAGGCAAATGATTATGCTTGTGCTGGATAATCAGGAGTACATAGATAATTGCATTAATTTTTATTATTATTGTTCCACTCTTTATGATTGGAGTGTTTCTAATTTTTTGTGTTCACTGTATAGTCAGAGAGTCATATATAGCAATTGAAGTAGGTTTCGTGGTTCAATTTTGGTTAACTGAAAGGAGTAAGTAGCAACTTCTTCCAAAATGTTTCTTTTAAAGTATTTGCCAGAGATTGCATTGCATCCTTGTATTAGTGTGCGCTGAGATGATGTACTCCAGAATGCAATCTGTTCTTGACTGGTTAATGACATAGACTTTCTCTCTGGTCTATATTTTCCTCTACATTAATATTTATGCTACAGTTTGACATAGCAGCAGGGGAGGCGATAAGGGGGAAGGGAATGAGCTCAGCCATTGGTAGAAACAGCCACTATTAGCAAAGACAGAAGTAGTGAAGAGAAGTAAAGGTTGGGTCCGTTCCCACACTGTGGAGCAAGAGAGAATGGAAGAGACACAATTTTCATTATCTGTATCTCAAGGGTGGCTGGAGGGTGAAGGACCTGCAGGGCACGTAAGGAAGAGCGCTGGCTACAGTGGCCTGCAGAGACTTAGAACTGAAAAGTAATAAAACTCTTCAAATACAGCACTGCAAGAAGTGATGCAAGGTAGCTAGATATTTCCCACCTTTTGCAGCTTGTCTAGTGTATCAGAAAGAAAAATATAATAAGAGTCTTTAATTGGATCCAATCTTTGTTTCCTTATTCCACATGGGCTGTGTAGCTTGTAGAATCTAAAGGAACTTTACCTTAAAAAGTGCTTTAAAGCATCTTTGTTTATGCAGTAAGGGCAATCAAGAGAGAGGCCAGAATGTGTATCTAGCTTTTAACTGTCTGCGCATGGCCCCAAGGAATAGAGTTGTGGGTCATTGCTATGATTTTTTTTTTTTCCTCCCATATAAACTTTTTTCCTCTGGAAACGTAGGAGAAAGGTGATTACGAAGTTGCTCTGTGGTTTTATGCCCTCCACTGATTCCTTTTGCAAAAGCGAAAACCTTTGAAGACAATCCGTGCGAGTCGCTTCGAAGACGATAGCCTAGCTCACTACCTTTTTTTCTGTTTGGACAAAAACAAACAAAAGATGGCGTTGTGTGGTGCACTTGCATCTTGTTATGATTGAGTAACCAAAGCAGAGTCAGATGCTACATTTCATTTTGATGAAAAATCAAAACAAGTAAATTTTATTTTTAATGCCATAGTATTATACAAACAAATACTGAGATTAATGTAGAAATTAATTGGGAATACAATTTAAAGAATCTCATGTAATCTTGAAGTTCACCCGTATTTTTTCCAGGCCCTCAATTGTCAGTAGACTATTTCTGACAAAGGAAGCAGTGAATTTTCTAGTGTGTAAAAAAGATGCAAGAGGAGTTGTGAGTTTAAACTCGGAGAGGAAAAAAGCCAACAGCTTAAATGTGATACGTATAAATATGCTCTAAAAGTGGTTGTTTTCATCTTCTCTTGACCCTGTTAGGTTTCAAGATACTCTTATGTAGAAATAGGGTTTAACCTCACTGTTCAAGTACTCCTCTGGAATATTGAAAGATGGTACAGACAATGTAGGTATATTAATAGAAGGATTTCTTTTATAACCCAATATGGCATTTCCATTTCTTTTGTCTAAGATTGTTTCCACATTTATATTTTATCTGTTTGACTTTGAAAGGGAATTAACAAGGAAATCTATATTTAAAATTTTAGAATCTCTGTACATTTTAATAAGGCTTAAATATAACATTCTGCTAAACACTGTGGGGAAAAGGCCGACTGAAATCACTAATTGCCAGCCACTTTTTTTAGAATGGCAGAATTATTTTTGCCTGTAATAATCCTCAGCAGTTTGCTTTGCTATTGTTGGAACATGTTTGACTACTGGTTGTTAAATGAGCTTGTATCAGTTAAGAGTGGGAGAAGAACATTTGAAAAAGAAATTGGAGTATATTCATTTTAAATAGTCAAATTAACCTGTTAAAACTACCGTTAAGAATAATTTCTAATAGACAACCTTCACATGGCTTTTGAAATTAGCAGTTTAAACCTCCCTGTGTGTAGTTTTTCTTTATAAATTCCTTTTGGAATGATATGGCCTTCTCTAAATGCTGGTTTTTCCATGTTTTTCTTTGTATTTAGTTTATTGTTATATATTCTCAGCTCTGGTTTTTATTTTTTTCTTTTTAAACTCAATTACATGTAAGAGTATGAGAATGCATAGTTCCAGACAATGTATTTGCAAGTGCCCCGATATTAAATACTTTTTTATCGCAAGAGGTTATTTCCCTGTTTGAAAATTCCTATGGGAAATCATTCAGACTCTTTTTAATACCCTAAAAATATGATGGACCCAATTGATACTTTCCAGTCTCAGAGAGTTTCCTCTTACCAGTTTGTCAGCCTTTCTGGGTTAAAATAATCCAACATGGTTATCTTTCCCAGTGGACACATCCATCCCTCATCACTGACACCACCATGATGGCATTATAAGGTGTCAGGTAGGAATCATATCTCATAAAGCTGCTTGCACTCAGCTGCTGGGTGTCTAGGGCTGAGGCTGTTCTTGCTGTTAATGGGTATTTGGCCTTCTCTCACTTCTAGCTGTTCACTTTTTTTCTCATAGGAGTGTGGGTTTCTCTGGCCTCGTGAGAAATGATCCTAGCAGCTACATGACACTACAACACACATAGACATTTGTGCTATTTGTCTTTTTCAAAGTCCGCACAATGATGTGTTGGCAAGTGAGGAATAATATTATAATGTGTTGGAAAAATAGTGTTTTAAAATTAATGTTTAAATAAATGGGCAGAGAAATGATAGACCTGCATAAGTGACAGAGTGAATGCCAGGGGAATAGAGAGAAATGCATATCAAAAACTGTTGAGTAACCAGAACAAAGAGGGAAAGGGCATGAGATTGTTCTGGCACCAGAGTAATTACTTCTTACAGTTATTTACGTCTATAAAGCTGCCCATCTGTCAGTGCAAGAAGGTCTATGTGCCATCTTGTCTGGAGAAGGCAAACCAACCAGCAGAGACCAGCTCCGTGCATGTGTGAACGTGTCACACACGTGTGTCATTATTTCATTAATATTTTCTCTCTGTCCATTCTGGCTGCCTGTTTATGACAATCTAGTCTGGGTTATGTCAGATCAAAGTAGGTAAAAGTCAAAATAGTGACCTAGTCCAGCAAACTAACTTAAACCTTAGTTGCCGGAGTAATTAGTTATGAGGAAGATGCTGATTAAGTGCACGGCAGTTTAGATGACAGCATTGGAAAAGCGGCAAAGCAAGCAATCAGAAAGCAGTGTGCAGTTAAGGGATTCACCTTGAAAATAAAGGATGGGATGGAGGAAAGACTGTCAACTGCCTGACCAGAATGACACACGAATCAATACAAAAATAGGGAGTGGATGTACGTAATACAGACTCTTGGGTGCACAAAGGAGATTTTTGGAACTAAGCTGAATTATACTTAAGAGAAGTTAATAAACAGCGGAGACAGTACGTGTGCAAGTTAGGAAGAAAGAAATATTCAACTTCTGAAGTGGTGTGCTTGCCTTGCATTTAAATTCTCCTTTATTTTTGGAAAGAACTGCTTCTGGAAGAAAACAATTTTATTTAGTGGACATTTATTGTGTCACAGGTTTCTAGGGGAAAAGAGTTTACAGGCTTCGATACAAACTCCTTAATGTGACTTGTAACTGTGAAGATTTCCAAGTAAGACTGATAGAACTGTGTAGTTCCATCTGCAGAAATCTAGCATCAGAGAGCAAGGAGGCCTGAAAAGTTTCAAAATTAAGCTTGCTCCATAAATTGCAATAACCTTTGCAAACAGTCAAAGTGAAGAATGAAACCCACCAAACCTGAAAAGACAGACAGATGTAATTTACTGATTAATAAAAATATATTATATCATACCAGCAACAGGACGAGGGGTGCCGGGCACAAACTGGAGCACGGGCCGTTCCACCTGAACGTGAGGAAGAACTTCTTTACTGTGAGGGTGCCCGAGCCCTGGCCCAGGCTGCCCAGAGAGGCTGTGGAGTCTCCTTGTCTGGAGAGATTCAACCCCGCCTGGATGCGTCCCTGTGCCCCCTGCGCTGGGGGCACCTGCTGTAGCGGAGGTGGAGGTTGGACTGGGGGATCTCCAGAGGGCCCTTCCAACCCCTACCATCCTGTGATTCTGTGATTACATTCTGAAATACAATTCAGTATATCCTTATATCATGATCTTTTTCACATAAAAATACTTACCGTCACTTGGCTGAGTATTTACTGAGGGAAAACAATGAAATTAGTCACAAAAAAGTCTATAAAGATGGATTACTCAAATTATAACAACTCTGTTATGAACATTAAATAGATGGTTAGATATGTAATAACAAGCCAGCATGCTTATTTTTCTGGAGACAAATCGAGTAATGTATCATATTAGCTTTTAAACTTCTTGGCACACACATTCCAGATTTCTTATTAATAAGAAATCTTCATGTCAATAGGTTAATTGTGTAAGCAGTTGTAGACATGGGATGGAATTCAGTCACAAGTAAGCCACACTTCTCTAGCATTTATTGTTTTCTTATAAAGGGCTGCTTTAAACATGTCATCAGAACTTTAATATTGGAAAACTTGGTTTTCTGTGGTTATTCATATAACTCCCTGTGGATCAAAATACGTTTTAAGGCTTAATCAGTGTTCTCCATTGTATTTGAAGGTTCAAATACATACAAGAATGGTTTTAATTTTGTGGGAATCTTGAAAAAATTAAAAAAATCACACGCAAACCTATTTAGTCAATATAATTTGCAACACTAAAACACTGGAACGATTTAGATTGATTAAGGTGGTGGTGGATCTTTTATGGACTAGAGGTGGAGAGGAAAAAATAGCCCAAAAGATACCTGAACGTTTCAAGTTACGATGTATTCTGCATAGGCAGGAAACAACCAATTTTCCTTATAATTTCAAACTCATCAGAATTTTCAAAAGATGGTATATATTCTGTTTACTTACAGTATCTATGTCATTAAATTAATATTAAGGATCAATTTCGTACTGTTTTAGCTTGAACAATGCCTAAGGGAAATATTTTGTTTAAATAGTGAAACTAGGGTTTACAGCCTTGTATGTGGGTACACATATTTGGTCCCTGAACTCACTGAGAAATATCAATAATTTTTCCTTATAATATAGACCAGGTCTCTAAATATCAATGTACCAGCATTTACCAGAGTTTGAACAATGAAGCAAGAAATGAAAAGAGAAAGCTTGCAGCAAATTCCTCTGTCTAAAAAAGGGACCAAAGAACTCTGAAGTGGGTATCTAGAAGAAAACTTGAGGAAGAGTTGAATTAACTTTGGTCTAAATCATTTTAAGATAAAATTTAAAAGGGAGCAATGTGACGATTTGGATGGTTTTGTCCATTGTAACACTAACAGCTGGATTATGTTTAGACGTTAAGTATTCTCATATAAATTCTTAAAAATTTTTGGAAAAGTCAATTACCACTCTGAAATCTTTTCAAGTGAAACATAACTCCGAAGCAAAGTGTTGCAACTATTCTACATTCAGTGTCTTAATTTGGGAATTTTTTTGTCTCACCATTCTCACACAAAAAAAAAAGTCATCTGCAAAAAATACCTGTTCATTCACTTTTACCTAATTTGACAAATAGTTTGGACGTCTCCCAGCTTCCATTTTCAGAGGAAACGTATTCACCAAAATGGAGGGGCTGTGGGGCAGGGGGAAGGAAAACTCAAATTTACTGAAGTCTCACAATTGCAAATGCGAAGGTGTTACAGTTCAAGTTCCCCAGATGGTATCTTCTCTTCTTAAATTACATTGGCGTACACATCTGTATGTATTTTTAAGAGTTGTATTGAATACATATAGGGTGTCGGCTAACATGAAAGAGTTGGGAATGTCTGCTATTGATCCGTGGGTACTTCAGGAGAAGTTTTTTTTAAAAATAGAATGTATTTACTCTTGTTAAATTCTAAATTATTTGTAACATAAACAGTCTCAGGTGCCTTTTTAGTTGAATCTGACAGGTTCTTGAGCTGTGGCGCTTGCAACCTGGTTGCAGAATTCCTTTTCAAACTAATGAGCTGTTAAAGGAGAACTCTGTGCTTTGAGAAGGGTTAAAAAAATGCGGATGTTGGATAGGCTCCTCCAAGTGGCTTTCTTGTTTTTTAACTTCAGATGCAAACCACTATTTATTCTTAACTGTAGTTCAGCAACTTTTTGCCATAATGTAAAGACTTCAGTGAAAAAAAATGCAGAATGCACTTTGGAAGTTATCCTGAAGGTATACAACACTGTACAACACTAACACTGAACAGCTCCAGTTAAGTCGTTTAACTTTTGCTCTCCTTTCAATTATACTTTCTTACTTTCTCTCTGTCTGTTTTTTTTTCACATAATATCTTTAAAACTGTTTTTCTGAGTTTAAATGTTTATGAAGCTGGTCTTACAAATAGCTATTAGCTTTTAAATCTTCGTGATTGCATAATGAGTTATTGTCCTGACTCTTGCATTATTCTCTGAGGGATATGTGATATTATTTCTTTTTTCTTCATCGTCTTTCAAAATTTTATGTAAAAAGAAAAGAAATACACAAAGGATATTTAATCTTTTCTTTTGCCATCATTGCCATGGAAACGTTAAAAGTAAGAGGAACTGTAGGAAGATGATGAAAAGGTAGAGGCAAAGAAGGAGATACAGAAGAGTAAAGAAAAAAGGAAGGCATGTGACAGTTCATTAAGTTGTAAGACAATCAATATTTAGATATTGTTTCAATTCAGAAATTCTGTCACATTTGGAAAAGCTATACTTTTTAGACCAGAAATGCAGGTTAGTTTGATCAATTTGTATAAAAATAAGAGTATTTTTTTCATTCAGTAGAAATAGTAAGAAACCCACTTCAATTCATGTCTTTTCTGATGTTTTCGTAGTATTGTAACTCTGATAATGGTAGAGATTTACGGCTGAGTTGCATTACACTAGGATGAATACTTCTGGGCCAGGATGTGCGTTCTGTTTGCACTCCTAGTTTTTTTACATGTCTTGGACCATTGCCCAAACCCTTTGGAAAAAAGCCCTTCCCGATAAGTGTAGAGAAGTACCTGGAGTCTGGATTCTTAAACGTAATTTGGTCTGAAGGACTTAGAGAGTGGATCATGGTTCTTTTCTCAGATGCGTGAATCTAATCCAATTTTATCTGCACGCACTTAACTATAAATATCTCAATTTCCCTTGCAACCAGCCAGCCCCTCTTCTTTTTCTCCATCCACCAGTCACTATTTATCACTCCTTTGTTTAGTTGGTGTATTATGCAGTTCCAGTAGGTGGCAGCCCTGCAGCATAGTTGGTGGGTTTTGTAGGATGACTAAAACTTACAGTGCGTTGCAAATGGCTTCTTTTGCAAAACTCTCTGCAATAATTCTGAAGTTCTCATCCCTTTCGTGTCTGTGATTTACCACTTGGAGAGAATAATGTCCCCCAATCTCCATTCTATATATATTTTGTGCTATGATGATGTCTGCTATTATGTTCCATAGTAAAATGTATGTCAGTTCTTTTTTTGTTGTCGTTGCTGGAGCCTGTTCTTCAGTCCCATATTGTGGATTAACCCTAAAACACACGCAGCAATTACAGTGCATTAAACTGATAAAGCCAAACTGTGCACAAAGACACATTCCCTCCTTTAATAAATGATGTTACCTGACTCGCTGCCTCCATTTTGGTTTTGGCAATTGATAACCTGTTCGCGTAGTCCGGTTCTGTGTGGGAATAAAGTAGGCTGTTGTGAGAAGTTAGGCTGGCCTGAACATCTCTGTATCACCTTTCCAGTCGCCTCTTCATAACCTGATATAGTAACAGGAGTCCCACTGCATCTGTTTTTCCTATTTATTTCTGTCTATTAAGCAAACCTTCACTTTATCCATTTTTTAAAACATTCTAAGATTTCATAAGCACAGGGCAGAACCTGGTCATGGAGTAATTTGTCCTCCCGAAGGAGAAACTGTAAGTGTAGTGATAACCTATTTATTAGAACTGTGTTCTTATGCGTTTCAAAGCCAGAAGTGCATGGTCTGTGCGACGTTATTTTAGTCTTCTACATACTATTCCTATAAATCTTATTTGGGTTCTGGGATGAGAACTTGCTCCTTTGAGGGAAAAAGGACACAAGACAGAAGAACTCAGCTTTCTGGGTAAAACACTGGTGTAAATGTCATGAAGCTGTTATTTTCTGGACCTACTCATACATATGTTATTGTCACAGCCCTTTAAAAAGTGTTGGTGTTGCTAAGCAATATTCAAATCATTTAAAGATATTTTGAAAGCAGTGAATACCTGTTAACAATCCTTTGGGCTATAGTAGTTGATTTACTATTGAACTGTATTCACGCATTTTTCTCTGTTTCTTTTTTCTTTTTTTTTTTTTTTTTTCTCCAAGAATTTAACCTTTAAAAGTACAAAACCTGCAAGAATTGAAACAAGTGAGTTAGAGGAGCGAACCAGTGGGGGGAATCGGGGAGGAAGGTACACAAATGGGAATGCTCTGCTCATTAATGCGTGTTAATGCACGTTCTNTTTTTTTTTTTTTTTTTTTTTTTTTTTTGACTCCAAGAATTTAACCTTTAAAAGTACAAAACCTGCAAGAATTGAAACAAGTGAGTTAGAGGAGCGAACCAGTGGGGGGAATCGGGGAGGAAGGTACACAAATGGGAATGCTCTGCTCATTAATGCGTGTTAATGCACGTTCTACTCCTTGAATTTGAGGAATTTAGGAAGTGGAGATAAAAATTACCAGACAGTGTCTTGTTGCCTGGCAGCCTGTAGAAATCATACAATGCTCTATCAGGCTGCCTGACCTAAGTGAAATAGATATTTTTGCCTCTTTCTTCTTCCTGTTAATTCTTGAAAGAGCTGTTGGGATACTGCCTGATTATATTGCTAAAAATGTCTTCAGTGAAGGAACACATATAGATACCAATATATTTTTAGAGATGATGCAATTCATATTTTAGTGAAGGTAGTATATTTTTACATTCTTAGCTGGAAATGAAAGATGTTCTCATAAAAAAAGGCTTTATTGCAATTTGTGATTGTAGTGTAGGCTGCTACTAATTGTGAATAATTTGAGTAACCTATGGATATTTTAGCTGTCTGTGCGTTGGATAGATTGTATTTCTCTTTAGAACTGAGATTTGATATTAGCATTTTTGCTTTTATTTCAAAGGCATTGCAGTCTTTTCCTTTAAATGAATTAAATCTTTGCAGTAAATCATCCTTTTCAAATCTTTAGGGTTTTTTTTTCTTAATTTTTAAATCAAACTAATAGCAAAACAAAGTCTTACTTTGATATGCTGCATATGAATCTCCTGCATGTCATTGCTGCCTATTATAGCAAGATTTAAAGACATATATTCTTGGGTTTATATGAGTTCTTCTTTATATTAGCTAGTTCTATTAAGGAGAGAAAAACAGCACTGAGTTTTGAATGTCTGGAACTAATTTATTAACTTAGTGAACCTGTATCTCTTTTTTTTCTTCTTCTAATTGGATCTTGAAGAAATAATTTCCTCAAGAGATGACGGTTTTAAAACCTGGTGTTTTACCAGTGCGTTGTAAAACCTCTACACCGGGTCACCGTTACAAGTAATGATGATGACAGCAGAGTTTATTACATGAGTAAGTGGGTAACAACACCATAGTTCAGAGCTGTGTTATGGATGGTGCCATACATACTAATTGGCACAGTGTTTTTAGGAGGTGATTAATGAGTTTTCTGAGACAGTCTGCAAATATTGGAACTCTTTAATAGATAGCAAGTTAACGAATGTTAGGGGAAATAGGTTGTGAGGAAAATATTTGAAAGTCTAAAATGTATCTTAAATATACAGCTTCTCAACCAAAATACAGTTGGATTGCTCCTTGTTACATTTCAGTGCAGTTTGCCTTAAAGAGCAGTTGCCTTATGCTTTCTCCTACCAAAAGAGAAATAATATGTTGAGTGGTAAGCTGTTTTGTTGTTCATGAGTTCTCAGATACTACCTGACTTGTTCTTCTGCATTTTAAAGTCAAAGCAGCTCCAGACAACAAGTCTGGATGGTGTTCATTTCTTCCCACTGCTGATCTCTGGTTCACTCTCTTTTCTCAGATATGGTTTTTCATGAGGTGGGAGCTTGTACTGCACCTGCTCAGTTGCAGATAGCGTTGTGGTTGCAGAGGTTTTAATTTATGTGATCCTTTATTAAACTGCATTTCCTCATTCATTTTTCTCATGTTAGTTATAAAAAACTGTGACACTTCTGTTTTTAACTTTGCTGAGTACATGGTCAGATAATCTGATCTTAAGCTTTTCATTAAATGTATTTCAGCAGACAACATTCTGAGATGCAGAGTGTCACTTGGGAGTTAAGTAATGCCAAATGATAAATTTAGAAATGCCAAATGTCTGAATTGAAATGGTTGACCTTTTGGCACAGAATGATGATAATCCTGCCTTGAGGTAGTGTATCTAAATGCGCGTTCTTTCATAAACAATTGAGCTCACAAAATTATGTGTTTGACTATTATTTTTCATCGTTGCTTTTGTAATTTTCTAACGAGCACACATCAGATAGCATCTTCAGCAGCAGTGGTAGCAATGCTCCTTCTTGGAGGTAAGAATCCAGAATCAATATCTAATTTTCACCAGCATACAAACCAAATCCAACTTTGGACCGTGGATTTTATTTGGGTTTTTTTGAGCTTTGAGGGGTGAATTTGTCTTTTTAAGGATGTTTACATGGACAGTTCTAACCTCTGATCCATATTCTAGTAAAGTTTGCCAGTGTCCAACTCGTAAGTAATAAGGAGGTTATGTTTCCCCTGATATTAACAAAACTCAAAAAACTTTACATATCAGCAGGGTTTGGTCTTACTAACTAGTGCACTATAGATTTTTTTTTTCCTCTCGAAAATTTGCTGTTATACTTACTTTTGAATAAATTTTAATTGCTTAAAAAAACCCCCGAACAATTTAGGATTTCAAATGTCCTGTTTTAAAATTTTTCTTACTCTGATTTTGACAGTTCTGAATTGAGTAGGGTACTCAATTCAGGATTTCACAAGCCTTGTAAAATCTTACATTTGTCTCAATACCTCCTGTTGCTATTACACGACTACTAATGTAGTTGCTACTACTAATGTACGCATAGCCAGCAATGGACAAAAATCACTGGAAAACCATATCCCTCAAGAAAAACATGAATATAACATCTGATGGAAAAACTGGTTCTGGATATGGAAGAGGTTCTGTATGCTCAGTAGCCACATTTACATACACGTTTCTACACTTAAAAAAAAAGTAAATAAAATACCAGTTGTGGATTGAGGTCAATTCATGTCATGAATCAAGGCCGTTACAGAGAAATACAGGTGTCTGTCATTAGGTAACTACTTTAATAACAAACAAGATAATATCTTAAAGACAAGATTTTGGCTGTGCTTAGAAGAGAAATAAATGCTGCTTCTGCTGCCAGTAACCTTGCTTTTTCTATATGCAGGTGCCAGTGTCCTAAGATTTGTCCCAATCTGTTTAAATTCAGTCCTCTTCTTGACCTTTGATTTTTCGAACTGTGCAACTTCAGAGCATAATGGAGTTGGGGAAAGTATTTAAAAATCTTTGTCAATGAGTGAGTCCTTGTCAATGACTCAGTCTTTCATGTCAGTATTGTCAATGAATCCCATTTCTGTCTTTGAAATACTAAAATTACCCAGCACTTGGTCCTCGGAGGAGCTTGCTGATCTTACCCTGTCATGAGAATTTCAGTGCTTATGTCACCCATACGTTATGAGTTGTCCTGCCAAGCATGTCTATTACTTCATGCTAGCTGAGGGGGCAGTTACCTTCAGAATACTGCCAGATATTCTGAGTGTATCACAGGTGATGAGGCGTTTCCTTTTACGGTCTTGCAACAGTGCAAGAATCCTGGCTCTTGACACTATTTTGGGATGTAAGAGGAGGATGTTTTCTTTTTCTGCAGCACTCCTATCTGTTTCAGTCAAGCAAAACCATATTGCAGTACTTGTAACTATCACTGACAAAGAACTTTCTGTTTTGTGTATCTGCATCATGGATACTAATGAGCCATATAACACTGCACATTTGTTACTAACTTCAAGGTAATTGATCATTTTCATCATATGTGGCTAATTATTTCCCTAAATAGAATTCCTAATATCATGACAACTCGCACAGCCCCCTCAAACTGATTCACTTGTGTAACTATGGCTGTTTCTTGTTGTATTGTACTGCAAAGATTGTCAGATTAGTAAGCAATTGTGATTTATTTAAATAATCAAACTCAATGTACTTAACAAGGAAACTTAATGCTCTCTTAGAAGTTCTCACTGTGAATTATCTTCTCAGTAGCATAGTAACATCAGGGTTTTTTTCCCTCAACTTTAGCACATAGAATTGAACAACCATTGCTGCACTAATACAGAATCAGGGAATAATTTTGTATGGAAGGAACCAGTGGATGTTATCTGTTTCAAAACTGCTCAAAGCAAAGCTACTTTCAGTGTTAAATTAGGTTCCTCGGGGGCTTGTCTTCTCACACTGTCTCCAAGGATGGACACTCCACAGTCTCTTTGAGCAGCCTTAGTTTAGCGATATCTTAGGCTTTACCTGGCTTTACCATCAGTTGAATGCAGTTTGATTTGACAGGATGGGTTTAGCTACTGGAGCTTTGTCCAGGGTGTGAGGAGGTGCCTGGCTGTGCATGTGCTTCACAAGTTCTGGCACAGCACTCTCCAGGGGTGCTTTCCCCTGTCTGTAATGGGAATCTGCAATAAATAACTTTGGTTTGTGAATTTTCCATGAAATGACCAGTCTTTTTTGTAATGAAAATTATATAAAGAGTGCATTTACATTAAAGTAATCTTTTTCTAAGTTACTCTGTAAAGAGAGACCAGAGGGATGGGATCCACCTGTCTGGACAAGGTAAGGGAATCTTTGGCAGCAGGCTGGCCAACTTGGTGAGGTGGGCTTTAAACTGAAGGACACGGAGGACGAGGTTCAAAGTGGCAACGCTCATGCCATTGCAACTAACTGGGGAATAAGCCAGGCCAACCAGGACAGTGAGAAATGTTCCTTAGCTGACTCCCCAGATGAGAACCAGAAGACCAACCACCTCAAGTGTATGTATACCAATGCATGCAGCCTGGGGAACAAACAGGAGGAACTGGAGCTCTGTGCCCAGTCAGAAAGTTATGATATCATAGAAATAATTGAAACATGGTGGGACAACTTACATGACTGGAGAATTATGATGGATGCCTATAGGCTGTTTCATAACGGCAAGCAGGGAAGAAGAGGCAGAGTCATCACGCTCTATATTAAGGAGAATCTTGAATGTATAGAAGCCAAGTATGGCTACTGTGAAAGCCCTATGAAATGCCTCTGGGTAGAGATCAGAGAGGCAGTCTCCATGAGGGATCTTACAGTAGGCATCTGCCACCTACCTCTAAACCAAGATGATAAAGCCAATGAAGCAATATTTGGGTCACTTAAGCAAGCTTTGTGTCAAAAGATCCTGGTTCTTATCGCTGACTTCAACTACCCAGACATTTGTTGGAAGATCAAATCCATCCATCAAGTTCCTGGAATGGTTGGTCTTCTGGTTCTCATCTTGGAAGGCAGCTAAGGAACATTTCTCACTGTCCTGGTTGGCCTGGCTTATTCCCCAGTTAGTTGCAATGGCATGAGCGTTGCCACTTTGAACCTCGTCCTCTGCGTCCTTCAGTTTAAATGTGCAGAGGACTGCTTTTGGGAAGGGTGGAGTTAACAAAGGGCATCTGTTGTCTGTTTAATAGTCAGCCGGGCTTTAAACCATGACAATGTGCCAACTAGGAATGAGACACTACTGGACTTGCTACTCACAGGAAAAACTGCTTTGTAGTACCTGTTACTGATAGAGTTGGGTGCAGTGATCATGATATTGTGGAGTTTGCTGAGCATGCTGGAAGTTAGTATGAAGACTAACTTTAGACTAAACTATCTAACTATTTAGATTTTAGAAGAGCAAACTTCAGCGAGCTCAGAGCTCAGTTAGGAGGGATTCCATGGGAAGCTTCCATGGAGGATAAAGGAGCTAGCGAATGCTATAAGTTTTTCAAGAATGCTCTCTTGGAAGCGCAAAAATAGTTCATCCCCTTTCAAAGTAAGGTAAGTAGATGGAGTAAGAGAACCCCTTGGCTTAACTGCAAGCTTCTGAGTCTGGTCAAAATCGAAAGGGAAGCTTACCAGAGATGGAAACACAGAGAGTACCCATTGAGAACTACAAGGACATTGCCAGGGTGTGCAGAGCTGCAGTTAATCTTTGAGACATCATGGAGATTGGGGGACGTTCCAGAAGACTTGAAGAAGGCTAATGTCACCCTCATCTTCAAGAAGGGTTTAAAGGAGGGTCCAGGAAATTATGAGCCCATCGGTCTTACTTCAGTCCCTGGGAAAGTGATGGAGCAAATCCTGCTGGGGGCTATCACAAGCCAGTGCGTGATTGGGAAAAGCTAGCATGGATTCACCAAGGGCAAATCGTGCTTGACAAACTTGATCGCTTTCTATAACAAAGTAACCTGCTTGATTGATGTGGGGTGAGCAGTAGACACTGTCTGCCTGGATTTCTTCAAGGCTTTCGATACGATTCCCCACAGCCTCTTCCTAAATGTGTTACTGTCTAGACAAGTGGTCTGTACTGTGGATGGGGAGCTGGCTGACAAACTGCGCCCAGAGAGCAGTGGTACATAGCTCCTTCTCAAACTGACAGTCTGCCGCAAGTGGGATGCCCCAGGGATTGATATTGGGCACAACGCTGTTTAATACCTGCGTAAGTGATCTGGTGATAAGTTTGCTGATGATGCCAAACTGAGTGGGGAAGTGAACACTTTGGAAGGGAGAGCCACCCTGCAGGAAGACCTGGATAGGCTGGAAGAGTTGGCTAACAACAACCTTATGAAGTTCAACAAGGACAGGTGTAAGGTCTTGCACCTGGGATAACATAATCCAGGAGTGCAGCAAAGATTGGGATCTACCTGAGTGGAGAGCAGCTCTGTGGAAAGGAACCTGGGGGTCCTGGTGGACGACAAGCTCCGTATGAGTGAACAGTGTGCTGCAGTGGCAAAGAAAGCCAACAGTTGGGTTGCATCAACAAGGGCATCACCAGCAGAGATAAAGAAGTCATTATCCCACTCTACTGAGTTCTTGTCAAGTCACACCTGGAACACTGTTCAGTTTTGGTCCCCACTATACAAAAAGTATGTGGACAACTCCTTCCACAGAAGGGCCACAAAGATGATCAAAGGACTGGGAAGCCTGCCATATGAGGAAAGGCTGAGAGAATTGGGTTTGTTCAGCCTTGAGAAAAGAAGGCTTAGGGGAGACTTCATCACCATGTTCCAGTATTTAAAGGGTGGCTACAAAGAAGATGGAGACTCCCTTTTTGCAAGGAGTCACATGGGAAAGACAAGGGGTAATGGGTACAAGGTATTCCTGGGGAGATTCCGATTGGACACAAAAAGAAATTTTTTATCATGGGAACATCAGCCATTGGAATAATCTCCCCAGGGAAGTGTTGGGTTCCCCAACATTGGACACTTGAGATTCAGCTGGACAGGGTGCTGGGCCGTCTTGTCTAGACTGTGCTTTTGCTAAAAAGGTTGGACAAAATGATCCTTAAGGTCGCTTCCAACCTGGTTGTGCTGGTTTTAGCTGGGATAGAGTTAATTTTCTTCATAATAGCTAGTATGAGGCTATGTTTTGAATTTGTGCTGAGAATAACATCGATAACACAGGGATGTTTTAGTTGTTGCCAAGCAATGCTTATATTAAGCCAAGGACTTCATCAGTTTCTCATACTGCCCCTGTCCTTCCATCTTCTTCTCTACAAGAAGCTGAGAGGAAACACAGCCAGGACAGCTGACCCAAACTGGCCAAAGGGATATTCCATACCGTAGGATGCCATGCTCAGTATATAAACTGGAGGGAGTTGGCTGGGAGGGGTGATCACTGGTCGGAGACTGGCTTAGGCATCAGGCAGCGAGTGGTGAGCGATTGTGTTGTGCGTCACTTGTTTTCCTTGGGTTTTATTTCTCTCTCTTTTTTGTTATCTCCCTTTTCATATAATAGTTATTATTATTATGAATATAATTTTATTTCAGTTATTAAAATGTTTTTATCTCAACCTATGAGTTCTGCTTTTTTTAAATTCTCCTCGCCATCCCACCAGGATGGAGGGGAGAGTAGGAGTGACCGAGCCAGCTGTGTGGTGCTTAGTTACCAGCTGGGAGTAAACCACAACACTGGTGTTCTATGATTCTATGAAAATATTTGTACCTAAACTGAAAGAGGCATTTTGCCATAAGGTTGAGCTAAGTAACGTATAAATAGCAGATCCTGCTATTCTGTGCTGTAGTTCAGGCTGGGTTTTGTGTGCTAACTATGGGTTAGCAATAGTAAACTGATAATACATTTGATTGCCATAATTAAGCTATTTGATTATATCAGCTTGGAACATTTTCTATAATATGATTAAAATCGCACTGGAATACATTCAGCAGTTTTACACTTCAATAATATACAATATGGAACGAGAACCTGGCAGCAGACTGATGAATTCAATGTTGCGTGCAGGAATACAGAGTAAGCACAATTACAGTGTTTCAGAAGTAGTGGACAAGTAATGCATTTCAACAAATTTTGCTTTTGTCTTTGCTTAGTCTTCAAAATGAAGCTTCAGATTTCACAAGTGCAACTTGTAACTCATTTGAGGCTGTTTTAATAGTTATTTTTGAAACTGTTCATAGATCAGGATACATGCTTTGTTATTTGTACGTGCTTCACATTTTAAATTAAATGCTTAGCTGAGGTTTTTCCTTCACTGAAACATTGTTTTGTTTGCTTCCTACTTTTCTCTTTTGTCTCTTGTTTTCAAAACCCAACGTATATGACTTATTTTATTGCTTTGACTTTTTTCTTTTAAATTTCCCAGTTTTCATCTCTTCCACTGGGAGTCTCATTCTTTGGTTTCCCTCAATTTACTGTTCCTCAGTATGGAAAGCATCCATACTGATATCACTAAAGGTTCATTCTTTGAAAGTGCCTTTCTTCTAAGCTAAAGGCCTATGGGAGACTATTCTCTCTTTAGCCAGTATGATTTCTCTGCTTCCTTCAGTGCTATCTGGTTGTCTGTTTTCCTTTGTTGTGCCTAAATTCCCCAAAAGTTGGAGAAAGAATCAGGACATGTTGAATTGATCCTTAAGGTTAATCAGAAATTGAGGCATCATGGAAAGGAAATGATGGTGTAGAAGATAAACCAAGCTGTCAGCAAGCAAACGGTAGAATGGTGCAGAACTTCCGTAACAGTAAAATAACATAACTTTTGTCTGTAGTATTGCCTTATTTGTCTCCATTTTCTAATACTGTAAAATTTTTGAAGCAGTGTGTATGTTTTGTTGGTACTAAGCAGCATACAATTATTTGTTGAGCGTTAGAGTAAGAACATAAGAAAATCTGTTACTCATATTTTATATTTTCATCTGCTAAATTCTTAGATACAGAAGTTACATGAGTTAGCTTCTCTGCATAGTTTAACTAGTATAAATCAATCTCAGCCTTACTGAAAGTGTAAGGTCTCAAAGTGCTATCTTACTGATCTCAAGATTTAGTCTGAAAAAAATGCTGATAAGATTGTATCAAAACTGAAGAATTTCCTTGTGCTTTTCAAATGACAAAGTCACAGCACCCAAAAAAAATAATAAAACAGGCTTCCCCTTGGCAACAATTTTACCTGAGCCAACTGATTGCAGAATAAAATTTATGTTACTATAGGGTAAAGCTCTGGTGTCAGAGCTGAGAAGAAGGTTGTATAATAGGAGCAGACCTGTAGGAAAAAGAGTGTAACTGTAGGACAAAGGAGTCGGTGCTGAGCACCTGACATCTGCATCATACCCACTTCAGAAGGGTTTGTGATGACCTAGGTCTAGTCTGGACTCATGGCATGAGCACCTGGCAGTGGCTGGAGCTCCTGAGTCACACCACCTAGTTTAATTTTATCTGGAATGAGTCCAGTCCATATATCTGAAGACTATGCCATAGTATGAACCAAAGGTGCAGTAACCAGGAACCAACAGAGGCACAATCGTAAAATGCAGATGTAAAGCCACTCATTGTTCCCAAATTGTTTCTCTATGGAATTTTGTCTATAAGGAGACCTCTGGGTGGATGAATCTCCACCAGAGCTTTGGAGTCACATATCCTAACTCTGTTCCTCTGCTTAAACATTTTTCTCTTCACTGTCAGATTACGACTAGTAGTTTCCGTTTGATGCCCATGAATCAAATCATTGTTATTTTCAAAAGAATTCACAAATAATAGGAAATTATAAGTGCCAGGTGTTGTTTCTTATATATTCAAATAACACAATTACATTTTAAAAAGCTGTCACTACAAAACTAAAATAAAAATTGAAAATACTTTTTAAAAAAAGAAAAGTCAGTGTCATTGCTCATAATTTGATTTACTGCATTTTTATCTCCCTTTTCTGGCAGCTCATAGTATTCTCCAAAATTAAATGAAATAGTCTGCTTTGTCATGAGAGTATGCATGCAGAAAAAAATGCTTTCTTGGGATTGATGGGTAATTATTTTTCCATCTTAACCTGAGAATTTAATGACACTAACAAAGTACTGAGATTTGATATTGAAAATTTACTTGTGCTTTCCATTTTGTTGGTTGTGTTCTCTTGAAAAAAAGTGTTTAGGTCCTATAGTAGTTTAATTCATTAAATGAATGTGATTCTGTGAGAAATTTTACCAGCACCACCAGCAAACATTGTCTGTATCAATTCAAACATTCAAAAAGGAATTGCCATCTCCGATGTTATAATCAAGACCTTGTGTGTCGTTCTTGTTCACTGCAAGTTTAATTAAACTGGAGTGGGTTTAGGGTTCACTTATGACTATAGGCTAGCCAGCATTCAGTATATAAGTAAAATTGAAATGAATTGGGATATGAATGGAAGGTAATAGAATTCTCTTACACAGACTGAAAAGTCATTATTACTTCTTAGATTTGATTCATCGGTATTTATTTATAGGCTGAAATGGTGGTGGTGATTGATTTTTTTTCAACATTTGAATAATTTGATCAGCTTTATATCACTGCACGGTGAATGTAAAAGCGATACCAATTGTCAGAATCACTTTGAACTTAATGTCAAAGTTGGTAAAATAGCATAGACACAAGACAGCTTTGAAAAGGAGAGTTAGAGTGGAAAATGCCAGTGGAATTTTTGGGGTTAGTTTACACTGCTATTCATGGGAGAAAGGTGCAAAAAGCCCACCTCACCCCCAGGAAAAGACGTTCTTGTTGGTAACTTTGTACTGTGTGTCTGTGACCTTTCCTGGTGAAGCCTTGGTTCCTACTTAGTAAGATAGTAAGAGTTATGTCTACTTGGGTACACCACCACATGAGCAAAGAGCGTCCTGCAGAGGTAAGCAAGTCTGTGCTTGAAAATTGAGAACCAGGTCTGGAAAATATTTAAGAGTGTATCCACATGTCAAATTAAACAGAAAATATTTGCTCATCAGTTAACTCAACAGGTAAAAACAAAACCCAAACAAGGAGATTTTTTTTTGATAGATAATTGTACAAAGCATTGTTTTCATTTCTTGCAAGCTATTAGAAGACAATATTTTTCTTTTATTTTCTAAAGGAAAGAAATACTCAATGAAAAAGAAAAAAGTTACAACAGTTACAAGAAACAAATGAGATTTTGGAAAAAAAAAAAGAAAAAATAAGGCCAGGACACAACTGTCGTAGTGGGTCAGACCAGCAGACCTTTAGCTCGCTGTCCCGATGTTGATATTTGCCAGTAGCAGATGCTCTGGCAAAGAGTGCAAGGAGCAAGGATAGCATGGGGTGAGCTTTTCCCTGCTATATCCTCCTGGCTTCCACACAGCTGTGATTTAGAAACTTCCTGAGCTGAAATTAGCATCTGAATCACTGTTTTAATAGCCATCAATGGACCTATAATCCACTCATTTTTCTAAAGACTTACTAAACCCACTCATATGTTTGAGCTTCCCTGCCACAATGAGTTTCTGAAATTAGATATTGTATGAAATTGTAATTATTGTTGTTCATTTTAAATGTCCTACCTGATTATCCTATCATATATCTCCTAATTTATTGACTAGTAGCCAAGTTACAAAATAATGGTCTCTCCCTTTTTGCTCCTTTGCTGACGTAATGACCACTTTTTTTGTTTAGAACCTGAACTGCTGCATCTGCTACTCTCTCAAGAGATACTAAGCCCTAAAATATATATTTTACTTTGTCATTTTATTCTTAAAGAAAGAATACCCTGGTCTTACAACGTGTACATGATTATATTTTTAACGTATCCTTTTTCATGTAATGTTTAGTAACTTGGCGCTACTTAGTAAGTTGATTTAAAAAATGTGGAGGCACTGCTTATATGCCACTGAATAATATCTTCGAAGGAAGATACTGTGATAAGTCATGCAGTACAACTTATTAACCTTAGGTGGACAGTTAGAGATTTGCTTTGCGTCTTCACCGAGCTGAAAAGTATGAGGTCAAATCCAAACCTATACAGAGCTCTTTTTCAGGCAAGCGTTTCAGTAATTTTTTTCTTAAAATTGCCTGTGCTGTTAGTAAGAAAATAATACTAGACTGGTGTGGTGAGTATCCAGAGAAGTTATCCACTTTGGTATTAAGAGCCGCCAGCGGCAGCACTGAAATACAGCTTGACAAGTCTATGCTGATGTTACACAGTTTATTATATTTGAGTGACCTTTGGCTGACAGTTAGCTACAGCTGAATAATATTGACAAATCGGGGTGGATCAGTTTAATTTGTTTTTAATACAATTTGCTAATTACTCTTGAAATGAGATTTTTGGAAGGTTTCATTGTCATGTTGGAAAAGGATATGGAGGAAGGGATTGAAAACTTGCAACAATAAGCACAATGCCTTAATTTTAGGCTATTTCTGTAAAACATTACTGCAATTTTAACAACAAACAAGGGATCAAAATAAGAAGGGGATGGTTGGGGAAAAATGAGAAGATAATAAAGTTAAAGCTAACTGTTCAATGGGATGTGATGATGGGGAACATAAGTTTGCAGATTTGACAAGCATTTTCTCCATTTTGCATAGATTCATTTGCAGCGTTAGGCACATTTCATAGATTTCCTTAATCCATGTGTACTTTTCAGAGGAAAAAAACCTTATATGCGGGCCATCATATGTTAATTTGTAATGTATTAAGGTAATTTGCTTTTGCATTATAGAAATAATTATGGTAGTGCAAAATGAGTTCCTGGTCTTCCCAAATTAATTGAAGAATAATGACATTAATCATGAGTAGGAGGGAGTCCAGCAGAATTTTAATACAGAAGAGCAGAATGGCATTATTTGGAACATACCATCTTTTATCCCTCATCTGTTAAAAAGGGAAATATTCCATCATGTGAATGGGTTTTCCTAGGGCAGTATACGAGTGCTAAGGGGATGACGTCAAGGGGTAAAACCTCCCTGTGACTGGTGTAGTGCCTTGAGTTCCATGCATCACGAAGGTAAAAACTCAGTGAAGCGCATTCATAGGCACTAAACACTAAATGGTATGCCACACACACCATGCTTTCAGAACGTGGTAAAGACTCAGGCTATACTTTAAAAAAAAATTAAATTCAAGTCTTACCAAGATGATAATATCTCCAACAGAGGAGGACTGTCATGAAAAGAGCAGGCAGTAGTGAGATTTAAAGAGGAAGGATTGAACATACTCCTGGAGGCTTCCCATATGCGAGATGCTTTCACTGGCCCTCTCTGTGAGGTTAAGAGTAAAGAGCTGAGCGTAGAGGTGTCCCAGGCTTCAGTCTGTCCCTAATCCTCATGTGAAAGAGTCGTGGTCTAGGCCCAGTCGGCACCACAGCCCCCGCAGCCGCTCGCTCACTTCTGCCCCCCACGCTGGGGTGAGGAGAAAATGTGCGGAGAGCCCGGGGGGTGGAGACACGGCCAGGGAGGGGTCACTCACCAGTTATGGTCACGGCAGAAAACAGACTGAAGTTGGGGAAAAAAAAAAA
>VZSC01016698.1:2263-12623 GCA_013398225.1 Steatornis caripensis | reverse complement strand
CCGCCCCAGCGCGGGCTCCCACACAGTCACGGTCTGCTTCGGGAGCGGGCACCTCCCCTGGCGTGGGGTCCTCCGCGGGCTGCAGGTCCCTCTCTGCTCCTCCGGGGTCCCTCACGGGCTGCAGGTCCCTCTCTGCCTTGCCACGGTCCCTCACGGGCTGCTCCACCGCGATCCTCCGCGGTCTGCAGGGGCACAGCCTGCCCTCTCCCCGTGGGCTGCAGGGGAATCTCCGCTCCGGCTGCCTCCCCCCTCCTTCCTCACTGACTCCCGGTATCTGCACAGGTGTTTTCCTTACATCCCCCTCCTCCCTCTGCTGCAGTCTTTTAGCAGTTTCTTTGTCCCCTCCATAGATACTTTATGGCAGAGGCGCATCCATTGTCCCCAAACGGCCCGGCCTCAGCCCCAGGCGGGGCCGCCTTGGAGCCGGGGGAGCTTGGAGCAGCTTCTGCCAGGGGCTGCCCGCCCGTGTAGCCCCTGCCCCGCTACCACAGCCCCGCCACACAGACCCAGCACAGAAAGGAACCCCCTTTTACCCATTGCATTAAATAGGGTATGGACTGCTCAGCGCAAATTGTCACTGGTGTTTTAACTTGGACAGGTGGGCATAGGTCCATAGATTTGTCATTCTTTTTGTGCACTGAGATGTATTCAGATTTTCTCTACTTACACCAAATTAATGTGTTGGAAAAGTGCATGGTGATTTAATAATTTTGGAGACTTCATTTTAGTTCAAATAATCAAACAGTCTAATTAGATCACTGAATTTCACAGAAACATTTTGTCTAATCAAGGTCTTGGACAACAGGGGATTTGCAGAAATGAGCAGATCTTTTCTATTTAAACATTGTCAGGCTATGAGATATCACATCATATGGCATATTAAGAAAGACACTTGTCCAGTCACAGACAACATTTTGCCATTTTAAGTAATGCAAATAGAAACATTGCAAAAATCTAGAAATTAATTAGAGAGGCAGTAGGTAAAGCAAGGTAAGTGAGAAGTTTGGCTTTCCAATTAGTCAAACTTTTCTCATTAATGAGGAAAGTTAAAACCTGGAAAAAAAGCTGTCATGCGCTGTTTGTTCTGGAACAGGGCCTGCGGAGAACAGACAACACCCTAGGCTTTTCCTTAAACTACTTTTTTAAAGCATTATAATTTTCTTCCGGTACAGTTTATTGATAGTCTGACAGCAGCATGCAGCATGGTATGCAAGGCTGGAGACTGACTGAATGCTATTTTGTACTTCGACGTTCGTACTTTGAAAAAAAAAATAAAACAACCAAAAAACATCTTTGAACAAACAAATCTGCTTTTTTAGTATGGTAGATATAACACAAAGTTCTTGAACGCTGCATTTTAAATCATAATTGCTTACATTATTGTGGCTTTGAATAGTTTATCAGCTTGGGTGGTGAGATGCTAAATAGCTCAATAATTCAACAATTCTGAAGTTCTCGGTTAATGATCTGCTTTAAAATGAACTTTTTGTAGCTATGAGAGAGAAGTTAGACCCTTGCAAGAGACCTGAACGTTACCAGAAGCAGCAAACTCTGAAGCTTTCTTTTGGAGCATTTCTCAATGCTTATCAAGACTAACACCTAATTCAGGTTGTGTTGTATCAAGTGGTGGCTTACTGAGATTTGCAGAGGTGTGTCGCATGCTGTTATGTTTTCTTTAACAAGTAAGTTTTAGAGTACTCTAAGGCAGCCTAAGAAAGGAAATTGAGTAGTTCCTAAGTTGTCAAAGGCTATCAGGGCTCTGCAGGTGTTAATTTCAGGACAACTGTGCTGGCTTCTCTCTTGCCTGAAGTCGTTTATGGAGCATTCCAAAAGTGGTTTGCATTTACCAAGAGTAAAGTTCTTATGCCCTAGACACCTGCGTTCTCTAACCCCACATATAATGTCACAAAACTTTATTTTTCTTCCAAAAATGACACTCGTTGCAGATACTGAGCACCTCTGAATTTCCCCTTTTGGAAGACATTTGACCTGTAGTCCTTTCAGGTGTTTTTGAAACTCTTCTCCAGTTCCGTCTTCCTATTCCACTTGGGAAAACTAGGAAGCGTGTGCATGCATAGCCCATGAGATGAGTAAGGAGGGTGAGGCAGCACTGGTAAGGAGAGCTCTGAGACAGACTCACAGACCGACCCAGATATGGTGAATCTGAATACCGTAAAAGTGGGGTGTAGTGTGAGTGATAGAACTTTGCAGGGGATGCAACAAAAACTTATGGGAAAGCTGGTGTTCCTGAAGTTACCTCTGTTTGATAGAGTGTGTTGGAATCATTGAAGTAATTTTTAGGGTGCATGAATGGGTTTTAGTGTGCATGCACCTTGGGTGCTGCTGTGGATGTGGCTCTTGGAGGCAGTAGAACCATCACTGGCTAAGACATATTTTGCGTCTAAACTGCAGTCTAAAAAACAACATACAGACTTTTTAATTTTTATTTACTTTACTCATTAAAAAAAAGCAGTAAGTAAACAAGTTACTTTGAAGGACTGATGTTTAATATATGAATTATTAGAAGATATACGTAAAGAAAAATAGTTGCAACTAGGTATTTGATATTAGACACTAGGTCAGTTAGGGGTGAAAGAGCAGGACCGTATGTTCTTTATGCATAAAACTGTTAACAACAGAAGAGCAAAGTTCCTTGTCATTCTTTTCCCCATAGAATCATTTCCCAGAAATAGTGGCAAATTTGTTTGGAAAAATACTGAATATTCTAGAACCTGAGCAGGAGTGTTGTGTATGTTATCTGGGGCTTTGTGAATCGCCAAACAGCCGGTCACAGAAACGCTGTGATTTGTGTTTTGATATAATTCATTTCCTTCCTTCCCTTCTTCTTCACTACAAACAGCCCATCTGTTAAAGTGAGTAGATTGTAGACAACATTTTAAGTTTTGGAATGTGAAGTATTTTTGATGTTTTCTGTAGAAATATGAGGCCCTCATAAATCTGCAATGTAGTAATTCTCTACAGTGCAGGGTATATTTTTCTCCTACATACAAAAGTTGGAAAAGTATAGATCAGTATAAATAACGATAAAGAGAATAAACGGTAATGATTGGCTTATTTCTGATTTTCGCCTTTTGGAAAAATATTGCAAAACCCGTGACAAGAACTATCATAAACCATCTGCTATTGCCAGGTGATCTTGATCTTTTTCACTTTGATTTCTTTTTGATGAGCATGGCAGACAAATTGGATTTTCCTTGTTGGCTGAGCGTCTGTATTATGGTCTCACCTGAGACAGCCGATACTTCCGTTACAGAGTTACAATTAGATATTAGAATGAAAAGGTCTCGTTACTCTTTATAAATGATCTTACTTGTTGCACAAATGTACTATCAAATGTGACCATAATAATTTAAAATGTTAGTGACACGCGTGAATATTATTTATGTTTTACAAGGTTTAGGGTTTTTTGGATTTAACCACAAGACTGCTGGTTTACAAGGAAAGTTTATATAAAGTCTTTGGTGCAAAGTAGAGAGAACCTTCAGTAGGAGCAACTGGCAACACGTCTAGGATACTTGAGGCTGAAAAAATGATCACTTTTGCCTGGGTTGTCTAATTTGCAGTAGCGTGGTTACGCATTGACTTGGTCCTGTTAAGGATCTTGGTTCTTGAAATTGCCGTGAATGCAGCTTCCTCCACTGAGGGTGGAGGTTGGACACGTTTGTAGGCTTGAACACTGCTTCCTACCCACAGTCCCTTCTTTTGTACTACTGAAAAAACATAACATTTTGTAAAGCCCTAATGGAAATATACATTCTAAATATTTGTATTTCTTCTGATTTCTCACAAATCTCTTTTTTTTTCAATCAAAACCCAAAATATTCCTCAAATGAAAAAGTTTGTTGTAGGTTCGTGGGCATGGTCAGTTTGACATCCCNACTACTGAAGAAACATAACATTTTGTAAAGCCCTAATGGAAATATACATTCTAAATATTTGTATTTCTTCTGATTTCTCACAAATCTCTTTATTTTTCAATCAAAACCCAAAATATTCCTCAAATGAAAAAGTTTGTTGTAGGTTCATGGGCATGGTCAGTTTGACATCCCCCAGATGATAAATTAGGAGCAGGTTGAATAGTTTCATCCCTTTTTTTTACACAGTAATGTAATGGAATATCTGATACCAAGTCAATCTTTTTCATGGCTATTTTCCTTAATAACTCTTTAATAGTATATTTCTGAGGGTTTTATTATTTTCAGATAATACTATATTCTTTTTGGTTTTGTTGACTTCCTCTAAAATCTGCCACATCAGAGAGGCAATTTTTAAAATGTAGAAATTTCACACAGCCATCATAGATTTGTTACAACATTGTGCCCCTGTTCTTAACTGTACTTTTTGCTACGTATTTTCAAGTTTCTTGGTACTTTTTTTGGTAAAGCTAATACTTAAATTTATTACATTAACATTTCACCACATACAATGTTGCTGTTGTTAAGTCTTCCTTTAGCACTACCATGTTTATTCATTTTTGCTGGTTGCTCTTTCCATCCTTACTCTTGTCGTTACAGTGATAGTCAGAACGTCATTGTTATAAATTAAGCTGCTCTACAACCTGGAGTGGTTACAGTAGGATAATATGTCTCTTGAAACGTTTTTTGTACTCTTTAATTACCAGAGAGAATTTAGATTATGATCCTTGGAAAGCACAAGAAAATGCACAGCAAAAATCTGATTTTATATTTTGAATTTAATCAGAGGAATTCAGTGCTAATCATCAATGAGTCTCCTTGGCATCCTGGATGACTTGTATTGACTATGAGATTGCCAAGTCTCTGTGTGAAGGTCACAGTCCTGATGTTAGTGTGGGACTAAAACCTACACCTGTTTATAATATCTTAAAGATGGTTCTCTTTCCAATGTGAGCAAAAGATTGAATTGTCAAGCTACCTAACATGGTGAGTTTTTCCTAGGCAGCTCTACCTGGTGCCATCTTTAAGAGCTTCTAAGACTATTGAAATATCAATCTACAGGACAGATTAACAATTCTGGTTTTTTTTGAGATTTAAAGCTAATTCCTCCTACAATAAGAGTGTTAGTGTATTTAACTCTTTCTTCCTTTTTCTTCTATATTTTTTTAAAGTAGAAATCTCTCTTACTTATTTTATTTGCCTGTTGACAATTTTCTGCCAGATTGGTTTAGCAGACTAGCAGTCCATTATAATTATGGTGGGAAATTAAACCTCTGGAGATAACAGCACTGATTTGTGTATGAAATATGAAAACGTGGAATCTGCAAAATATTGAAGAATACTTCACAAATAATAGTGGATCAAAAAGAAAAACCAGATCAGAATAATTTAGAAAATTGTGAATGTGTGAAAGCAGGTGGTTGTTGTTGTTGTTGTTATTGATGCTGATTACACTTGTAGGGAGCGCTACATATGCCTTTAAAAGAACCACAGTTTTTCTTTTATGTTTACACCCATTGATAAATTTACATTGAAAATTACCTCAACTGTTAAAAATATTTTTGCATTTTTTTCTGTATTGTCGTCTTCCTGGCTGTAGATGACAACCCAAAGGGACTGCATCTTACTGCTGTTCTCTTCCTGTTTCTCTCTGGGGTTGTTTGAGGACCCGTGTTGTTCATTGTCATTGAGTTTACACATTTGCAATAAGGAACATAATTACAAGGCTCTATGCAGTTTTTCATTATCTAGTGTAGAGATTTTAAAGTTACAAGTTTGCACGCTCTTTGATAGCAAGACTTCCGTTAGTCTGTCCAGAAAGCCCATCCTGTTTTCCTGCAAGGGAGACAAAGGAAAGTGAAGAAAATACATATATAGAGGCTTTAAGAAAAAATGTTTAGGTATAACCATAAATTTTATGAATTTATGTTTTATGTTAAACCTAACTGTGATTTAGAAATAAACAATTGCTACAATCAGCTATCTGAAACTGATACATTTCAGAAGTTGGCTTTGTGGAATGTAAAGAAGATTGACATATGTCTTTCTGTGTATGTGGGATTTTTTTTGGTTATTCAAGGCTGTATGGGTTTCTCTGCAAAGTAGTGTTTACTAGTGTTAGTGTTACATAGTGTTACATAGTGTTACATAACACAAAATAAGTGTTATGCGGTTAACCTTCCCAACCCCTTAGCCAAGTGCAGTAAAGTGCCCATGTTGTAGAGATGAAAATACTAGAAAATATATAATATAGTAGACTATGAAATATATTAATTTTTACCATAAGGTAGTTTCACTGTTTATTGTTACAAGCTGTGCAGACAGTTAATAAATCTAAGAAAGAATAGAAGGAAAAGTACTGTTCTCTCCTTCAGCACATTAGTTGTCTGTGAGGTTATGGGACGTATGTAATGCATATGCCTGCACCATTGTGTTGGTGCTTTACATAACAAGAGAAAAGAGAGAAAAAATAGTCAGAGAGGAGTATAAAACTGTACTTTCTCTACACTTAGAGCTTTATCGAGAACCAATTCAACTCCAGTTAAATCACTGAAGTACAACATGCACATTTTAAAATAGGACAGGTGATTGGAAATCGGTGAGATCAGCAAAGTGGCTTGAAACGACATTTGCATTCCTTCATCAGACTGATAAAACTTCAAGTTGCTTGTGTCCGCACAAACAGCTAGTTCGATCTGCAGATAATGTCAAAGTCAAGCTCATGATTAGGGAGGAGATCCATGGTGCTCTGCCTTGCTTAAATTACTGATTCAAAATTTTCTTTCAAGCAGGAAGCAGGCCCAAACCAAAATTGCTTCTTTCAGCAATCATTTATCATGATAAAGACAAATATCATAAAGAGAAATACCATGTAACTGAGCGTTTGAATTACCAGGATGATATGTACAAGGAAACAAGAGTGAGAGTGTATTAAACTCCTTTAATCTTTACTCCAGCAAATCCATGTACTTTGCGAGTGCGTTTTTGTTCATTTTTGTGCTCCCTGCTGTTTTACTTCTCTGCTTGCAATTAGTTTTACCGTATATAATAACCTAATTGTTTAATTTTATGATAAAGTTTATTTATTCAAAATTGTACCCAATTTTCTGTGGGAACTGGTACACTCGTAGCAATAGGAGGTTATGGAAACATTTCTGAAAAAACAGGGCAAAGCTATTGTTATGTTTACTTATAACATTTAACAGGTTTTTGTGTTGCTCCTCTTCTGCCCTTGAACTGGATGGTTGCAGCAGAATGGCAGAAAGATATAATTTAATCTAAAAGAGCGTGCTATGTTGAAAGTAACTTCAAAGCTGTGATTAAATGTAGTTACAATAATTAGTTTCAAAGCATTCTAATTCCTAGCAGTGTTTGAAGAATTCAGCCTCTAATGAAGTAAAATAAATTACACACCACTTTGTTCATCGAATAACCAATTTTCTTCTTCTAACCACCATTTAGCAACAGTCTTTCACTGGAAAACTTCTCAGCTCTTCTTTAAATATTCTCAGATCCAGGCGCACTCCTCATTCCCCCTCCCACGCACACACAGGGAGCTCGATTATAACACCTTTGTTGTATTATAATGTATAAAAACTAATAGTCCACTTTGATTTAAGAGGTGAATCAAGAGAAAGGAAATGTTTAGTGCAAGCTCCGTAATGCTTTGCTTTAAAGAACTCCTGGTTTAGTATTGATGAAAGAAGAAAAATTGCTTTTCCAAAATCCTACTTTCATGTATTCTTAAGTAATACTAAATTTGAGAAGCTCTATATGCTATACAATTTGAGCTGTAATTTCTCGTGGAGGAAACATGAAACTTTGTATTTGTTGTCGTTGATTCGCACCAAGTCAATAGGTTAGTGTGTTGGATGACTGAAGCCAGAAATATAAGTAATCTCACTGACATTAGTGAAAATCTTCATGTCACATTTGACCAGAGGGTGTAAAGTATCATGTGATTTCCTTCCCAGCAACACATGCCAGCAGCAACAAGAAAATTTAGGTGAGAATTCAAAAGAAATGGAGAAATTTCCATGTGAGAGTGAGTGCAACGGGAAAAGGGACTAGCTAGTGGTCATGTAGCCTGGCTTTCTTGCTTGTTATATGTTTCAAGTAGAATGAGAAAGTAACTGTACTTGAAATTACTTTTGGACGATAAAAGATTTCCACTACGGGTGATGCGGCAGCTCTTCTGCCTATTATCCCTTTGGAAATAGAAAAGAGAGCTGAAATCGGACTCTTTGTAAAACTGGGAGAATCCAGCACGTAGGAAATCCCTGACATACACAAGGAGCGAAAAAATGGGAAGGAGGTCTGGTTGTTCCTAGCAAGTCTGAAGTTATCCATTTCCTGCAATGGGATTTAAGTTCTTACTGCCTTTTGAGTTAATGCTGAATTATTTTGCCTAAAGTAGGAATATAGTACAGTGGAACTTTCTAACTGCCCATCCAGGAATTTAACCAGAAGAGCATTGTGCTCGTTACTCATCCTGTCTTAGAATCAAAATAATTTATTAGTTTATTCTGCTGGTGTTGGTAGCACCTCTTGGTGATCTGTACAGCTTGAACACCTAGGATCAAAAAAGGAAAATCACTGCTTTCTTCCGCCAGTTTGACTTTTTTTCTCACTAGGAAAACTGGACCAGGCATTTACTCTTTCATTTATTCTTTTGTTCTTTCTTTTTTTTTCTATTTGTATATGTGTGTTTATGTGACAGTTCATATTATTCGTCGAAATTTAGGGTTTACATACTGTCCATACACATACTCGTGAGCAAAATACGGCAGACCATTCCTATGCCTATTAACTTGAATAACAGAATTTGAAAGGGTTATTTTGTAAGGGTGATGTGGTTTGACTAAGTGTTTACCATATTAGGCAGTCTGTTGAGATACTATAGTAGTATTAAAAATGACAAAACCACCGGAAGATTAATTTAATAGTAATTTGGAGAAACAATATAACTTATTTATTGCTAAGGACCATAACATACCGAAATGAGCTTGCTTGCACTTTTAAAATGTTAATATTAAACCCGTGGGAAACTGGAGACAATTTTTAAACAAGTTGCCTTATTAATTTTCCATTTATAATGAGTATTGTGCAGGAACATTTAAAAACCCTTGGGAGTAGTTTGTCTTAGATTAGTCTCTTTGTGACGTAATATTTCATTTAGGTAAAGTAACGAATAAGNACGATTGCAGTGCCATATGTAGAGGTTGCACAAATGTGTTTGCGTCCTTCAGGTCAGGGGCACCCACTAACTGCCTGCAGCTGAAGAACTACGCATGGGGCGATGGGCTCCTGTTGGTGGAAGTCCGGAAAGGATAAAAAGCATTGCCATAGCAGAGTGAACATAAAGGTGGAACTAGGTGATCCACTGTCCTTCCAGGAAAGATAAATAGAGGTGACAAAGCAATTATGACACAAACCGATGGAACTTCAGAAACTAAAAATCAAAGGAAATGCTCTGTCTGTACTCTAGATCACTTACTGTCATTCTGTGTTGGTTATTTTGGGTGGATTATTATTAAGAAATCTCAGCAATAAAATGTATCGTTTACATGCTCTTCACTGAGGACATGAAGGATTAGGGCTGTATTTTCTTATAAAATTGTCGTGGATGGTCTTAGCAGACCTAGTTGTTAATTTGGTATTATTATTATAACGCTGCATGGATATCAAATGTGATGTAGAATGTAAAAGAAGAAAAGTACTGTGATAAATTTGTTCTTATTTTACTTTGAAAGCTTTGGTTTCTCTTCATTACTATGCAGAAATTTTAGGACTATACTTGGCTATTCCGTGACCATGCTGGGCAGGTTTTAGGTTTGTTTTGATTTTTGACTTCCTGTATAGAAAATACATTCTGTTCTGCTTGTACTGATTACCAGATCTAAATATATATATATATATATACACACACACGTACACATATGTATTTTGCAGCCTTTGCGCATGGAAGCTGCTGCCTCTGTATTCCCAGCTCTGAAAGAAGCCTGTAGGACTAGACACTTACATTTGAGTTTTTTGGGGTTTTTTCCCCCCTGTAATTCAATATGCAGAATGAATGGCACAGCTTCTTTGGAAAACATTTTCTAATAAGATTCCTATGACTCTGTGAAAACATAGAACAGCACAGGCAGCAAGATGTGCCTAGGAAAGAAAAAATATCCACAGAACAAGTGTGGAGTGGTGGTTCCCTAGAACGCATTCCCAGCCTGTGCTAAATCACAGCTTGTGAAGTAAGAGGAGATTGAAAATGAAAATACATTTGTTAAAAAGTTGGTGGAAAAGTTTTATTTCCAGTACTACCTTGTGCAGATATTAAAAACATGTATGTAATGTGCATGCATGGCTCTGAGCTGTTGTGGTTAACTGGCTACCGTTATTCTTTCTTTCTTTCTTTTTTTTTTTTTTTT
>VZSC01016682.1:41574-154119 GCA_013398225.1 Steatornis caripensis | reverse complement strand
TTTGATATCATCATCCAACTTGCTAATGGTGCATTCAACTTCTGCACCCTGATAATCGATAAAAATATTCAACAGAAATGGCCCTAGATTTGGACTGTAGAACAACTGAGAAGCATCACCTTACATTGCCAAGCCTTTGCACTAGCTATATGGGTAGATAGATCACCAGCACTATCCTCTGATCTTCTGCAGACATATGGTTTAATTCCATCATGATTAGCTGGAACACCCAATACAGAGTTTACGCTGACTTCATGTGTAGTGTAGGAGGACAGGTTGTCAGATTAAATTAAAATGGCATAGACAGATGATGCTTCACTTATAAAGCCAGCCACTGCATAGTTAACCAACGTATAATTGAATTAATTTAAAGGTGGAGTACGTTCATAGAGGATCAGTGCGTTGTGTCTGGTAATTGCAGTAGGAGCTGCAAAACCAAGTTTGGTCTATTACAGAAACATGGTTTCAACATCCATGCACTCATAAATGTCATTTCCATCTAGGCGGGGGGGGAAAAAAAATAGCAACTTTGCTGTCACCGGGAATCTTTGAGAGTTTTAGGAATGTACTCCTTGGGGAACGTGGTAAAACCTGTGGTTTGACTTGACCNACCAAGTTTGGTCTATTACAGAAACATGGTTTCAACATCCATGCACTCATAAATGTCATTTCCATCTAGGCGGGGGGGGAAAAAAAATAGCAACTTTGCTGTCACCGGGAATCTTTGAGAGTTTTAGGAATGTACTCCTTGGGGAATGTGGTAAAACCTGTGGTTTGACTTGACCAGAGATTAGAACTTAGTTATGAATGTCCCTATGTTTTCTTCCTGGTGACTTACTGTTCTCTGTGTATGTCATTTGGGAGTTAATTAATTGAACAAAATGTGAACTTTCTTTTTGTTTCACTGCACTCAGGAACAAGCTGCCCTGGTACTGTCAGGAAGCTGTCCAGCTCCTGTTTCTTTGAAGACACAGATCATAGCAAGGATGGCAGCTCTGATCTTTTTGTGATTGCTGGGAATTTTTCTCTTGTGCAAATGCACAGAAGAGATCTGAAATTGTTTCCTAACTAATGCTGAATCTGAATACAGTGACTGAACTTGCAATAGCAGGAAAGATAACCGTATGTGTTGCAGACTGAGCATTACTGTATTTGCTGATGGCCCTGAACATCTTTGATTCCCTCAGGAAAAGACTGACAAGTCTTTATGCAGAGGTTGCTGGGATCTCTGCTGCAGTGTGAAATGAAAATAAAACATCCGTTATATTAGCAAATAACACTAGAAAATAGTATAAAGGCATTTATGTCAATCAGTGTTTTTATTTATTCATCTATATTTAAAATAAAAAGGTGATGTCTGTCGAGAGTTCTTTGTGTAGTGACAAGCAATAAGATCCAGAAGTCTTTGCAGTGTTGAGGTTACCTTTTCAGGAGGAACATAGCTACCTGCTTCTCCTTTTATCATGACGTGAGCCATTACACTCTGCTAAATTTACCAGAGGTATAGTAGATTGGATAAGAATTTGTGCTCAGGTACTTGGATCAGTTGAACTGCGATACTGGAGCTCTAAGAAGAAGCTTACATTTTCTCTCCTATGCTTTCAAATTCCTGGGATTTACTCCTTTAAGAGAACTGGTTTTTGGGATGTTTATGGTTAAGACTTTTATTAGGCATAGAAGAGCTTTGTTTCCTTTGCAATACTTCCATGGTTATTCTTAAAACTGAAATGGATAGAAAAATGATGATACATCTAAAATACCAAAAGGGACATATTAGATGAAAAAATGATGGTATGTGTATGTTATTTTATGTTTCAAGAGTGAGAATTTTGTTTGAAAAGGCAAAGAACAAATGTGATATGCATTCATAACAAAATAATAATAATAATTCTGTTATAAAGATTTGTGTGCTTAATAGAGTGTCTGCTTTTTTCCAAGTCACCTCAGTTTGTTAAACAAAATACAGTCCTCCTCAGAAGCCTTGTTTTCCTGGCTTACTTCTGGCATTGTCTACCTAGACATCTCAACACACTTGGAAGGGATGCAGAAGAATCACAGTCTCTGTTTTAAAGACAGGGAAAATGAAGCACGGAGAAGTTACAGGGACAGACGACACACAGTTAGTATAGCTCCACTCACTTCACAGAACCGATCACTCCTGAAACCTGAGGTGTTTCGAATGTACACATCCAAGCAAATTAAAATCTAGATTTGGAGATGTTTTTAGGTTTTGATTCTGAGTGTTAAAGACATCTGAATGGATCATGAACTGTCAGAGTTCAGAAATCCTTAGTTTTAGTGGGGTTTAGATTAAAGACAAGCATGCAATCCCAAGGGATGGTCACAATTACTGAAAGTGAAAAGGTGTTTCACCGGTCACTCTGCAAGCTCAGAGCAGCTCTCACCTCTGGCTCACCCAGGTGGAAACTGAGATAGAAAGCGAGGTATCTTTGCCAGGATTACCTGTGGGAACAGTGCCGAACAGATTTACAGTGTCTGACTGTCAGCCCGGAGCTCTTCCCAAGCACTGGCCTGTGACTGTAGAGACATTCCTGTCCTGCTCTTCGTCCGAATCTTTCCTGAATATAAGCTATGGTGTTTCCTAATATAAGCTGATGGGTATAATTGGAAAGCAGAGGATAGTTGCAAGAAATGCAAGAAATGCAAGAGATGGGTAAGGATTAAAGCCTGTTGGGACCCTTTTGCTCCACTTTAAGATGGAGAAGAAAGGTACCATGAAATATTTCCTTACACAGAAGACACCTCCCTCTGTGAAAGGAAATGTTTTGAAGTCTAAAAAACAAGCACATGAATTATTTGATTTTAGTCGCTGTGTAGCAGAGTTTTTAAAACGTATGAAAAAGGCAAAAAGCTTTTGCCAGGTAAATTAAACATCTGAGCACTAAAGATCTATTAAGCAAAGGCACTGATAGAAAAATAGCCAAACATTCAGAAAAGCTTCCTAATGTGAAGTGGTGTACCATTACAACTGAAACTCGGATTCTCTCTATGTGAAGTTGCTCCCTTTTTGCTTATCTCACTTTGGAAAGTAGTAAAAACAGGGTGCAGTCCTCAAAACTGCCAAGTATTGATAGCAAACTCAAAGAATCTACTGAAACTCTTTATAAGTCTTCATGATGAACAGTTTTACATCCATGCTGTAAATTATAAAACAACTCTCTTACTGTTTTATTGAAACTTTGGCAAATTGGTTTAATTTGAAAAATGCCATACAATTCCTAAAATACTTCTCCCTCCAGATTAGAGATGTATAAGGATTCATTAATCATGTAGCTCTTAACAGCAGTGCAAGTAATATCCAAACGTGTTTCTAGATATTATTCTGTGAATACACAGGCTGGTATCCATTTGTAGTTGACTATTCTACACTCTTTCTAGACTAGATTTTTGTGCAATATGGGCACTTAAAATATGGAAACCTATACTGGAACCGATTATCCACTAGTGGAGAGAAAGACATATAATAACACATGCACATGATTTTACTTTAGCAATTATGTTTCACAGCTTCTGTGGCGCTACCGATCAACAATGTCCCTCACAGAAGACAGTAAGAAAACATACTTAGCAACAGCTACAAATGTTATGTCACAGCCTTTCTACTCAACTTTAACCAGAACTGGAAGAATAGTTCCAAAAGAGATAATAGAGGAATCTTCCTCTAGGTTAGCTTCTGAATCTTGACACAGAGAAGTCTTTTGTTAACAGAGCCAAGCTTGGTGAACAATGAAGAAAAAGCCTAATTTCTTAACTTAATTAATAGAGATACAAAAGTGGACGTAAAAGGACAAAAAGTTTTGTTGCTGATTGCAGTGGACCTATAATTTCTCATTAAGGTTTTAACTTTCTTATCTTTTCAGACACAAATTAGAAAACTTCAATTAATTCAAATTCAGCAGGAAATGGTACAGTCTTCTGGATTCTATTTCTATCGCATCAGGCCAGATGATCTAGAGATTCTTCTCCTGCAGTCCAGTTATCTAACTCATTAAACTTATTTTGGTAGCTACTTACTAACAGAAGCTCTATGAGAGCCTCTCTGGTGATGAACAATAGAGAATTTTGTCCTTTGGGGACTAAAAAATATAACTATCACTATATCCAGGTCTGGATCATAAAGATCCAGAAAACATTTGAGTGAATATAATGTTGAAATTTTGTCTAGTAGCACTGGGTTTTTTTTACTATATTTACACCACAAAAAGCTATACCAGAGAAAATTCAGATATGAGGTTTCCAGAGCAGAGGGGATTTCGTCTGGAGTTTTTTACCTTCTGTGTGTCTAAGGAAATGGATATTGTGTGCAGATTCACTCTACAGCATGCATTTCTTTGTGTTTGATTTGTCTGGGACATCCTACCTGTGCTTTGTACAGATGCAATATTTATGTGTTGTATGGCTTGTTCACGTACTTCTGTCTTGAAAAGCCCAAGATGATGCATGGGAACTGTAGTCCTGCAGTGGGCTGCTAAACTGAATATTACCAATACTTATTTGCTTGTAAGAGGAAACTCATTCTTGCAAAGAAGTAATATTTTAAGAGGTCTTTTTTTTGATTTTAAGAACTTACAAGCCCTTACTTTAAGGCTGCTTCTTAAGGAAATACACTTTTTGTAATCTTAGCAGCAAACATATCAAAATAGTGTTATTTGGAAACTATTTGAAACACTGTATTTGCATCTGAAGAGAGTTAGTCAAATGTCAAAAGACAATAGTACTCATGTTCAGTAAGGTGCTGACAATGAATAGTGCATTTCATGAATACCAATTCCTGGATCAAGAATGGTAAAAGTACGTAAAAAAAAAAAAAAAAAAAGGAGTCAATTTTATTTAACCTGGGAGATCAAGGAAGCTGTAGTTTATCAGGAATACCATCTTCCCGTGAAAACACCTATATGCTGTAAATATGTTCTTTTTTAACTGTGCAATTCCATTAAGATTTTTTTTTTATTTGGGGCATTTTTCTCAGGGATATCAGTAAGGTGCTGACAATGAATAGTGCATTTCATGAATACCAATTCCTGGATCAAGAATGGTAAAAGTACGTAAATAAAAAAAAAAAAAAGGAGTCAATTTTATTTAACCTGGGAGATCAAGGAAGCTGTAGTTTATCAGGAATACCATCTTCCCGTGAAAACACCTATATGCTGTAAATATGTTCTTTTTTAACTGTGCAATTCCATTAAGATTTTTTTTTTATTTGGGGCATTTTTCTCAGGGATATCAATGGTGATTCACAATCACGGACTGGTTTAGTCTGAAGTGAATCTCTGGGGTCATATTGGCTAACTCCTCTCCACTCTTTTACCCTAGCTCAAACATAGATCCAAATTTGAGGTTACATTTTGTTGCCGAGATTTTTGTTCCCTCAGTTTTTTAATGTCTCCAAGGATGGAGATCCCACAGCCTCTTTGGACAACTCCAGTCTTTTTCCACCCTCTTGGTGGAGAGTTAGTTTCTTGTATGTACTTGAACTTAACTTCTTGTACTACAACTTGTGGCTGTTGCCCCTTATCTTTCTGTGGTGCACCTCCAGAGTGTGGACCATCTTCTCTATAATCCACCACATGTTATGTAGTCAAACACAATATATAGATCCGTCAACAGTGGCCTTGCTCAGGCCTTTCAGTCCCTCCTTACTTATTGTGTGCTCCCAGCCTTGCCTGCTCCGGGGACCCTCTGCCAGACTCACTTCAGTACAGCAATGTCTTTCTGGTTCCTGGGACAGGGCTCACAAGTGCTGTAAAGTGAGGTCTGAAGCATAGCTTCTAACATGTTAGCCTGCTTATGTCTGTCCTCTTTGCCAGTTTTCTTAGTTAACCTCATACTGTTTCATAACCATCAAACCTGACAAGATTTATGTAGTTACACTCCTGAACAACATGGTCAGGTATTGCTGACATTGTTGAGAAGTTCTGTATCACCTGAATGGCAGTGAAAGGTGGTGTAAAAGTTATTTCTAAATATGCTGTCAGCCTTCTACTAATTGGCATTGGCTGATGAACAAGGCAGGGTGCCCTATGGTGATCATAAATGACATCCTGTCCGAGAGGTTTCAGGACCTGTGGATGCTGTTTTGACCTATTGCCCCTATTACTTTAGACGACCTGAAGGTGAGGATGGAGGAGACAGAAAGGTTATGGCCTTGTATGCTGCAGATCAAAATGTGTGTGTGCTACAGGCTGGTAGGTAACACTTTTACTGCATGTAACTTAAGTCTGTAAATATGTCTTGCCAACCCACACACGGGTGGCAAAATTGTATAATTTCATTCCTTTTATTTAAAAAGAACTCCTAATGAAACTGGGTTTGAAGAGAGAGAAACTGATAATTTAAAGTGTAAGTGGCTTTCTCTGAAGGTTCATAGGCCTCTGGAGAACTGAGGAGTTATTTTACTCACTCTTGTTATCTCTTGCTGGCTTATGTTTTCTCTGTTCTGTTGTGTTTTTCTTGCTGAAGATAGTGCATCAGATCTCTTGCTGCCCCCAAAATATTGCATTACACATTGGTATAGAAATTTCTTCTTTGGGTGGGGGAAGGAGGGGCAGAAGGGAAGGCAGAAAATTAGCATCTGTCTGACAGGATGAAATTCTCTGTCTTGCAGATATTTGGCATTCAGAAAAAAATAACATTCAGAAAGGCTCCTAAAGCATTCGTTGTGGCTGGTAAGAGAAGACTTATGTTTCTGGAACTGCAGGGTAATCTCATGCCAGAACATACCTTTTTAATCAAAACAAATGCTATCTCATTTGTATTTTTTGCCCTCTAATATTATCTGTTAACACTAATATTGTGATACTGTCTTAGAGTCAAATTTGAAATAATATACTAGGTGATGCCACCAGTTTTACACTTATAGACCATTCATTTCTTCCTATAAGCATACTGTGGCTAATATTTTGATAACACACTCAGTATGACAGCACTTAATCTAAAAAACTTGCAGAAAGCTATAGCAGAGGAGGGACCTTTTTTTCCAAGAGAGGGCAGTGTTTGTTTGCTAAACGGTTTCTCAGATTGTGCATCATTTCACAATGTTCTCTTTTTGTAGGCAAAGAACAGAAAAGGACAGCATAAACCATTCTTCCCTTTGGTTCTTTCTCTTTTTCACTAACGTTGCATGAAGCATAAATACCTTTTTAATTAAGAGTAAAAAAATGAAATGTGAGTTTTCCATATCACAGAATTAGAGACAATGTGAGAAGAACTTCCTATGACAAAAATACAAATTGCTGTTGCAAAAGTATAGACTTTTTTAAAAAAAATCTATTTTACAGCCCTCTTTCCTTTCATNTTGCATGAAGCATAAATACCTTTTTAATTAAGAGTAAAAAAATGAAATGTGAGTTTTCCATATCACAGAATTAGAGACAATGTGAGAAGAACTTCCTATGACAAAAATACAAATTGCTGTTGCAAAAGTATAGACTTTTTAAAAAAAAAATCTATTTTACAGCCCTCTTTCCTTTCACACACACGTACATAGTCTCACCCTTTCGATCAACAAGGGGGAACTTAGTAAACACGATGGTGTCCTTTAATCAAATACATCAATGTATCTGGAGATAGCAGCTCAGCTTGCCAAGTTTTATAATTAGATTTAGGTGGTCATGGTTTAAGTAACATAATCTTAGTCAGTTGGGACACCTTACAAAAAATGAGATTTTTAAATTAGTTGTAGACATGCAGTTAAGGGTTACTTAAATATAGCAAAAAGCCTCTAGCATTGTAGTGAAGGAAAAAAAGCAATCAAGTACAATATTCACATGATGCCAACACTGTTTTCAGAGGTTGTATCTGGTCTGGATAAGATCTAGTGCTATTATGCGCTCTGAAAGCCATTAATCCAATGAAATTGCCTAAAAAGTCAGGAAAACTCCATGTATAACTTGTAACAGCGATAATGACATTTGTTCATGATACTTTTTTGGGGGATCAATTACCAGAGGTTAGAACTTCACTGTATCTTGAGATACCCATTTTTCTCAGCTGGCTATTGATTACAAGCTATTCCCTGAAATTTACTTACCGCTGCTTAAATAAAAGTGTTGATTGAAAAATGAAAAAAATAAGTCCCATGCAGAAACTTGAAAGTAGAAATTGTTTTGCAGTTTCGAATTATTTGAAGTAGAACAGGTTTTAAAAGTTGTGGGGTTTTTTAAAAATTAAGAGAGTAATTTTGAATTTTAAGCCTCTTTTTACTTGTATTTTGTTATTATTATTATTATTAAATATTTTGCACCCAGCTGACATAAAACAAATGATACGTAGAGGGGTTCTGTGAATTGTTTTCTTTCTGTTTCTATGTTCCCCACTATTTTCAGCATGAATTTAGAAAACCTTGACCCTGGAAAAAATATATTAAGCTTGGGAACTCTCAATTCTAGAACAATATATCTTAATTTTTGCCAGAATGTACTGTAAAGGATTATATATTTATTTTTTCAATCTTTTTTATGAGACAGAATCATAAAATTAGTCTTTCTTTGTCCTCAAGCTCTTCCATGCTCAACATGTTTTAAAATGTTACAGAGTGGAAAGAGGGAAAAGAAAGAAGTTGGCAGATGGGAGAAAAATCCAGAACCTAAAGGTTTCTTAAAAACAACTTTAACTGTGATATAGGCTAAGGTGTCATTTTAGTTAAAAAATTACATGAAAAAATGATTTTACAAAACCAGTAAAAAGTATATTTGTCGCGGAAAGCCCATACTTGGGAGAAAAAGGAATTATTTTAGTTAAAGCAATTGAAGACATTGAAATTATTTTCAGCTAAAGACATATTATCTATGCAGTTTTATTGGCTTTAACTCATGATTTCCATGTTAGCGTTCACTGAAGAGAGAGGTTTAAGTGTCATTCTTCAGCTGGAAATGAGGGGTTTGAATAGTGTGGTGAAATACCTCCATTGATAATCTGCCCTTTCTGGAGGCTTATTTTCAGCATAGATCACTTCTGTGATACGATTTACAATTCAGCACCAGAAACTGTTGCTCTGGCACAACCACAGAGTTGTCAGGGAGTCCAAATGTGCAGCCAGAAGAAAGAAACTTCTAATTCTTAATCAACCTCGTCCAAGAAGGCAAGGTATTGCCAGACACTTACTAATCTAAGTGTCTTTGCTATCTAACAGAGAATGTCCTCAAAGACAATTTTCATGCTGGTCTAGTATTTAGAGAGCCCCATTCCCAGGGGATACTCTAGTGAGCTTTTATATTAAATTTTATACAGTCTCCTGGGTCCTCTGGTGAAAAAAAAAAAAAAATCAACAACTCCTGTCATTTGAGTTCATTTATTCTGACAAAAGGGAAGGTGCTGATATTTGCAGTTATGTTGTTTTGTAACTTGAGGCGTAGTGTAAAATAGAAAGAGTCTGTTGATGACAAAATTTTAAACTTCCCATGAAAAATGCCTCCTGAAAGTAAAAGTGCTCCCTGTGGCAGAAAGTTAGTCATCTAGCTAAGCATTGGCCAACTGGCTTTCTTTTCTTAAAACATACCCTTGAAATGAAAAAGTCATAAATATTGTTTGCATCATTCAAGGAGTGCAAGGCAGTCTTGGGGGGCTTTACAGTCACAGATCCCATGCTGTATTTTTAGGCAGTATTCCTCTCATCTCAGCAGCAAAAGTCACATGCAGCAAAAATATCCTCCTCATCTTTTCTATCTTCTCTTTTTTCCAATGGTGTTTTAAAATTAAATATTAGAGAATGTGTCACCCCAAGTCCTAGTTGTTTTGAATAAGGCATCTAAACTTGCCTGCTTGAGTGAAAAAAACAAATTCCTCATACTTTGTTAAGTAAGCAGTGGAGCTAATTGATCACAGGAGTGCTGTGAACAGACTGTGGCACATCAGTGTGGCAGTTCGTGCTGCAGTTTGCACAGAAAAGCATGCAGGGAGGGTGCCTCTTTGAAGGAGAGGCATTCCACTGGCTGAGTGAAGTGCACATAACCCAGCAACTGGGCGCCACTCTGTAACAATCTGTACAGGTCAAGGTTGTTCATCCTACCTGACCCTCAAGACAGAATGGTGGGCACCTGTCTGAGAGCAAAGGCTGCAGCTTCAGCTGGGGAGTCTGTGCCATCTCCCTCACCAGTGGCTGATGCCTGCAGTGCATCCAAAGCTGCAGTGCAGACCTCAGACTGCTGGAGGTAACTAGACATTTCTCCTGGGCAGGGATCAGCAGCAGACCTGCCTGCAAAATGTGTGCCCAAATGAAGGACCTCCTGCAGCAGGTGGCTGATCTGCAGGAGGCAGTAAGAAAGCTATGTAACACCAGGGAGGCCGAGAAGGAATTAGATAGCTGGTTCCAAGCCCATGGCCAAACAATCAGAAACTCCCCCAGCAGTACCCACAGAATGCAGACGATCAACAATAATGCAGAAGAATGGACGGTTGTAATGGCAGGGATGTACACGAGGAACAGACTTCCCCTGAAGCCTGAGGTGGCCTTGCAGAACCACTTCACTGTTCTGCAGACTGAAGAGGAAAGACCCATCACATCAGGAGAGACGTTGGAACCAAGTAAGGCAGCCCAACCTGCTCGCTGTATAACAACCAGCACAACTAAGAAAAGGTGACAGGTGGTACTAGTAGGCGACTCTCTTCTGAGAGGTATGGAGGCACCCGTTTGCTAACCTAACACACTCTTTAGAAAGTTGTGCTGCTTAGCAGGGTCTTGTATCAGGGATGTCACTGAGAGACCACCAAGCCTCCTATAGTTCGCTGACCATTATCTGCTACTTCTTGTTTCACGTGAGCACAAGTAATTCATCCAGGAGCAGTTTGAGGAGTACCAAGAAGGGTTACAGGGCCCTGAGAGCAGCGGTAAGGGACTCTGGAGTGCAGGTAGTTTTTTCATCAGTCCTCCCAGTCAAAGGGAAGTGGTTTGAAAGAGCCAGTCCAAACAACAAATAGTTACAGGACTGGACAGACAGGGATTTGGCTACTTAGACCATGGGACTTGCTTTGAGAAACCTGGTCTACTGGGAGATGATGGGGTCCATCTGTCAGAGAAGAGGAAGAGTATCTTTAGTCATTGGCTTGCCAAGTCCTTGAAGAGACTTTAAACTAAAGTTGCCAGGGGAGGGAAACCTCAATCCATCCCAGTGCGATGTCAGTGCTAGCAATAGGCAATAGATGCCCAGAGCCTGGAGAAGGATGACAGATCACCAGGAGAGCACCTGAAGTGCAACACAAAGGAATTCCAGCCACTGCAGCCAGTAAGACAGCTTCACTGGGGGCTCAACTTAAACACCTCTATGCAAATGAATGCAGCATGGGGAATAAACCAGAGGAGTTAGAGATGTGCGCGTGCCTGCAGGACTGTGATCTTATTGGCATCATGAAGATGTTGTGGGATGCCTCTTATGACTGGAGTGTTGGAACGGATACAGGCTTTTTAGGAGGGACAGGCAAGGGAGACGAGGAGGGGGTGTCACCCTATACGTCAATGACCAGATGGAGTGCATGGAACTCTGCCTTGGGACGGATGAGGAGCCAACCAAGGGCTTATGGGTCAGGATTAAAGGGAGGGCAGGGACAGGTGACATTATAGTGGGGGTCAGCTACAGACCACCCGACCAGGAAGACTGACCAGATGAGGCCCTCTATAGACAAATAGGAATAGTCTCAAGTTCACAAGCTCTAGTCCTCATGAGGACTTCGACCACCCCAATATCTGTTGGAGGGACAAAACAGCAGGGCATAAGCAATCCAGGAGGTTCCTGGAATGCATTGATATAACTTCCTTCTCCAAATGATAGAGCAGTCAACAAGAAGAGGTTCTATGTTGGACCTTGTTCTCACCAACAAGGAGAGGCTGGTGGACAATGTGAAGCTCAAGGGTGCAATGGGTGAATTCAAGACCACTAGGGCAGTGAGGAGGGCGCACAGCAGTCTCACTATTCTGGACTTCAGGAGAGCAGACTTTGGCATCTTCAGGGACCTGCTTGGTAGAGTCCCATAGCACAAAGTGTGATCTTGCAGCCCAGAAGGGCAACCATGTCCTGAGCTGCATCAAAAGAATCATCACTAGCAGGCCAAAGGAGATGATTCTCCCCCTCTGCTCTCATGAGACCTCACCTGGAGTACTATGTTCAGCTCTGGAGCATCCAACAAAAGAAGGACATCAACCTGCTGGAGCTAGTCCAGAGGAAGGCTGTGAAGATGATCAGAGGACTGGAGTCCCTCACCTATGAAGACAGGCTGAGAGAGTTGGGGTTCAGGGTGGGGAAGAGAAGGTTCTAGGGAGAACTTATAGCAGCCTTCCAGTACCTGAATGGGCCTACAAGAGAGCTGGAGAGGGACTTTTTACAAGGGCATGTAGTGATAGGGTGAGAGGTAGTGTTTTCAAACTGAAAAAGGGTAGATTTAGATTAGGTATTAGGAAGAAATTCTTTATCATGAGGGTGTTGAGACACTGGCACAGGTTGCCCAGCGAATTTGTGGATGTCCCCTTCCTGGAAGTTTGGAAGGCCAGGTTAGATGGGGCTTTGAGCAACTTGGTCTAGGGAAAGGTGTCTCTGCCCATGTCGGGGGGGTTGGAATTGATGATCTTTATGGTCTCTTCCAACCCAAATCATTCTATGATTCTATCACTCTATGACAGTTATCACTAATTATAATAGATATTCTGGGACTAATGTTCTTCTTATGTCTTGAGAGAATAAAAGACATAATAGATGAGCTTCTTAATTTGTCAGAAGCTGAAAAAGCACTTGGATTTAGATGACTTGTTTTATACAAATCTTTTATAGTAAATAATCCCTAACAATTTTATATTTAGTATTTAACTATGATCAATGCATTGCTAAATTCAGAAGTCACATTGAAAAACAACACATCAAAACCTCTTTGAAAATTGAGAAGACAGAACAGGAAGCTATGCTGATCAAATATCAGCACAGAAGCTGAAGTTTCCAGGAGATATCCAGACCACTGCCTAAAGGTGCTTCATTACACGAAGCAAAATATTGTTCGAACAAAAAGAACGGTGAAGGATACCAGCCGTGGAAAAGAATCACCGTAAGAAGCTGCTCCAATAGATCAAATTGATGCTGGTGATTATATTTTAGTGACATCTAATCATCAGTGCTATAAACCATACAAGAAACAATGGAAAATTCGTCCAGGCTACCAGCATTTCCACCAACATAATACCACCAATAAACTTTATTATCAATCTCAACTGCCTGAATGAAATGGCCAGTAAAAATCTTTTAGAAGTTGTTATCAATACAAAAACTTTCCAGATATTGCGGCATTGAAAGCTTACCATGATTGCCATCTATAAAAAGTGATTCTATAAACAGCAACAGGGAAAAAAAAGCACACAATCCAACCCCAAAATGAGTTTGCCTGAATTTATGAGAAAAGTTCTTTTTCTTGGAGAACAGAAATAAATAAAATTGATTTTGGCAAAAAGGAAGGACTGCCTCAAAAACACTTTTCCATTCTGAGTAGAGAAAGTAAAAACACTGTCTAAATAGGTGCAGTAGGTAGTGAATTTGTGTCTAGAGATCTTTAGCTTGCTTTGTAAGGACCTAACCTGTTGAATACCCCAGGGGGTAAGCCACCATTGGAAAGGCAGGTATTAGACTTACAACACAAAACATAAACCAAAGGTTTCATTTGTAATGCTCAAACCAAACTGTCACAGTAAAATGAATCTCAGCTCTCTGCACTGTGTGTACAGATCTAAGGCATGCCTTCCAGCATTAGTGGTAGTGGTTTTCCCTGTTCCTGGGGCTTTAAGTACCAATTAGATTTTAATGATCAGTTTAAGTCTGCATTAGTGTACTCATATGATGCTTTGATTCTTCTTCGCAAGGCCAGAAGAGCTGCAGTAGTGCACAGTAATTACCACTTCATAATTCTGAAACATTCTTTTAGAATATTAGCCCTCATTTCAGCAACTAGTGAACATCAGTAAGTAGGTCTGTGCCAGAACAAACTTGAAACAGATCAGAGGTGGGATTTGGACTGCAGAACAAATAGTGAGTTTTTCTTCTTTGGTAATCAAACTGAAAATACAAACCTGTCAAATATATGTCTTGCATCAGAATTAAATAGAAGGTTGGCCTCGCCTGTTTTCTTTGGGCAAAAATTTGTTTTCACTAAAAATTAATTGAATTAAATGAATCAATTCAATGGTGAACTTTTGATTTAGCCCAAAATGAAGAAATTTGGGTTCCTAGGAACTGAGTATCACCATCTACAAAAAAAAAAAAAGGAGGAAAAAATTAATTACAAAAGAATTCACAACAAAAAGTAGACATGTTGTGATAAAGTATGCCTGAACCAAAAAGTTTTGTTTAGTTCAGTTTACTTTCATTTTTTTATGTACAACGATGTATGCTTCAGTGTTTGTGGTGTCTGGGCCTTCTTTCCCCCCAAAAACCTCCACATTCCATTTCTTTGGCCTAAACCATTTGCTGAATTTTATTTCAGTGTTGAAATTATTTCATTCACTCCTCTAACACACTTTCCAATCTAAAACACCAAAACATTTGATCCCACAATGTTATTGAGCACTAGTTGTAGGTACAGTTACAAAGAGGATAAACTTTAGCAACACAAGTTAAACTATGCCTGGCTAGTCCAGATTGATGACGATTCTCAAGTATTTGTTCTCCTTCTAGATTGCTGAGAGAAAGGTTATTCCTTGTTTCAGATGTAGTTCCTCCGCAAGTACATCCAACTCCATTTACAGCTGCTAATTTTCACTTTAATTCCTGATTTTTGAAATTTTTGCCATGGTCACAAAGAATTCTGAATGACTGAATTGCTAGTTCCCTGTCATCTTCTGTCAATGAGCTTTTGTTTTGAAAATAATTATTCTAGCACATCACAAACATCTTGCTGGGCTCAATCTGCTTTTTTTTTCCAGGATTTGAGTAGTATGTGTCTGAGGTCTCTGAGGTTTTGAGGCAACTGCAGGTGAAAGACAGCAAGCCCTGAAGTCCCAGATCTCTGCATCTGGCTTCTAGTGCACCTTTCGTTTCATAACTCTGTTGTCTGCTGCTCTGTCACTCTGTCCAGTTGTGTTTACAAAGAATTACCTAAAGAAGAGAGGGTTTTTCTGCCAGCTTCTTCTTTATGACTTTTTTCTGGTTCACATTTTTAGATTTAAGCAAGGAAGTTAGAGTTAATAGTTACTGCAGTTCAATAATCTCAGTTAGGTACAGTCTCATTTTACTACAGTGCCCTTAGTTAGTTTGCTACAGCTGATATTTTTCCTTATATATTTGAGTGTAACTTGGCCACCAGCAGAAATCACTGGAAGTGTTCTGAAACCCTGGAAAGTTGTGTGTGAGACCATTCCAATCCACACCTGTCTTCAATCTGAATCGTAAGTATGGAAAAGATCAGTGCACTGTGCTGTTTTTTTCTAAGGAAAAATGGTAGCTCTGCTGGCTCGTCTTGTCACAAGCAATCTGAGCCTGGTAAAACTACCAGTTTGAGAAAAAAAATCAACATATGGAGTTCCAGCTATAGAGAACTTTATAAGCAGTCAGATAAATTGTCTCATTCCTTAATTGTCGGACTGATTTCATATTCTGAACTGGTCTTCTGGGCCAGACCCAAGTGAAATATTTCAGTCTAGAATGAGAAAACTACTGGCATATTCCTGATTCCCTCTGCTCCAGGCACTGACGTAACATAAATAGGAGAAATTTTACTCAGAATGTGTCCAAATATTGTATTGGTATGTCCTCTCTGGAGACCTGAACTCCAAGTTTTTAACTAAGTTCTTCTGCTTGAAGGTGAATGACACGGATAGAAAGAACCAATAATACATTAGTCATGTGAGGCNAATATTTCAGTCTAGAATGAGAAAACTACTGGCATATTCCTGATTCCCTCTGCTCCAGGCACTGACGTAACATAAATAGGAGAAATTTTACTCAGAATGTGTCCAAATATTGTATTGGTATGTCCTCTCTGGAGACCTGAACTCCAAGTTTTTAACTAAGTTCTTCTGCTCGAAGGTGAATGACACGGATAGAAAGAACCAATGATACATTAGTCATGTGAGGTGAGAAGGATAAGTGTCATTGCTTCTTTTGGCTGAGATTTTAAAGGTAAGAAATGTAAAATCAAGAATGACTAAGACATGGGTAAGAAATGAAATAAGTTATTGGAATCAGGGCATTCGTTAGTGGAAGAATGAAACTATGTGTTAAGTTTAGCCTTTATTCCAGGATTTCAGATTCAAGTATTTTAAGCCTTCAGATCGGAGGTGCAAGCAAGGTTTGTCCAAATCTCTGGTATTCTAATATGTAAACCAAATGTGTGTCTGTCTTTGTCTTTCATTGCTTTTTGTAAGATATGAATAAATTCAAACATTTCATTTTAGTAACTCATTTTTTCTTAAATTTGATTAATAAAAGCTGTGTGTCACACCCACAGTTACTGAATTTGCATTCTTTAATAACAATGAACATAAATCCTCTGACCATTTTGACTGAATTGTATCAAAAGCAGTGATGTACAAGCCACTGTGATGACAGCTGAAATGATGCCTGGTATAGCAACATCCTTTTATAATTAGGATGACCTGGACCAAAAGCTCCTGTACTCTGGCTTGAACTGTTGGAAATATTTTCTTACATTTTGCTGGCATTTTATGATGTGTGACTTTTATTAATGGAGTTTTATTTAGGGTTGTATCCTGTGCTTATTTGTTGTTTGCTGATGTTTATTGTCAATTTTATGGACCCATGTCTGCAGTGATCAAAATTTAGACTGGGTCACTGCCTTGCCAACTTCATGGGCAAGCCATCTACATTATTCCATGTACATATGCCATACAAAAGAATCAAGCCCCTTCTTGCAAGGATGTTGCAAGAAGCAAATGATTGGAGCAAATAATGAGCTTGTAGGAAACATATTTCAGTCTACAGAAAGAGGTTTTTCTCCCTCAAGTGGTAGCATCATCATCTTCCTTTTGCAACTAGGTAAACTGAACTTCATCAAAGACAGAGCTTGAAAAAGCATGCAGATCTTCAGAGTCCCAGATTCCTATACCACACTACCTTCTGCTAAGTGCTCCAAGACACTTGCCATTATGAGTACCAAGTGATTCCCTTTACATACACAGCACAGACTCCCTGAAGGATCCTAAGAGACGGGTGGGGAAAATCATGTTCCATCCCTCTGCCACATTTGCAATGAAAGCTGGCTGCTGACAGAGAGTCCTGTTAATTATACTGTAAATTTGGTAGTACAGTAACCATGATTTCCTTTTGCTTCTGGACACTGCTAGGCTTGCTGAAAATGTCTACTTCTAAATAAGTAACTGAGGGTCCCTTAGATGTCTGCTTATGAAGAATGGAGTTTCCCAGTCACGCTCCCTGCTAGGGTATGGCACTCTATGCAGTGCTATTGGATAACTCAGGACCTCAGGAAGTTTCCAGTCCAATCCCCTGCCCAGAGCAGGCTCAGCCATGGGCTCAGACTAAGTTGCTCATGGCTTTATCCTGTGAGGACTGGAAACCTTCCAGGGAAGGAGACAGCAACAGCTCCTGGGTTGTGTCCCCACTGTCCTCATGGGATAAAAACTTCACCTTACCTCCAGCCCCTTTAATTCTGCTCAGCCTTCTCCCAAGAGCTCTCCCTGGCCCCACTGGCATCGTTGCTATGTCTCTGCCTGCCTTGGATAGCTACACATTCATCCTGCCCCAGTTGCATGGAGTGTCCTTTTGACACCTCTGGTTCTGGACCATCTGAATGGGACATCAGGACTAGATGGAGCGTTATCATCTTGTTAGTAGTGAAAGAGCTCTTCAGAACCTCCTGGAGTTTGCTGGAAGCAAAAGCCTGGAGAACTCATGCTATACTTCTATTTTTCTACATCTTTGAGTAGATAAACATATGAATGAGAAGTACTCCCTTCTAATCTTTCTTCTCCTTCAAAGTATTCCTTGACCTTCTCTGTTGTCACAGGTTTCTGTCCAAAATTCTCTCAGCACTCTTATTCTCTTCAGTGTTTTATTTCACCTTCTGATTATTGCTTTCTACCTGCTCTTTAGTGACAATAGTTTGTTTTCATAACCTGACTATTAAAAACAGTTTTCCCAGAGTCTGCAGTATGATTTCTTTTCTCGTCTCTAAATTTCTCTTTGTGGATTCATGGTGTTTGAGAGCTACACAATTTCATTTGCAGTGCCACCTCTGAACGCCTTAGGTTCGTTTCTAGTCAGGTAGCTGAAACATTTTCTTCATGTGTGAGACATGGTCTTGTATATCCTGTATTTGAATGTTAATGAGAAATACGATGCTTGAAAAGAGAATAGCACACCTAATTAAGTCCCTGCTTTCTTTTCTGTTCTAGGGAATTTGCCACATACCTTTTCTACAGGCTTTGAATTCTTAGGGAAAAAGCTTGTTGAATTACAGCGTAAAATCTGGAGGATGTCTAAGAAAAAAAGTTCAATACTTCAGTCTTGTAAAGAGTCCTCAGAAAGATAAGAAAAACAACACGTGAAAAGATGCATTTTCTGGGGCATGCAAAACACCGTATGAAACATAGCCTATATTTACGATCTGTTAAGGTCTATCTAGTCAGAGAAATGCAGTTCATAAGTTTCTTTGCAAGGGCTCTGACTCTCAGAAGCTGCAATTGCAATACCTGGATAGATTTCCAGCTGCAACAGTAAATACTTGTTCTCAGAAATAACGGAGGGGGAGTGTTTAAGCATTGCTCATGCATAACAGTTTTTTCTAATTTAAAAGAAAATGATCTGGTTTGTCATTCTTAAATAAGTTCACACACAATAAAATTATACATTTATCCTAATTTCTTCCCACCATTGTGATGTTCTGCCAGCTTTATGTGATTTCCTGTGAGACATCGTGTCTAAAGGAAAATAAAATGGGACTTCAAGTGACCTAGAATTTCTTGTATTCAAATGAATACAGACTTGTTCTGGATACTTGAGGCAGTAGAGGGAAAGATTCATTGCTCCTGAAGGAAACAACAAAGGAATGAGCTATATTTATTAAGCCTCTTTTTGTAGCAACATAGAAGGTAGTTTTCTGTGGGTTTGCTGCATCAGTCTCTGGATGTGCCTCTTGGACCCTTCAATTGAAAGGTGCCTAGAAGTAAGGAACCTGTTTCTCAAGATGAATCTTGATATTATTCCTTCTGTCATGGGAGTAAATTTGAACACTGTAAATAACTAAACATGCACTTTGTTCTACTTGCAAGGTGTGGGTTGCAATTCCGATGCCATGGTCAAGTTTGAGCACAATTAGCTGATGTTTCTGGAGCAATATAGCATGCCTTTCTTGTTGTATTGGAAGGAATGATAAAGGAAGCACCACAGAAAGAGCAGTAGAATTTTAACAGTGGTGGTGTTCTTGGCTTTTGATAATGAAGTGAAACCCTGAGCGCGTCAGTAGGAGCATGAAAATGAGGGCTCCATTTATAAGCATTGTGAGTAAGAGTCTGCAAAACAGATCCATCACACTAAAGAGTGCTTGAGAAAATAACCTTATTTTATCTTTCCAATTGTTCCTCCTGCACTGTACCTACAGCTGATATCAGTCTGGGTTTAGCAACGCTGTGTAGCAGAGAAGCTATTCTTCAGTGTGTAATTAACTATACCTTTAATCAGTATAACTACCTATCATAGATCAAGCCTTCAGTCCTGAGGACCTCTATCTGCTGAAGGATTTAAAGAGCTCTGAAAATGGTTTGATTCCTCCATATAATACTTTTTTCTTTCTTTTTCTTTGGCCTTTACCTCCTCTGAAAATGATTTATTTTTTTCTGGCTGTTTTGCTCCCCCAACTCTTACAATATAGTATTTTCCTTTCTAATTATGTTTTCACTCTCTTCCGTTCTATTATTTTTTTGTTGTTGTTGGAGGTATTTTTAAAGCCTTTTTACAGCTTTCTTTGACCTTTTCTGCTCCTGCCTGATAATATTCGGCTGTGAATATTTTTGATGCTGTTAATACTTCCTTCTGTTTGCCTATGTTCACCACACTGTTTTTTGGATTAATTTCAGCTTCCTTCTGGTAATTATCTTAAGACATATTTACATGGAGTAGAGAACAAATTCAGTTCTTGCAACTTCTGAGCAGTCGCTCTGTTGTGCTATATGTAAGTGCTGTTCTGCTCATGCAATTCTGTAAAGGAAATTGCTTATTGAAGTTGTATTAGTATAAATGGGCATTTAACTACTGCAATAAATTCTCTCTTTTCCTGCCTTGATTTGTCACAATCCAGGTATATCATTCACCCCAACTGCAAAAAATTGAGGTTAGGTTCAGTAGCTTTTGGGTAGGCTCTGGAAATCAAGAGGTCCCTAGCTGTGATTTCTTAGCGGAACAGACACACATACTCCACACCACCAAGTACTGAAGAATAGAATGTTGGGAAATGAGGTGGATCAGTGATGATACCTGTTTTTAAAGATGATTCAGGTTAAAGAGAGTCAGAAGGCAGCTGTGAAAAGCAGTTAGGAGTATGAAACCTTTTACGACCTAGTTGAATGACTGTCTTTACTCTCCATAATTTCAAAACTTGGAAGTCCTCTTGTAATTCTGAATTATTGGTTACCAGCACAGCTTCTTACCAAGAGGTCAACTGAGCCATCATATTGCCATTATACTAAATATTTTAAAGCATAATGTTAATTGCAAAATGCCCCATTTGATTGTTTGTCTCATGTTGTTAAATCTCACTTTGTGCTCACTTTGTATTGATGAAGTTTAGTATGTAGATCTAAGACTGATATTAGTTATATTACATTACTTCCTAATGAATGTTCTAATGTGATTTCTTAAATTTGGAAAGGAAATCACATTTACCATATTTTTTCACAGTGTAAAATAGGTAATCTGCTCTAGCAAGATGAAAGTTTAACATTAATTAACACCTAACAAATTTTGAACATGAGGTACTTGGTTAGGCTCCATAGTCTTAGGAGACACAGGTCTGGTTGGAGATGAAAATAACCATGAAATAGCTAAGTGCAGATTGATCTTTTCTAAGGAAGGTTAGTAAGTTTGGACTACTGACCTTGCATTGCTGGTCTGGGTACTGTACCAGACAGCTAGGCACAGTACAGTGTGCTACCTCATTAACAAATAAAATTTGAATTACCCCTTGATGCAAAAGCAAGTGCATTACATCTAGATGTCTGCAAGGGCATTACATTTAGATATCTGCAGAGTGGAGAGTAATAAACAGCATGTTTCAAAACTTTTATGGGAACAATGCCATATTTTCTGAGATCATAAATGCCTTATCTGGTGTGTGCATGCCTCCTAACCAGCCTTTTTTTCTTACTTCGTATTCATCAGTTTTAGTCTCTGTTGCACTGTTGCAGTCTGTACATGCAGATTAAAAATGCTCTGTTTATTGAACTCCAGGAAAAGCACACATTTTTTAGTTGAGAAATGGAAAATAAACCAGCCGTCTAATTTTTACATTTAGAGTTTGTTTTTTGACAGGAACCTGATGAATGCAAACTTCAGCCCACAGTTGCCAAGTGGCTGTATTTTCCTGGCTGTATTCTCCTCTTGACAATCACAGTTCTGCAAAGATTCTCTTCTTCCCTAGTGTTCTGTAGCTTAAAAATAGGAAAGTTGTGGATGTCACAATTTTCTCATAATGTACTGCGTTATTATAAAAGGAACATTTCTCAAATAGCTGTCCTTCCATGGGATGATGGGCTTCTCAGGTTGCAAACTAGTATGCCAGTTAGTGCCAGTTCTAGTAGTGATTTTTGTGTTATCAACACTTCCCCTTTATGAACTGCAAACTAATTTTGTATAAATAGCTTAACAGCCGTTCAGTAGCAGTGGCTTAGAGAGTCTGATTATGAACTCCTAACCATACATCTCTTGTGTTATCTTCAGTGAAACTGCTGCCTGATAAAGCAATTAAACTTCAGTTTCTCACATGATGATATTTGTGTTCATTAGAACTAAACTCCAGTTTTGGAGATGAAAGGGTATGAACAACATCAAAATGAGCCAAGCACCAAATTTCTGGGCTGACTTTCCAACCTTCTGGGTTGTATATTAGGACTGCAAACAGCCTTTGGGATTATGTGAAATGTTGGTTATGGATCCTCAGGTATTTAAGCAAAGGAGAAAGACACATCTTAATGTCCATTTTAAATAAAATTAAAGTTTCAGAGCAAAATTCTAACTCTACTAAATGCCTGTAGTCTTCAGCAGAAAGAGCTTTATACACCTAACTGTTTTGTTTTTTTTTTTTTTGTATGAATAAGTTTGTGGTAACAGACTAAAGAATGTAAACCATTGTAACTCGTAGCCATTCCTAAAAAGAACAAACAAAAGATTGCTGATTCTCTGTCAGGATATTGATTGATCTGGTAATTTTTACATAGATTTAATGTCAAATTCATCTCTTTGGTGTAGGTAACTTCAGAGCTATTGTCTTTCAGTACCAACCACATAAGTTCGTTATTAACTGTTAGCAAATAATCAGAATTCTATGAAATGTCATATAAACTGTTAGTTTATGTTATCCTGGCTCTTAATTATACCTAGTGAGATTATACCTAATGAGAAGACACATAGTCTAGGCAAGTTAAGAGTTTTTTCTTTCTTCTGCCTCGCCCACTGAGTCACGGCTCTCATTACAATCTCTCATTACTCTTTCATCAATGCTGAGGCTGAAGGTCAGCTATTCAGAGAGGCCTCAGGATGCCAGCAACCAAATACCTACACTCCCACTAAAGGTGGGTATGGAACAGCATGACTTGGAGATAGGAACCGAAATGATACTCAGAAGGCCAAAACAATACATTTCAAGATTCTTTTGAGCTGAGAACCACTATCTTCCAAACAACCTTCTGTTATGGAATTAAGAACAAGATCACAGTTAGGCTTTTATTTTATTTTTATTTACCATAATATTTGATGAATTGTCTTCTTTTTTTCAGTGGTTATCATAATGTAGTTTACATATTGATGTATAGGAGTGACGATGAGTTTCACATGACAGCTGTCAGGGTCATGTCATGGTCATTGTCATGATTATAACAGTGTTTTAGAAACTGGAGAAGAGAAACATGAATCTAATTTATAGTGTAGCAAAGAATATATTCAATTTTATGAATAAATTATTTCTTAAGGTTTATAATAATAAATTGAGTTGTTGTTTTTATATAGACGTTAAATTATTAAGAATTAATACAGAGATCAACAAGCCCAAGTAATGTATCTTACTTTGGGTAAACAAACAAGGAGGGGAAAGGTTCAAAAAATATGATAGACTAACCTTATAAGGTAAATGTGGATTTTTCTAGTCGAATTTATGTGTATTTGTACTTTTCCAGCTTGAGTGCATACCACTACTATTGATGAAACGTAACTACAAAAGCACTTACATGTTCTGATAGTCATCAAATACTGATCTGGCAACAAGTTGTTTGGATCTTGGTCGTTAAAGAAATTATTTCCCTCCCACTTTGCCCAACGTCCATGTTTTATTAAAAACGGACTTACTCATTTAAGGGCTGATGTTTCCCTCAATGTATGACTGTTGTTGTAATGATAGTGAATTATATCTTGTATGACTGGTTATGTATTCAGACATTCAGCATTTAAACTGGATTATCAGTTTAATAGTAAAATAAATGTGGTTTTTGAACAAACAATATTCTACCAAAAGACCCAAACCCAAACAAATGCACTCTGCCACTGGTGCATCACCTCTTTTCTCTCTCCATTTTCATTCTGTTAGCACTCTTTTCTCCATTCTCTGTCATGCACCTAAAGGAATTTTTTACACATCCTTCAAAACTGTCTTGTTACATTCTAGTTTAATGTATAACAATATGAAAAATCCTTGGTAAGCCATTTATACACCTTTGGTTTTCAGTCACTCAGTCTGCCTTCTGACAGGCTTCAGTATTTCTTTCAAACATTGCTTATTAAATTGAGTGTTAATATCAAAAAAATTGATGTCTCTTATGTTGACGTTTCTGCATAACTGATGTTTAAGCTATTCAAGGTCAAATTCTACTACCACTGCAAATCCAAAGCATCTCTGTCAAGTTCAGGACAAGCTACACTTTTATTCTTTGCTTGATCTCTCCAAGTACTCCTCTTCCTGAATGGAACCTTTCCATTCTTTTGGGGTAGACGCACGCATTTTACCAAGCCTCATTTTAAGACTCCATCTAGCAGACCTGATTACCCTTCATACCTAATTGGCTTAGATATCTGTTTTGAAATGAAAATCTATTTATAGGCTTGTGACAGCCTTTCCAGAACAAGTGTGGTGGCAATAGAGTAACAAACCTGTTCAGCAGAAAGAAAAACAAAAAGAGCATTGCTTCCAGCTAGCTGTTATCTTTCTTCTGTAGTGGACCAAATCTTGCCCACTTTTCCAGATATCTGAAAGGCTCGAGAGAGTAAAACTTGTTACCACTTATCTCCGTTGTCTCTCTTCTGCGATTGAATTTCTAAAGATCTTTTTATTCCCTGTCTGTCCCTTTCCTTTTTGTAAGAGTGGAACCTATTCACTAGAGGAGAGGCAACACATTGCTTCCTAACAACAGCCTTGAATACTTTTCTTTCCTTAAAAGACAGGTCAATGGATACAGGTCAATGGCTATGATATAGGTGATTGTGCACTGCATACACAGAAACCTCTCCCCTTTCCAGAAGAGGGGACAGCACACTTATATCAGTGCAAGCCCTTGACCTGACATCTGACTCCTCCCAGGACACTGTGTGTAAATGCTGTTTAAGCTCATGTTCTGGGAGCAATATTTTTTTTGTTCTTAATTCCTGGGCCTGTGCTCTATTTTGCTCAGAAAAACGGTGGACAAGTTCACTGAGTGTGCAGAGGGTTTATCGGACTCTGTTATGTCTCAGTACAAGAGGGACAAGGTTGTGGCAGAAACTACTGGTAGGGTTGGGCAGTTGAGCAACCAGTTTCCCAGCCCCTTTTTATCTCAATCTGTAAGTAACTGTACGCTAGATAGTTGTGTAACTAGGCACTTACTTAGGACTGGGCCTTCAGACCAGTGAGTATTTAGACCAGTATGACTTGGTGCAAGAGACTGTGTAGGTAGAAACTACATCGCTGTCACAGCATGTTTGTCTCAACATTGCTGATGCCACCAACATGGCAGGAAGTTTACGGGACAGGAAAACCACCACCGGACACCACCGGCACAGATGTTTTGAGAAACTTAATCAAACCCCTGTGCACACGCCCAGACCCAGGGTTGGTGAGATTGAGGGGCCTGGAGACCCCTCAGGACCGCCTAAAGCTCCTGGAGACACCCTAGGGACGGTATTCGGCATGCGCACCACTGCCAGGTGGAAGGCGTGGTTAAGCAGAACAGCAGCGTCATAACCCTATAAAAGAACGGAATCAACCAACATCAGACGGAACGTTCTCCCACCGGACTCGAAAACAAATTGGACTGTTGGAACGCCGCAGCTGTGGGGTGGTAGCTGTTGCACTCTTTCATCCTTTCCTCTTTCTTTCCTTCCTTTCTCTCTTTATCTCTCGCTCACTCCTTTGCATTTGCAAACGTGTTGGCGGGCAGATAAAGTTCCTTGGTGCTTGACTCTATTTTGAGTCTTAATTCTGTTCCCGAGAATATGAGCAAAACCTCGCTTGGGTCTTTGACCAGCTTGCGACAATTTGGTAAGTATTTTTACTACAAAGAACCATAATACTATGTTCACATCAATCCAGGAGGAACAATAGGTCTGAAATCTGGGACTTTCAATGCTTGTTTCACAAAGCTGGTGTTTGCATCTGTCTGTTTTAGACCATTTTTCAAAATCGCCATGTCTGATTAAAAGCAGATGCTGTTTGATATCAAGGCATATCTGAAGATATACAGATCATAAAATAAGCCAACTTGAATGTCTGTTTTATAGATGTTATTAAAAGGAGGGAAGAAAAGGTAGTTGCAAACTAGCTTTACTGTTGCTGCTGTGTTGCAGGTGCATGAAACATGAACCAGATCAGATAAGCAAATCTCACTGCATTGGTGAAGAAATTAATATCCTAGAAGGAAAAAAACCTCAACACTATTTCATTTTATACTGAATTTCTTAATGATGTTTCTGATGTCTTCAAGTATTTTGGGTTCTTTCAGTTTTTTGAGCCAGAGAAGAGAGGTGTTTGACATCAAAGGTGAGTAATAGCTTCATTTATTGACCTGTGATATCGAATGAAGTTAGCACTGAAACTTACTGAATCATTAGCAAATGTGTTGTCAGGCAATGAGATATATATATGTACAGATACATGCTCACAATTTTACTTGCAGATGCCTGCCCTGTTCTAACAATGCCCTGCCTCCACCGAGGCCTTCCTTATATCTACGTATACCTGAGCATGGAAAGCACAGTACAGACTATAGGAATTTCAAAATATATATTAAATAAATTTATTAGGAAGTATATGATGTCTTGAGTTTTCATGACTGCTGTAAAATATGTGGAGGTTTAATGTCAAAGTGACCTGTAAGTGGCCAATACAAGGAAGTAATTCACACAAAACCTAGCATTCTTTCGGCATGCTTGGCAAGCGAATGAGATACCACTATATAGTACAGAACCTCAAATACTAAAGGTTATATTTTCCACTAAAAAATAGTAGGTTTTGATGGGTGGCAGGTTGCACAATGTCCATCCAAAAGGCAAAATTAAGACAAGCATGCAACAATATTTGGACGATCTTCATTGTACTTACATGTATGTTTTTCCTAATCTTTGTCCCAATGCATCTGTTGCCTGGGCTTTCCTCATTTTTCTTGAGAAGAATTCAGAGGTTCCTGGCTTTTTCTCTTGTTGAGCAAAAAGGTTATAGGTGTAATGTAGCCCACTGGAACATGCCTCTTTCTTTTTAGTAAGGCAAATGTATCATATTCTGCAAACTTTAGATTGACCTTTGAAAATATTTCTTGATATTCTATCAAAAATCATAGACAACAATTCATGTTGCAATATACATGTATGGTTATTAAACAAGCTGGACTGTTTTAGAGTTCCCAGGTGATATTTGAGGGCTAGAATTCAAGATTTCCAGCAGTACAAAACATTGTTAAGTGTAAAGTATAATTGACATGCCATAGTATTGTGGTGAATCAGACAATACAGCAAGTCAGAAATGTGAACTCCAGTGATTTCCAGCACAAGAAATGAAATGATGATAATTGCGGCCAGTTGAGGACTGGCTTCATGGGTTTAATGTATCAATTTTTATTTCCAGTATTCTTAGGGCTTGTTGTACTAAGTGCCAGCTCAAATCACACTATGCAGACATATACTAAGAGAGATATTGCAACATAGATAAGGCAGAGAGTGGACTAACAGGAGCTGAGGGATTTAAAACTTAGGCAGGAATGTAACTGGAGTCTTATGACATCTCCTTCAATATTATTGTTGGAGTTGAAGAACTCCAAAAGTGAATGTGGGCTACAAGTTCTTCAAATAGTATTATTGAACAAATTTTATCAAGAAAGGCATCGTTGTCACTTAAAAATGGGGAAATTCAGGCACAAGGAAGGGATAACTAGGGGTCACCCAGGAAACAGACAGCAGAGAAGTATTCAGTTAGTATGTAATTATCTGGGTTTTAGTTCAGACTAGTCCAAACCTGTGCTTTTAAACATGCAATCTGTCCATACATAAGGCATGACTTCATTGACAAAAGACTTGCAAAAGGTCATGAAATTGAGTTGTTAAGGCTTAGGAGGACATGATGTATCGAATCTCATTAGAATTAAATTCTGTGGCACTAGAGCAAGCTACTTCTCAGGAATTTACCACTGAGCAAGGATTTCAAGTATTTGGGCTTTTTTTTCCTATATTTTATTTCCAGGGAATTCAGCAATGCAATATCATTGCAGGAGTTTCCCTCTCCAAAGCCAATGTCAGTTTTCCTATTATTACACTTAGGTTTGGTCTCCCCAAATGTTTTCTGTAGATATTAAAATGGTGTTGACAGGAAGGAAAGCTGGCAGGGTGGAAGACAGAAATCACTCATCAGCTCTGCTAGAAGCCAGTTTTTAAAAATTCTTAGCATATTTCGATGTATTTGACAATCTGTGTTTCAGAGACACATAACATCTTTTCTGTTCTGCCTGCTGATGATCTAGCAAAGCTTTGTACCTTGGTAGGATCAGCAGGATATCATGGTACTGTGGTTATCTATGCTTAGATTATCACCCATTTCTTTGGGACCTCTGCATTCTTTATAATCTGCCTTGAATAATTACAAAAAAAAATGAAAAAAGGTACTGAACTAAGGAATCTTTCTCTTGTTTCATTTGTGTGTGTGAATCTATTTGTTTGTTAAAATATGTATTAATGAAACAACCTTTCCCTAAAACAGCTAGTAAAAATAAATAAATACGTACAGGACTTCACCAGCTGGTGATGTTGCCAAAACAAAAAGGAACTGTATTTGCTTCACTTGAGCACAGGATTACACTCTGAATAAGTCTCCTTTCAAATTATCAATTTTTTCTGACAAGACTGTCAGGAAAAAGAGAGCAAAACTTTTAAAGAAAAAATTAACTTGCGCTTACCCTTTGACAACAGTGTGCATTACAGTGATTGAACTTTATTAAAAGAATTGTTTGCCAGCTCTATTTGTCTTTCTTTTGGCAGCTCTGGCATAAATATTTAATTTAATTTATGTTCCAAATTAAAAAATGTCTCTATAAAGGCTGAGCAGTACCTGCCCACCATGAAAAAAATGATGCTTATATATTGCTGTGCCATTCACAGTGAAATATATCTATATAAAAGCTGACTTTTCCCTTACAGTCTGAAGTTTTAACCCTCTCTTAGACAAGCTGAAGGAGGAAGCCTGTAGAGTTAGAAAAATACACTGAGAAATAGAACAGATGCCTATCATAGGGATCTTTTTCCTCTGGGTAAGGAAGATTTTCTTGCTTTTAACATAATATTTGTGTAAGTTTGCTATATTGCCTCAAAAATGGGCAGAAATTTCAATCTATACTTGGGGTTTAATGCATCCCTGATAGAAGAGCCCTGATGATAGTGTATTTCATCAATAATTCATTTAGCTAGGTGTTCCAAGGTTCCTGAGCCCCAGTAGTAGTGACTAAGTACCCATTTGCTAGGGCTTTTCTTGTATGTGATCACATTGGATTCCTGCCATTTTTTCCCCCCAAGAAAACCTAAAATCTCCAACTGCATCTTCTATTTATTTGATTTTTTAAGGATTAAATTCTGAAATTCAAAATTATGTAATCCTGAGTTCTGTATGTGTACAGGACATGATTTATCCATACATGCAGTTTTTCTGTTTTCTGCTGACATTTATAATGAGATCTATTTTTCAATCATACTGTGCATTACTCATGACACACAGAGATGTGAGTCTGAGGCATCAGAACAATGAAGATGCAATTGCCCTGGCAGTGAGGAGACTTTAGTAATGGTTTTACTGCGAAAGTGTTGTCATTTTTACGTGAGCTGTGCTGAGTTAGAGGCCTCCAAGTTTTGTGAGTAAAGATGCGCTTCTGATCAGAGCAAGTGGAATACTTGGTCACATTGTTTTACATATGGGTGGTTTACAACCAAAGAGTCCTTGTTTAGCTAGACCACCCAATGCTGAAAGTAAATGTTAGTTCATCTGAGTTGACCTCCACGAATATTTTCCTCTGACCTTACTGTACTGCAAATGAGACAAGCGAGAAAATAAGTGTTTTCAAATATGAAAGTGAATGTAGTGCACAAATCCAATTGGTTTAACTGTCTTAAAGAGCCCAAAAATCATGTTTTCACAATGAGTGATTTTTAGGAATTAAACAAATTAACAATTTTCTATCTTCACAAATAACACCTATTTAAAAGTTTTATTGCTACTGTCCCGCCCTAATACGCTGCTCAAGAATTTTTACTTGAGGCTAAACAAAAGTATTTTATTATTTGTACATAAAAAGGCCTCACAGATCTTTTGTACCCAGAAGAGTTAATTAACTGACAGTCTTCCATCAATATACAATAACATACACCAATTTTTACCTGATAATTTCAGTGTGTATAATGCATGTAGGGTAATTGAAAACAAATTTTAGGATGTTTCAGACAATAAATTCCCTCAGATGGATCAGTACTACTGTTTATTTTCAGTTTAAATTGAGTTTAACTGCAAGGTTTTATGGTCTGAGAAGTTCTAATATTTTTTTAATTACTTTGTGCATATCTAACATCAATTAAATTGTCATCTGGTGGCTTAGGGTAGCAGCTCTTTCATACAGGAAACTCATGCTGTAGTTAAAACTATAATAGTTTGACACAGTGAAAGGGCTTTCTTTCCTTTTTCTTTCTGCTGCAAGCTCATCATTGCAGGGCTAGAGTACCCCTCAAATTATGATTTAAATTAGGTTGAACCTATTGAAACAACATTGTTTTACTTCCATGTTAGTATTAAGACATTATAATTCTGAGACTGTATTCCAAGTGGTATGTATGTATGTTTTTATGCCTATAAGAGAGAGGGAATAACTGAAGGAATGAAATAAGAGTGGTACAATTCTTATGAAAGAAAGTTCTTATAGTTTCCTTTGGCAACTATTAGAGCATTAAAATATTAGAAGAGAAGGTTCCCTTGGGTATTTTTCCAGTGTAATGTTTCTGAAGACTTGAAACGTGACTATGTTTATTCCTATATGTGGCAGTGACTGTAGACGCATCCATATCTAGGAAACATGGTATATTTTCAACACTAGTGGAACACATTTGGAGATAATGTGCAGCATCTTATAAATCTGCCTTAATTTTGACAGTGTTGAGCAGTCTTGCTTACAACTCTGTTTTTTTAGAATAATCACTGGCTGATATTGTTTTACTGAAATCCCACTGAGAGAAGAACTTTTCAAGTGTCTAATAATATAGATAGTTATATTATATTCTATAATGTTACATTAATTTAAGATAATCATAAATCATGTAATCTCATTCATCTGAGATCTTAACCACACAAGTAAAGTTACAAATTTCCCTAGTGCCGTGACTGGCTGGATTAGCTCTGTAGGACCAGTTTATTTCCCAACTTCTTTGTGCAGGTCAGCTATCAATAAGGGCGTTGTTGCATTGCTGTGACCCATTAAGCTTCATTCTCTACTTAAGGGAGTTATCCCGAATGTATTCCTGGTCTTATTCAAACTGTTGCAAAATCATACTATCTATCTCCTGCAAGGGAAGCATAGCACTTTTAAGCTGTTTCCTTGTTCTTGGATTTTGTGCATCTCTTCTGTCTCTAGCCTAAATCTATTCCAGAGGGAGTGCACATTGCTGCATTAGCTCTATCACTGTACCCTGGTTTGTATCTTGTCTTCTACAGCTACAACTGCAGGCAAACTGTAGGAGGGTCTTCTGTTCCTACAGTTAGTGCTCCACGTATAGTGCAGGAATAAAAACTTGTTAAGCAGTTTTGTTACTCTTTTATTTTGTAGAAACAAATAGTGTGTTGGATCAACATTTCTATGAAGTATGTAGGATGTGTTCAAATGCATACACACATCTGCTGTGAGGATGAGTTACATAGTTCAATTTAATTTAAGTTAAACCAGTTTCTTTAAGATACTCATATTTTCTGTTTCCTAATGCCCTGACTACTACAAATTCATTTCATATCTGTCTGCTTCTTCACTACGGTTCTTTTCTGCTCTCTACTTACATCACGTCCTTGGATGTCTGAACATATTACAATTATTTGAATACATGGATCAACATCAGATTTAATAGAGTAGTAGACGTCTCTGGAATAATGGAGTTCTTATGCATTTTGTGAAAACAGCTGCTCAGGAAGAGCTGAAAAGCCATGTCAGTGAACTCAGCAAGGGCTTCAGCTGAGGGAAGAGTTGCAGTGGGAACCAAGACTTGCTAAACACTGGGAAGTGGGTCTTTTGAAATGTCTCAACTGAAGATAAAAATGTATGTGAAAGCATACTTCTTTTACCTTAATTGACTTTATAAAACACACATTGCTGCTGTGGGAAAGAACATAACTATGATGTGCTTGCACTAGAGGGCTGTAGTTGAACTTGAAGATGCAAAGTTTTGCCTTCTACCTAGATCAGGGTTATCCTCCAGTTGGATTAGTACAAACTGAAGTGTCAACCTGTGCTTTCATCCTATGGCTTTTTTCCAGGTTTCACACAGCCATGTCACTGAGCTCTTTGAACATGAGGGTCTAGGCCTAGTACTTTATTTTAATTTCTACAAAAGCCCTGCTAGAGGGTGAAGGGCAAGACAGCTACACCTACAGTAGCTTGTATTTCTGAGTGCAATGCTGCATTTTATGTTACTTGAAATTTTCCTTCAAGGCCAGCAACAATTAGTATTACTTTAGAAGGGTTTTTGCACAAGGTGTATTGCATGGACATGACTCAAACAGGAAGTGATTTCAAGTCATGGATTTCCCCAGTGCATTGGTATTCCTGCTGATTAAGTCTGAGTTGTAGTCGTTGTACTCCAGTTCGTTCAGTTAAAATGCAATCAATTAAGATTTATTGGTCACAGGCAGGTAGTATTTATTAGGAGAGAGCATATACTATGTGAGCATTGAAAAGCCCATACAAACTAATTCAGAGACTATATCGATGTTTAACAGACTTGCAAATCACTTTCTTGTGGACTCAGTGTTACTAGCAATTGAAGATTGGTTATTACATGATTTATGGATGTGCAAGACAAATCCATTTAAATTAGATGAATAGCCAAAAAAATCTGTGAGCTGGAAGACATATCCTGTGCCAGTGGACAAATGCTAATTTACATTGGTTTATGATCTGGCTTTAAAAAGAATTAGAATATATTATGTGATCCTCTAGAATCTCCAAGCTAATGTAAATGCATATTCTTAACCTTGTTATAAAATATCTTTAGCTCTCTACTGCAAAAATGTAGACACATTACGGATTATTATAAACCAGGATTGAACAAAATCATTTTTGGAGTAATGGTCATTTTGGTGGGCTTACTTGGCAGGGTAGGTGCATATGGATAGAGATCCAGACCATCACATGACTGTAAAGTTAACTCTTGGGCACAGGAGTGGCATGAGGCCAGAGCTCTGTTTAAGTCCCACTTAAGTCATTGATCTAAGAAGTAGAAGAGACTTAAAAGTTTCAGAAACCTTCTACTGCCTCCGTGTATGAAGATGAGTTTCACTTTCTTTAAGAAGTGGATAGAATTGTCCTTCAGTTACTAAGCTTATCTAAATGCACCTATATAGTAAGGAAAGACAATACAAACTATACAAAAAATTTCAAACACAAGCAAGCTTGATGCCAGTGATTGGCTTGTTTCATCACTGACTATTTCCTGCAGAAATATCGTTTATCTTGTAAAATCAGATGAAGAATCTGTGCACCATTTCTGTTTGACTTTTCCATTTCATGTATATTCTAAACTGAAAGCTTTCACTCAGTAACCCTATCTCATAGAAAACAGCATTTTGTCTGCTAAAAGTGGGGAGCCAACTGGCATATTTATTCATTTGCTGAGGTTTAAGACAGAATTAGGTAGCTCTGTCTCCCTTTTTCCTTCTCACTTCTCTCTTTCCTGTTGGTAACCAGTGCTTGTTGCTTCTTCCGGTGAACACACAGCACATTTCTCAGACAGCATTCCTGTGTGAACTCCCCTGCGTGGCAAACCATCTGGGGACCTCCTTGCCTGTGAATTTAAAGTCTGTCCAATTCAAACAAACTGCAGGATGAGAATTTCCAGAGAGTTTCTGCAGGAAAAATTAGTCAGTGATCTTGACCCTACAGGATCCAATCTGCTAGGAAATGATTTGTGCATGTCAATTTCTCTCAGAGGCATTCTTAGCATGTTCTAGATTAGCCCAGAAATATGACTAAAATATGACCAGGAACTTTGGGAATTTATTTTATCTGTATGTGGGCTGTGCTGAGACACAGTCCCTTTTAAACATATTCTTAGGAACAAGGACTTGAGTCCCTCCAGTCCACACAGGGAGGATATTGCAGTATGAGACAGTACATTGCAATTTGGATTTAATGGACTTGCTGAGGGTCATTGTACAGCAACAAGACACTTTTCAATGTTTTCCACATTATGTTAAAGTTTTTGATTGCATCTAATATAGAGTATGCTAGCTGCAGAATAAATGAATATTTTACATTGTGAGATATGGAGTCCTCAGGAAAAATATCAACCTCTTCTCTTTCCTTGGGTGAAAAAACACCTGTCAGCTGCTTAGAAAACATTCTGAATCTGTTTAAATGGCTTTACATTCGCAGACTGTGCTCCCCAGAGTGTTAAAAATTAACTTGTCAGGTAAAGAAATTGTATCACTTGATAGAGTGTGGTGAGTATCTAACGGATGCAGATATACAGTGGGAATGAAAACACTTGGGAGCTTACAGCAAGAGGAGAACCAAAATAGGTGAAAAGGTTGAGCCTCAGCTGCCTTCCTTAGATAACCACTGCTCTTTAGGGATGTGCACAGCACTGCTGGAAAAGGCAGGTAAAATCACCAGCAAAACCTGGGGAGGATATAATAAAATGTCAGCTAAAGGCATGGCATTCCCATGATTAAAACCTTGAATGTCTGAACAAAAGCAGCCCCAATGCAGTGTTTGGAATCTTGTTTTGACCAATTTTTCTTTACAGCATTTGCACATTGTTACTTGCCAAAGTGTAAGCTGCTTGCATTCTTGCACACCATAAAACGTCAAGAACACACTCAGCCTTTTTCTGTGAAGTGAACCCACGGACAGCCCATCTGGGAATTAACCGCATGGTGAGGGTGAGAAATGCTTACAGCATCTTGTTGGACAGTTGTTGTCCTGGTTGTGGACTTACCTATTACTGCACAAATAACATGGCTTTGTAAATTGGTCAGTTCTTACGTGTTAGAAGTTAACACAAACAGCATTGACCATCCCAGCTGAAAATACTGAAGTTACAGTAGCTACAGATATGTTTTTTTCTCCTCCCTTAAGGTATTAATCCTAAATTACAGGACTTTTGCCTGCCCTTTTGGGGACAGAACTCAGCTATTCCAAGTGCACTGGAGATTTTCAGTCTACATCTACTCCTGCTGACATTTTTTTAACTTAATGGTGGGTCTAGAGTTATTTTTTCTTACCTCTGGGTAGTTCTTATGACTGTATCCTGGATAAAAAGTTTCACTATGCATATTTCTTTGCTGATAGAAACTGGCAGCTGACTATTATGGGGCTGTCCCCATATCAGCCTTATACATTGAAGTAATCAATGTCCCAGTGGCACATCATCTGTAGTGAATGTTATTCTAGATAATAAGTAGACCTGGCTGAAAATTTGAATTGAAAAAATTTCCAGTTAAAAATAAACGTATTTAAAACCTGAAAATTGTAGTGAAGATGGTTTTTATTTGTTTGGGTTTTTTTTTAATACCTAGCTTTCTGAAAAGTCTGAAATTTTGTTTTCTTTTCAATTTTCTTTCTTTTTGTATTATTCCTGACATCACATGTGATAGCATAATGGTATCATCTACATTCTCTCTCTTACAGAGTTTCTTTATGTTACTATATTCTTTTGCATTTTTTTCACATTTGGAAAATTCACAGGGTAACAAATTCAGAAAAATTATAGAAAAGGTTTGCAAAAGTAATGCAATTTAATGTACTGAATGGCAAAAAACCCATGGAAAATAACTTGGGGAAAACATTTAGCGAATTTTAAGAATTTGAAACACTTCCATGAACATTTAAAACAACAAATATAAAACACATTATGATACCTGAAAAATACAAATAGTCAGGTTGCTAGATTTTTCGATTTTTCATTAAATTGTTCTTCTTTTTTGCAACTAGGTAGAAGGCTCACCTTTTTTATCACAGAGAGCAGTTAAATAACTAACTGAACTGAACTGCATTTGTTTTCCACAGCATAGTTATTTGATTTGTGCTATTTCTTTACTGCAGAACATGAATTCCTAGATTTTATGTAAATGTAGCTTATTGTTTCATGTTTATGAAATCAAATTTGCTCCTAAAGTATAAATATATATTTAGAACCCAGACCCAGCCATCTCAGAGATTGTGACTGTTTAGAACAACTACTGTATGTGATCTAGCTTTTTTTCCAGAGGACTGCATGAAGTGTGCATGTCAGTGAAGTATAAGCAGGGTGTGTGTGTGTGTGGCAAGGCATAAAAAATCACCACCTACAAAAGATGGACCAAGAATAGAGCAGAACTTCTGCTTTGGACGCCTTCATGAACCAACTACCACGGTAGTTGTTCAGGCAGAGACAAGAAATGCAATTTGAGAAGGGGGCATATGATATGTCTCAAAAATATCTGATTGAACACAGGTTTACTTAAATATGTTCACACTTCCCAGATCTCTCTTCATTGCTATCAAGGTGAAACTTGTTTGATCTTCAATAGCAGGGCATACCTTATGCACACGTATCTGTGCTGAAGAGTGTACAAGCTAAACACTTAGGATAGGAGTCTCAAGAATGGTTCTGCTTTTGTGGTACTCATTTCTCTCCACCGGCTGCTGGGACAGCCCAGATACATGTCATTGACTGGATATTTTTGGCAAGCTAATATTATGGACCCTGTTTAAAGAAACTACATTTCCTGAAAGGTAGCAGCATTAGTCCATTGCCAGTTGTGAAACACAGTGCTGTGAATTCAGCCTCCAACTCAGGAAGTCCCCTTGCTTCTGCTTGTTAGAATCAGGGTTGATAAATCAGGCATGAGATCAGTGTATGTATACTCTGTTACTGCTGTTCTTCCTAAATATTTATGCCACACCACTCTCACTGGGAACACAACAAAGCAGATGGACTTGTGATCTTAGCTGGTACAGCCATTCAAGAACCTTTAGGTTCTTGTAAGAATAGTCTGAAAAAAAATATTGGCATTTTCAAGTTATCCCCTTGAAGCCAGAGAGCGAACAGTTCTGCAGTGGAGTCTACCAAAAAAACCCCCCAAACCTAAACACCAAACCAAAAAACGATTAACTGTCCCCCAAAATAATATTTAATATTGCGTTTTCTTGGAGTTCAGCCTTTAAAATGTTGTGACACCTCCATGAACTACCAAGAAAATACTGGTTAAATGGTTTAATTTTCTGCAGTTTGAAGGGGCACAGGGATGACATTTTTGAGCTAACACCATGCTAGATATGGGCTGAAATTAGGTTGAGCTCTGGCTGGGTGCACACTTGCCTGGCAGTGCACACTGTTGTAATCCTTGGGTCCTGGACCGCCAGTTGTTTGTGCTAGAGTTCTTGGGCATATGTTGAATTTCCTGTCTGGACCATACCTGGCTTTTCCCTTCACAGAAAGCAGGAGGGACAAACAGGTGGAGCAGCAGCTGGTGCAAATTTACTCCAGCAAAGAATTAGGAAATGACTGGTGTGAGTCCCTTGAATGAGAACCTGGGACGTTCTGCTGGATCTCCTTAGCTAGATGAAGTCCAGAGAAGGGAATGAGCAAGGACCCTCCCAGAGCTGTTTACCAAGAAGCCGTTCATTTGTTTCTGACTGTGGCAAAAGGCTGTTGAGCTAACAGCCTCTGTGTTCAGCTAGACAGCCAAAATTATGTGGGTGGTAGATGTTGCTGTAGACCTTTATCTCAGGGCAACAGGGAACTGATTAAACTGGAAACATGGGGAAATCTGGGAGGGGGTGATAGGGTCTGTCACAAGCTTTTTTGTTCCTGAGATGGGCTTTATTCAGGACTGTAACTCTTCTCAGGTTAACGGTATACCATAATGGTAGAAGAGATAAGCACTTTTTTTTCTGTGCCTTTTTTCTCCTGGCTACTATAAAACTGAGCATGAGCAATACTAAAAACACCTCTTTGATTCATTATAGTAGAGGCATTTTGTTTTTACACCACCCAGGGGCTTGTGCAAGCTCAGCTTGCAAGGCGGAAAATAGAAAAAATGTAATTCTGTAATTCCGTTCCATTCAAAGGTACAGATCTTTATGCAAATTTACATTTGTTGAGTTTTTCTTTCTTTTTTTAATAATATCTGAGTTTGTTGACCAATATGATGAAAAGCCCTTATGGCAGTGTTACTTGGCTGTTACGACAATCCATTTTATAGAAATGTGATTTATTACACAGTCCTAAAACTAATATCTTTCCCTGTACCTTCTGTAGCTGTTACTGTCCAGAGTACTGTTATGAAGCTTTATCATGTACAGTAATAAACACCAGATCATTGTACAAGGATCTCATGAACTATTTATTTATGCATTTTTTAAATGTGTCATGATGAAAACTACCGAGCAGAAAACAACCTTGGCTGGACAACATGCACAGCTGCTGTTAACAAGAAACAACAAGGCTATATGGGTAACTCATGCTACGGTCACTCTAATGGGAATTTTTCACTATCTATTAGACTGACTGAATGGCAAAGATATATCCACTTTAAAAGTCTAAATGAAAGGATATAATACTGAATAAGGAACCATTAAGTTGCAGCACAGTTGCTCTCATCCATCCCCATGACCATTATACCTCCGAATCGTATCAGATACTTTTGCACATTTATTTTCTCAATGGACCCGTGAGACATGACACAGCCTTACTGCAGTTTCACTGGAGGGCTGCCCAAGACCAAAGAGCAAGGTCATGGCCAAACTGGCTGGGTCCTTACAATCCTGTCTAGTACTGACTCAGCCTTCTTACTTACTCCAACATCTTCAAGATCTTGATCAAGATGAATGTTTTGTCTTCATTTTTCAGAGGTTGAACCTGTGTTCAACACAAGCATTAACATTTATGAGTCTAAGAAAATACCTGATCGTTCAGAAAAATCCCGTCAGAGAGAGCTCTACATACAGGTGCTGAGGAAAGAACAAAATGAAGGTCCAGGCATGATTTTGTTTCCTTTGCATTATGTTAGTGTCAGACAACTTTTGCTGCCTACAGTAATTTTTCCTGCTAAAGATTTGTTCCTGCCTCTGGCTGCTACTTACTCATGCTGAGTAGACCCAATAAGCTTCCTTGCACCTATGACTGTGATGTACTGCTGAAGCAGCTGGACAGATTTTTCAGACCTCTGACTTCAGAGCTATTTAAACCCTTTTGGTTTATAAAACTGAGCTGTATGTAGCATCAGAACAAATATCTTCTGTGATTTTTTCCCATTTGTGCTACTAATTATAGCTAGAAGAGAAGGGAGAGAAACACTTCTGTTGGTCACCTTTGCCACTAACCATGTCTAAACCCTGAAATTTAGAACATATAATACATACGAGTTAGGGGTTAGCAATAAAGATTTGCAAATAATCGGATGTCTGCTGAAAGACATGCATGATATTTCACTTAACATCTGTAGCTGAACAAAGAGGACTCAGTGGATCAGGTGAGCATGTATGTTTTGAAAAGAGAAAAAAGATTGTGTAGATACAGGCGCAGGTGAAGATGCAGATAGGCCTTATGGAGATTTTCCAGAGTATTTAGATACATCATCTTGTTGACTTCAGTATTAGCTTCCTGGAAATTTCTGTGCATCTGGAGTAACCTTGTTGATTTCATCTTGAGGTTCTTATTTTAAAAAACCTGCATGCTAAAAAGGTACAATTTGCACATTAAATAACCACTATTTTTCAGCTCCTATACAGGTATTAGAGGAACAAATACCCCTTTGTTATACATTAGTAAGAGTAGTTTTCTGCCACAGTTGGATTGCTGAGAGTGCATTTTTGTTAGATAGGTGTTTCTATGTTGTAAAGTCATCTTTGCTCAGTTGGACTGGTGTGCTGCTTCTCATTCCTAAGACGTGGTGCACGGAAGCTTTTAGGCTCTGACGATATCAGTAAGTAATCTTCTGCTTGATAAGTGCTTCATATTAGGTAAAGGAGTAAGTCATTCAGAAACAGAAGATTCAGAAGCAAAAAACTGTAAGACTGCTTCTCCCTGTCCTAGTGACCTGCGTGAATAAACCATTAAGTGAATTCTGCCTAGCTGCACAAAATTGGACTAGTTGGTTTTACCTTTTCATGAGATTTTTCACAAGCTCCTTTAATGTTGCCATTCTGAGTAGAATTCTGCTTTTCGGGCTAGAATCACACACATGTCTGTGAAAGACAAAAAGACTGGCAATTATCAAGTCATGAAACAGAGGCAAGTGTAAAGGTTTAAGGCTGGGCTGGCTATTAAAAGGAGGACAGATGCTGTCTGTTAACACTTTCCCTCCCCAGAAGGGAAGGGAAAGAGAAAAGGGAGAGAGGCTTATGGGTTGGAAAAATTAAAACAGCTTTAATGTAACAATAATAAAAAGGTATTATTATTATTATAATATAAAAAAATAATAGAATATATATAAATATATACAAAATCAATATTGCGCTGCCCCGATGACAATCACATCACCCGAATGTCATGGAACAGGCCCTGGGAAAGTCCTGGACTGGACTCAGCGGCAGATGGGAGCTAAATTCAGGAATGCACAGATTGGGATCGAAGGCAGAAGAATCAGACAGAGTCCTCCTTGGACACCAGCGATACAAGAAGAGAGCTTGACCCTCGTGATCCCTCAGATTTATACTCATATGATGCGTATGGGATGGAATACTGCATTTGGTCAGGTTTGGGTCCCCTGTTTGGCCCTTTTCTACCTGCAGGAGGGTTGCAGCTCTGACCCATTTTCTGCCCTTTCATTTCCAGTGCATAAGAAGTTCGGCAGAATCAAGCAGTGACCTTGGTTCCCATAGGAATAAGCATAAGCAAGAGCCTTTCTGCGTACCATTCATACTGTTACTTCAACACTAAATACAAACATCAAGCCTTACCACTCCTAGAAGCAGACACTGAAAAACATGCAGTTAATTTCAGAGAGTTCAGTCTCTTAGAAGAGATTTAACTTGTTTTGGTTTAGTTTAAATTTTTTGTCTTTTCTTTTTTGTCTTTTGGACTAAGTTAACAGCACTAGGTACCTTAATTTATGCAGAGTTAAATTCTGGGACTTAACACATGGAAGAAGGGATCAAGCTACGTTTTTATGAAATGGGAAGGAAAAGCTAATGCAAGATCCCCAAACTTTTATTTTTCCCCTCTTCTCTGTATTTTCTCTGTGTATGGTCAGTAAATTCTCTGCCTTCTCTAGACAGGATCTGACAAAGTGTCATTAAGTCACCTGTGAAATTTTGAGTTCTCATGTTATTCTTCCTGAAACACCTTATGGAGGACAGACACTGGCATTCATTTTCATGTCCACGCTCTCTCTTCCTCTGTGCATGGCCAAAATATTAAAACATTTAATATTAGAAATATTAAATATTAAAATATTTAAACATTTTTTTCTCAATTCTGTCTCACAAATCTACTATCCTGGCTACCAGCCCAGAATCTGTACTGACATTGCAAGGCAATTCTTTTTCCCAGTCATCCTGGTTTGAGTGAGATTGCAGGCAGATTGTTGAATTTAAAGCTGTGCTGGCTCTCTTTCTTGTACTGGGTTTTTCAAGTTTCCCAGTTACCCTGACAAGCAAGCAGAGCTCTAGTAAACAAGTGTAAGGGGGAGTGCATCATGTCAGGGCACACAGCAATCCTTCTGCAAGTGGAAGCTGAATTAGACCAAGAATTCATAGGAACTAAGAGGTTACCTCATGATTAGCTCTGAATTTTAAGAGGCACCATTGCTGCAATCTCCCTTAAATATTTTAATATTCCCCACCTCTGGCCCTGGTTTGCATGAAATAAAAAACCAATCCTGCGCCCCCCCCAAGCCTTAAACCACAAGCAGAATAGAATGTTTACCCATGCATTTGTCTCAAATGTCCCCATAATGAACTGGAACCCCCTTTTTGTCTTGATAGTGTCGATAAATCGAACAATTTATTTTTATTTGAAAATAAAAAAAATTGCTTCATTGTTCAAGAAATCTGCAAACAATTATCTCTGGGCTGATTTCAGTGTTTCATTTCAGTAAGAAGAGTTTTTATGTAGTGATACTTTTATATGCTTGCCCAGTTCTATGCTGCCCAAGTTCAGAGGTGGAAGTTTTCAGACCTCTGCTTGCTCTTCCTCTGCTTCTTCCTGTTATTATACTCAATTTTTAAAAGCTTGCCCGCTTTACAAAATGAGCCTGCTCCTTCTTCAGTGAAAGAATATGGAAATGTGGCAATTGGTTTCAGACGAAAATAGTTCTGACTCTGAGGAGAAAGATTCTGGTCCTTTAATGTGACTTACATTTCTGTATTCTGCTATTAAAATAATACAAGAAAGGTTTAATTCTAGAATACGCTGAGAAGGAGTGTGATTTTCACAAATGTCTGCAAATTTCCATTGAGCCCAGTGAAAGCTATAGATAACTATAGTGGAAGCTACACATAAATATAATTTTAACAGTAGGCTGCTTCTAAGAGGTCTGCAAATGCAGATTCAGAAATCAAAATTAATCCCTCAATATCAGAACTGCATGTGTCATCTGCTATTAGTAAAAACTTTTCTCAGTGTATTGGGATGGACAGTGGTTTAAACTGGAAGGCTTCACACAAGAATCAACAGGAACATCAATAGATACTTGTAAGTAACAACTGCAGTTGGAATTTCTATCTTTCAGCTGGCTAGCATTTTCGGTTGCGATTATGTTTTACCTTCTATACTCCTGTAGGGACTGTGGAAGACTGGCAGGAAATAAATTTATACTGGGAAACTGGGACAGAGGGGAAGATGCAACTATCGTGTGAAGCAATGTCTACTCTCTTGGCAGAGGGGAATCTGAGTTCCAGAGCCCTGGAACAGGCTGCCCAGGGAGGTTGCGGAGTCTCCTTCTCTGGAGACGTTCAAAACCGGCCCAGACGTGTTCCTGTGCAACCTGCTCTGGGGGCACCTGCTTTAGCAGACGGTTGGCCTAGATGATCTCCAGAGGTCCCTTCCAACCCCTACCAATCTGTGATTCTGTGATTCTGTAATAACGGGGTCCTATTAAACAGTCTTTTAGATAGTATTCAGCTGGTGACCTGTATATCTCACCATTGAATAAGCAGTACTATTAAGCATTAGACCCCATTCAAGCTCTCACTTGTGTTTCCTAAGACTTTGGATGCAAGTGATTCTAGTGACTCACGAGACTCTGGCAGCTGAACCAAGAACCTTCACTTCCTTGACATCTCTTGGCAGCATCTGTCATGTCTACCAAGGTGACCATGGCCTCTCCATACAATCCTGTTGGCTGGTCCCCATATGTCACTCCTCACAATGCTCACAAATCCAGCTCTGCTCTTCCAGTCAGCTGCCACCTGCCCCTTAACCTGGACACATCAAGGCTCTTGTCTGCTCTGCCTTCACTCTTCTTTCCTTCACAGGGAGGTACTCGGAAGGGATGTGGAGGAAGAATAACTAGGACAGATGAAATCGGGATTACGAGGAAGTTCACATATAGATATTGAAATGCTGCCACATATAGGTGGACTGGAGGGAGAAGAAACACACCGGAACACTTTGGAGTCTGGCAGACTTTTGGAGATTTGCTGATGTTAGTGGCTTATTCTTAGAGGGCCAGAGATGGTAGCAGCACAGATGACAGGGAAATTAACTGTGCCAGATGCCTTCAGCATGGTTGTAGAGATAAAATCTCGACTGTAAGTGTGGGCAGTCTTAAAAAAAAAAAAAAGCAAAATTGGAAAGGAATTCTATGACCACTGAGTTCAGTTTCTATTTACTATAACACAGTAAAGCAGAAATCCTCTCATGGCTGGTTAAACTTATGAAAGTAGTGAGTCTGACTTTGTTCTGTAGTACTCTACTTCAAACCTCACTTCCTCTGCAAGTAGAAACTGTTGTCTAATTCTCACCATGCATACGGACAGATTTTCGTAGTGTTTAGCAAAATAGTTGTTTTCCTTCCCTAATGTTTAAGCAATATTTTCTTTCCTCTCTGTTTTTTTTTTAAGTGTGGGTTCCCTCTTTGCCCTCTTTTTGCTAACCTGAGCAGATGAAGAAGGCTCTTTAGACTCCTCTTATGAAGTAGACTCCAATGCCTTGACTATTCCTCTAACATTTTCTCCTCTCCATTCAGTTTGAGTTGCTTTCCTTAAATTTTTTGGATACACAGTGTTACCTGAGCATGTTTCGTCAGTGCCTTGTATAATGGTACTAATATTTGCCCTAAACATTCTGCAAACGTCTTAAACATGGTGCATCATGTATTATTACACTGATTCAAAAGGAAACCAAGATATGAATTGTCTAGAATGCTACTAAGAAAAATCTGGTGCAAAACCCTGACTTTTTCAATACTCTTACTTTAACTCCATATGCATTGTTTAGGGTCAGATGCACCCACACAAAGGTAGTTGGTGAGACTGTGGGAAGAATGCTACCTTGACACAAGCATGAAACTGTAATTGGTTGCATTTACAAAGAAGAGTAAGATCATATTTAGAAGATCAGTTCAGGTTGAGTGCTACGGCAACTAAGCTGAAAAAATGTCCGATAGAAAAATAAGGGTAAGTAGATAGGGTATATAACTTCTAATCTGCAATATAGAAAGAAACAAAATACACCTCTGCATCTCCATTTGTGGACATGCAAGGACTACATACAGCTCCTTCCTTCATCTTGTTCAGGCTGCTACCATTACATTGGACTCAAGTAGTGCCAAAATCTTTTCCTTGAGAAGCGGTCAGGAAACTTGCTTCACCTGGGTCATGCTCTCCTGACTCTGACACGTAGAGTGCTAACATATTGGTAAAAAAAAATTTATAGCAATAATACACCATTCGAGGTAAGAAGGATTCTATACTTTATGGCATAATAACATATATCCTTATTTCATACTGCACTTTCTGAAAAAGTATAAAATAGTTAATCAAGGTTATAAAGAGTATGATTTGTGGTTCTTCTCTTCCTCTTCTTCAGTTTTTAAGAATGAGATATAATCTACAGAGTGAAATCTGATCTTATTTAGTTTGCCCAAAGCCTATTAAACTTCCAAGAAGAAAAGATATTACCAACTTCTGTCTAAACAGAATTGATGTAGGTTTTATATCGTTCAGATAAATTGTGGAAACAGCACAAAATATTTGTTCCCTATTCTACTCAGTAACACAGTAGATCTGTGTACTTAATGTTCTCATTTACTTATATTATGACAAATCCTCAAGTTTCATGTCTGTTTTAGTTACATGAAGATCAATAGAACATAGCTTATGGTATTAGATCTGAAATATTTTTGAAAGTGTTGTTCTCCATGCATTATACTTTGTGCATGATATTAAACTTGAAAAAAAAAAGTGACATGATAATTTTAATTTTAAACTTTGATGTCACCTGGTTTGAGAGGAGCATTTTCTGTAGACAAGAAACAGTGAGGAAGAGAATGGCAATTTTGAAAGTTTTTTCCCCTAAAGTTATTTATCCTATGTACTATAAAGCGAAGGATTTTTGTGCTCTGGACAGCCTGGGTAAGCTTTCTTGTTCTCTGTTTATATCACTTACCTTGCAATTCTTACAGAGGGATACTTGAAAAGTTGCTCTGTTTCTTCCATAACATTTGCTTGTGCTGCAGCGAAGCAGGATTCATGAGTATGAACATACTACTATTATAATCTGTACACACAGTAAAATTTTCAGTATTGTGAATGGAGATTTAACTGTGTGTTCAGAAACACGTGTGCTTGAGTAATAGAAGACCTGGCATCCTGCTGAAAATTTGCCCTTTTGTTTCCCCAAATTTGGTTACTGCTGCTCCTGTTCGGTATGGATCTGCTCTGTCAAGCCAGATGTCCTGATAGGTATGGGCATCCCAATTCTTCAGTTCCAGCTGGTTAAAATGAACTGAGTAGTTCACAGCCCTTAAAAATTAGATGTAGCTCCTTGCAAAACACTGATTAAGAGACAACGGAATTATAACTATATTGTTTTCCACTTTTCTGTTTGAAAATGTATTTCTCTAAATGCTGAACAACTGTGGAATCAGGCAAGGTAATGCTTTCTTTTACGTGGGACTAGGACTTCACCTGAGTGGTGGGAAGAGAAGGACTTCAAATGGACAGAGAATACTGAGATCTTAGGAGACCAGTTGAGACGTGCAGGGACAGGGCTGCCGCCCAGATGGACAGAGTTTGGTGGGAGGAAGGGACTGATAGGACCCTTATGCACTTGGGGCAGGAGAACTGTGCAGCTCTGCTCCAGGAAGGCAGAGCCCTAGCAGCAATGCTTGTGGGGTTGCAGGCAGCTCTGAACAGGGTCAGAGAGCCTGGAGATTAAAGAGAGATTTTTCCCCATAAGGACAGCTAGGCAGTGGGGATGAGCCCAGGGAGATGGTGCCATCTCCCTCCTTGGAGTGTTTCCAGCCCCCACAGGATAAGGCCCTTAGCAGCCTGGTCTGGCACCGTGGCTGAACCTGCTCCGGGCAGGGGGTTACAATGGAGACATCCTGAAGTCCCCATCAGCCTGAATTGTCCTGCGGTGCTAAGAGGATTGGCAGATCTACCCCAACAAAAAGATTTCACAGTCTTATAACAATTTATGATGCTAACATGATCTTAACTGCAGAAGAATTTAACTGAAGACTCTGTGTTAAATTTAGGCGATAGAAAAGTGAGTGAATATTAGTTATGAGATATGAGAAAAGTAACTGTGGAGGGGAAAGGGTGTAGTGATAAAAGACATTTATTCCCATTTCCTAGGGCAATTTTTACTTTACTTATCATATCTCTTTACGTCCCTCTCCCCAAAGAATTTGTGGTGTGAGATAAGAGAATACTACGAAAAAATGATGATGGGAATTGGATGGTAGTAATGAAAACAATGAGTTAAAAAGAGAGGAAATAACAAGGATTCTGGCACAAGAAAAAGTCCTGTAGCAATTCTCCACAGGCAGAAGATAATTTGTTTGAGTGCATAATTAATAGATTGTCAGAAAGTACTTAGGTTGTGAAATATTGCAAGCAGACCTCTTTCCAGATGGATTAAGATGAATGGGTTCTCCAGCAGAGTACAAAACCTTATTGCTCAGTGGTTGAAGGATTGTTGCATCTAGATTTGTTTGTGTTTCTGCTCCTTTACTATTTTCCTTTTCTTGCTGCTCTGGCTGCAGGGGAGAGGATGGAGGTAAAGAAGACAAAACAAAAGAGTGCTTTTAATTCTAGTATTGAATAGTGCCCTTTATCTAAAAGGCATCTAAGCAGACAGAATTAAATCAGATGGTCAATGGGAGATTATTCATTGCACAGCAATGTAAAATGGGAGGAATGCTTTTTTACGTACAGAACAATTAAGTTATGTACAAGTACAGTTCAGAGAGAATAGCATACTCAACAAAGGATATTTTAAAATCAATTAATACTTTTTAGCTGCAGCTCCAGTACTGGAGTAGGGTAAAAGCAATGATTTGTGATGCCACAATGACCTGTAAAAATCGCAATGAACAGCTTATTCTAAGTTTAATGTTTAATGTTTCTTCACTGAAAACATGGAAAGGCATTTGGAAAATGCTTAGGATTTAAAGAGACATAACTAATGTGGTAGTGACTACTACTGAGGTGGAGATGCACCCTTTTAAGAATAAACAATCATTAGGAATTGCAGTTATTCAGATTCTTAATTTTGGATTCCAGTTCTGACAGAGCAGTGGCAAAATGTTAAGGTTATTTAATGTTCTTCTGGAGAACAAAAATGAGCAAATTAAAACTGCTTACGGCAGTTGAAACTTGGTTTGAAAACATCTGTCAATGAAGAAAAAGCAGTTGCATTTCTGTCAGTTTTGGAATTTTTAACAAACATGTGGTCCTCCCACTTTCCTTGTGAAGACAATGTCATGCTAGTGAGAAGAAAAGGACTATATATGTGAGCTTGCCCAGCTTGAACAGGTGTTCCCAGATTCCTGAGAAGACTATAGCAGAGCTGCATACTTTTCCCTTAGGCAGAAGCAGTTGGATTCTTTTAAATCAAATTTTTTCTCAGGGCTGTTGAACATTATTTTGTCCTCCAATATCTCCCGTGTTATTTACTCCCATTTCTAGTTTGCAAAAAGCTTGAAATTAGTGGAATTCAATGTTCCAGACCCCTTAAACTCAAATAAGTTTAGCTTTAGGCTGAAAGTACAATTTAAGCTTGTTTCTGAAGGATATCTACACCAAAAATTCATATCGAAAGGCATAGATGTATTACAAAAATTAGATTTTTTGTCCCAATCCATGCTTAAGCTTTACAGCCCGGACAAGCCTCTAATTTTTGATTATTTCTCTCGGTTGGGTTAGCTTGTCTCCAGATCTCTTCAAAGAGAAACAACTTTTTAAAATAATACAATATTTTGGTAAAGAAGTCACAATTGGAAATTCAAAAGCCATTCATCCATATGTCTTATTTTTGGGTTCTGTATGCTCTTCATTGGGTAAAATGGCCTTGTTACATATTTAGATGAGACCCAAACTTCATTCCTAGGCCTTTCCAGCTATCCTTGGGTATCAAAACATTGCTAAAATCTAGAGGACATGCCATGGGCAGAACATTCAGAAACCAAAACAACCGGATTCCCTTTAGTTTACTTTTGTCATAAACCAGGCTTGCACAGAATAAGTTCTAGGATTTAAATTAGTCAAGGAGATTAACCAGCAACTAGTCTAGTGAGAGCTTCATTGATGTTTTTTTAATATGTTTGCGAAACTAAGAATTATTCTTTCAATTACATTTAAAGAAATAAAATCAGTAATCTGGTTTTAGAGGAGTTGGGAGATGTGGATTGCAAGGAGATGAAATAAATTCAACTTACTTTTGTGATGTTTGGATTCTGTTTTGCTCAGATTCAGACACTGTTTATAAGTTACACATTGATTCAGAAGTAATCATTAGAAATGTCTTTTGAGATCTTCTGCAGAACAAAGTTTGTGAAAACTTATGCATCAAACCAGGTAATTTGGGTTAGAAATAGAGTGTATCTGGATTTGTCAGAGAACTGCAGGAGGCTGAGACTCCGTGACGTCTCTATAGTTGTTCAAGAGGTTTCACTGAGAAGTGGGATGAAAAATTGTTACATCAGTGATTATTCTTCATGTCAAATATTACAAATGTCAGTCTAAAGATGAAAAAACCTGCCATATTGTAATTTGTTATGAAAATGAAGCATTATGATGTTCCTAATGAAATTACGAATTAAGTGAAATTTAACTGAATTAAAATAGAATTTCCTTTTAATTTTCAGAAATGAAACTAGAACAGAGTAACCTACATGGGGTTGGACTAGATGATCTCTAGAGGTCCCTTCCAACCCCTACCATTCTATGATTCTATGATTCTATGATTCCTCCTGGGGCATAACTATCTATAAATGTATTTAGTTTAGGATCATAACAGGGAATTATAGTATCTATGTCAGTGCCATGGATCCAGAGCTATGCATCTCTCTCAGCATCATGTACCTTTGAGAGAAGATAATGTCTGTTGCCTTTTCTCCTGTGGAGGTCTGGTATGTAGGAGAGACCAGAGAATTAAACAGCCATTCAGAATAGGCAATGAGATGGTTTACAGGTTCAGTCTTTATTGAACTTATTTAACATAAACAAAGTCAAATGTCATAATTGGACAAAACCCCCCACAAAAATACATGTTTTGTTCTGTTTTTCCTGATAAAGTTAAAAATTTGTGACAAAAATCTTCTGTACTTTTTTTTCTGATAAAGTGTTACAGAGGAAAATTCCTGGCCTTTAGTCTTGTTGCATCACTTCCCCACAGCCAAAGCTCTGCCTGTGTTGAGGGATATTGACACGCTCTGGTGTCTCAGAAGAGAATGAGAATTATGGGATTTATTCTTCCCAGAGGAACAGACTAGTAATGAAAAAGTGGAGCATCTGCTTATTGGACTGTTTACTGGAAACAGAACAATCTGGTTACTGGAAATGGAGCATCTGGTTAGTGAAGTGCGTATTGCAGTATGAGTTCTAATAATGAGCAAGTAGTTTGAAAAAGGACTGGAATGGCTCTGGCAGGGACAAAAAGGAAACATTCTGTTATGGCTGTCTCATGTATCCCACCTCCTAGAAATACACAGAATCTAGTTTTAAAAGGACCCTAAATACATTTGAGAATCTTATTTAGATGCTTCAGTGTACACTGAGGTTTTCAAAAGTGAATTGAAATGGTAAAGACTGGGCTTGAAATTTTGGAAGCCACTTCGAATTTCTGGGCATTTCCATACCTATGTGCATATAGACAAACACAGAGAGCTGACTCATTCTTTTGGTTTTTATCTGTGACTATGAAAATCAGGCATGTATTCATTACAGCTGCCACATAAGTTGCTGTTGGGCTATGTACATGCGTGAACACTCGATGTATAGACAACAAACAATTGTGCTTATAAAATGGGCATATTCTAACTTACCTATAACTATCACTTTATTTTTACACTCATTGTTGGAACAATATTTTTATGATATCCTGCATATTGAATTAAACTGTCCATATTTCTACTCTTACTACAAGGATATTTAATGGGTTATTTTTTGGCCAATTACTTTTAATAAAAGCACATGGTTTATGTCTGTGAAAGCAGATAAACCAAGTGTGATACTGCTTTGGAAAACTCCAAATATATTATAAATCTTGGAAAAAAAAAGCAATAAGTGCCTAGCCATACATTAAAGACCTGCAGAGAACATGAGCAGGGTTTTTTGGGTCCCACAATAGCAAAAATTCCAGTGTTGTAGCTAATTTAGATGCTATTATTTGTCAAATAGCTAATTATTTGTCAAACAAGTCCTTATTGCTTCTTCAGAAGCTAGGTGTGCAATTCATATACATACGTGCATATATACTTTCTGCTATTCATAAATCTATTTTTCCATCAGTGCGTTGGATCTGTTACATTAGCCAAAATGAAAATCCTGTCAAACCCTTTCCTAATCAGAGTCAATCAATTTAACAAGTCAACCTCTTGAGACCTATAAAAAATCTCTTATAACTCCAGAAAAACAAGTATCAATCAGAACAGATATGACAAATTGATCCTGATTTTTTCCTTAAAAATAATATTTCTTTAGCATCAAATTGCAAAAAGCCTGTTTGTAAGTGCCACCTACAATCATAGCTTAAAAAAGAATCCACTGAAGTCAGCAGGCTTGTAGAATGTCCTTTCCTTCGATTTTTTGCAGAGCTGCAAAGGGAAAAATCATTTACTACCGATTTATGTATGTGGTAAACTTAGGTGCTTTTGCAGATAGGAATAAGTCTGGGAATGGCACTTTATTGTGTACTGAGTAATTTGTACCACTGTCCCATGAAGGCATGTGCAATGCAGATCCTGCTTTACCAGCTCAGCATTTCTCAGGTGATCTGTTGAAAGCGAGGGCAAACCATGCATACAAATAGCCACTGGGACCTGAACTCTGGATCCAAATACCTTAGAACAGCCATACTGATAGAAGAAGAACAGAAATTCTTTTTTAAATAAGCTTAATATTCTAGTTGCAGTCTCAGAGAAACTTCAGCAAACAGATAAACATCAGGATTTCTCATGGAACTCAGCACACAGAATTCCTATTTGCATTATGTTAGTATATAGAATTCTAGTTTATATTAAATGTAGCGTGAATTAGCAATCTAAATACCTTTAAAAATCAGGCCTGTGTGTTTTGACTCTATTTTTAGTATGCCAGGCAAATTGCTATGGTTCAATTTTTTTTTTTCATGTGATAATAAGCAGTATACAAGCATATCTTTGCACTTCTATGGTAACTGTATAAACATTTTTTTTGTATCAAAAAACCCCTTCAAAACCCCTACTGTACAGGTTTTAATTTTTGATTAAATAGTAGGAACTGGAAATTTCAGAAGCAGATGAAAGAGATCTCTAGAGTACTTTGTGTATCCAACTCTGCTGCCTAAATGACTCTATGGCAATTTTCCTGGAAATGGGTTTAGCATGAAAACGCACTATAAAATCTGTTTCTGTGGTCCAACTTGCTTTATAGATAATAAATCTTTCTCTATGAATCTGTTGAAGTCACAAGCTGAACTGGCACCAGAAGTGGGGCTAAAGAAATAAGACTAAAAATTGAGATGAAAGTGTATTTGAACTTTTAGATGGCTTTTCTATAACCACATCTACTTCTTGCATAGTAATTTAGGAATATCTCATCTTTGAATAGATAGATATCAATACAGGTGGCCATTTCTCCTACTCCATCTGCAAAGGGAAATACACGAATTTCACAAGACTAAACTGGGAGCACCTCCACAATAATTAGTTTACCTAGATTAGCAGAAAGTTGTTTTCCATTTTTCTCCCATATGAGGGTTTCTCCATGTGAACTAATGAATTTTCAGAGATATTGACTCCTGTGGTTCTCAGTGACTTCAGCTGAATGCCCAGCACCTCTGCAAAACAGACCTTAACGATCTATGGATGAAATTCCCATGAAGTAAATAGGATCTGACTGGGAGCTGCAGTTGGCCTTTCATTAGCTTGTTTTTCCATGGCAAGGGTTTTACTGCTGTGCTTTTTTTGCTCCTGCAAATAGATTCATGAAAATATTCCTTAATTTCAGCAGGGCTGCTGTTTGAAGTGAGGATTGCTCAGGCATGTAAAGATTCTTGGGATCAAATCCTTGGTTGTCATCAAATAAGTAGTTTTGTATACTGTTCTAAGGTCCACGAGAGTTCAGCATCAGCAAAGAAATCTCCCTTAAGGGTGCATTCCTCTCAATCCTTCAAACAATTTAAGTTGAATGTTACCCCTTATCTCAAATAACAGTGACGGTTTAAAGCTCAAGTGTGATTTCTGGCTATATGGCTGCCCAGCAGTTCAGGAGGAATACACACCAAAAAGCACATTAAGAAGGATTTAACAACTGTGTTTTGTAAAGGTTAAAGAAAAAACAGGTGAGTGGGATATTTTACTTATATCCCATTCCACCTGACCCTTCTGACAGCAGTTTGTAACTGCCAGCTACGTGGAGCTTCACCTATTGCTCATTGCAGAATTAAGGTTTTTGAAGAAGTTTGGTTGGCTGCTTAACTTCCTGTCTGTTGTAAAACACAAGGCTTGCTTCTCTGCTTTGTTAAAAGAGTTCAGATCAATTCTTTGAGATATCTTAGTTAACTAACTACTCTATAGCTTTTCACCCTATAGCACAAAACTTACGGGAAGTGATCCATGTATCTCCAGCACCTGCAAAAGGGAGTCTAAGGAAAGAAAATTAGGATTCTCTTTGAAGGCTTTTTTTATTGAAGTGATTGCAGTTACATGGGCCAAATCTGTCTAGATCCATAGATGAACAGAGTTCAGGTCCCAGTCATTTTCCAGCTCCCAGTTCCAGGTTCCTGGTTCCTAGAGTAGAAATGGCAGCCCTGAATTATTAACCTTATTTTTCTGTGCAGTACAAGGAAAGTTATGGGCCTCAAAAAGTGCTTTGTGACTACCATACCGGTTTTGTGCTAGCCTTCATGCTTCAGGAAAGGAATAACCAAGTGATCAGATAGGAAATGTCAGAGAGAGTGAGCTACATGTGAAATTCCACCCCTTTCCATTCCTTCAGATTCACCAACAGCCTTGAATTAAGTACCTATGTGAGATGAGGATTTGCAGTTTAGAGCTGTCTCATCTATAATTCTCTCTCTTATTCTTGGTGACAAACAACTTGTTGAAAGGACTTAATCTTCAAAATTCAAGGAGCTTAAATTGGTCACTCTGACTGAGCATATTACCTACGTGAAGGCCTTAGAAAAAGGTTTTCCATCTGGAAAGAGGTTAGGCTATTCAGTTTAGCAGGCAACCTATAACAGATGAGGAAAAAACTCAGCTGACTGGCTTAGCTGGCAATGGACTTAGCTCATAATTCACCTGAACAGAAAGAAAACAAATCAGGGATGGCTTCTGAGTACTATTATCTTGCTTGGAAAAATGTATTGGTTGAATTATGTATTTTTAATTTATCATTCTGAAAAGGGATTTTCTTCTTCCCCCAAAAAAATGGTCAGAAAGGAGATTTCCTGCCCTTTAAGACAATTTTGAATACTTTTTCTTTTTATTTGAAATACTGATTTACTGTATCAATTTTGGGGTTGGACTAGATGACCTTTAAAGGTTCTTCAAACCATTCTATGATTCTATGATTTGGGAAATTAATTTATTTTAAGCCATGTAGAAATGATTCTAAGTCATGCCAGTGCTATAAAGTAGGTTTAATTTTATATCTGTCAGTCTAGATTTTGGTCCCCTTAAGGAATCTTTCCTTAAGTTTGCTTTGTGTTTCCCAGGCTTTAGGAACAGTAGGGTGGGAAAAATGCTTGAGTGTTTCATACCTCATTGGTTTTTACATTTTAGCCTTATTTTCATGACTTAAGCATGACCCAAGGCAAGTTTTATATCTGTTCTGTGTATAGATGAGTACTTGTCTTCTTATTCTCCAATTCTTGCCACTGAAGCAGCTGATGAGACAGGGAAGTTTGAAATAACTTGTATGAGTTTTTCAATAAGATAAGTCACTAATTGAAAAGATTAGGGGACACTAAGGGGAAAAATAGAAAACCAAGGGATAAATCTTTATATTAGAGGGATTCTCCGCCCGACTGGATAGTCTCGTTTTCTCTTTTTAAACCTAGTCATTATACTGAGTAACGGCACATATTGCCAAAAAAAAAAAAAAAAGGTCTGGAGCATCACCTCTGCCCCCTAAAGCAGGATCAGCTGTGACTCCTAACAGACTTTGATCCAACTGGATCTTACAAACTTTCGATGATGAATGCTCCATGACAGCCCTGGACAAATTAATTATCCTGCCTGTGGTGAAGAATACGTGCCGCAAATCCAAGAAGTATAAGGTGGAATTTTCCCAGATAATATCACTGATATAGTTTGTTTTCTGAGAAATAGTATTTGTTGAATAACCAAGTAGCAAGGGCAATGCTTCTACAGAACACCAACACTGAAGAAGAGTTTTATTTAAACTGCTTTCTGGAAGTATTGAGATACCATCTTTCACTCAGAAAACAGAACAGGAGGAGCTTTCTTTTTTTAAGGTCCATGCTGAAATCATTCTTTCTGACTGTTAAATTGCATGCTATTCACCCTAGCTATTCAGCTAGTGGCAGGAAGGCCAAGTTCACCATGCCAGGAGTTTCATTTATAGTGTATTGTTCTACCTCCTTCCAGTGCAATTGAATTTATGGAAATACAATGTCCTCAGAGGTGGAAGGATAACACCTCCCTTACTCCATTTTTAATTTGGAAATATCATGTTCTGGCTTTTACAATTTTAGTGAACCTTTGGATTAATAATAAATAATAGGCAAAATAAATATCTTCATCCTATAGAATGGTCTATATCCTAAACTTGCACTCAGAAGAATTTATTTTGACTGTCAAATTGGCCTGATGAGAGAAATCAGATTGATCTATGTCAAAGTTTCCATTTAACTGTCACAAATCTTCAGGTTTTCTTGTTACATCACATATATGTAGCTCAAAATTGGCAAGAAAAAGGGAAATGTAAATCATTTCAGGAGCATTTTCATTTTGTTTTGTTTGTGAGTTTGTTTTTCCCAAACAATCATAGCAGTCCCTGCTTGACTAACATGATATCTTTGCTTTCATGTGCATCTTAAGTTTTGACCTCTTGGACAGATCATTCCAGCTCTGGAGTCCCAAGGCTGCACAGAAAAAGAGAGCCGCCAACAGTCACATTTTCTATTTCACTCTTCCTGGAATATCTCTCAGCTCCCATGATGGGAAATCTAACATTTCCTTCAGTTTTGGTCCTGGCACTGCAATGCGGTCAAAGAGATTGTCTTCTTTCCCATGGCCACCAGTGTTGAAGATAGGAATGAATCCAATGCTGAATCCACGCTGTTCAGTTCCTGAAACTTCTAAGCCTAGGAATTTTTAACTGAATAAAAATTCTCCATCCTTGCTTTTGCTGGGTGAAACATGACACTGTAAGTAGCTTTACTGAAATTGAAGTACTGAGTTTGGTAATGAAATACGTAATTTCAGTGTTTAACTGGAAGATATCATGTCAAAATATCTTCAAACAAATTAGAAGGTACATGTGATAAATATTAATATGTCCATTTAATACATTCAGATGAGTAAATTAAGGTGTCAAGAAATTAACATCAACTTTGACTGTAACCGCTAATGCCTTGCCATATTTTCATTTTAGAATGACTTCACATCTTCATGGTGAATACTTCAGGATGGCCACTTTGTGAGGGTAGGCAACTGCAATTTTAGTTTGAGTGTGTATGCCGAATTTCCAAAACGCATTCTAAGATAAGGTAGAAATAATGGAGTTTGTGAGAACAGATGCAGCAAGGCTGGAAGACCATTTTCTATGTGAGCTGGCAAGGGCTGCTCACAGAACTTGTCTGACTGGAGAACAATATTATTTAGTAGAGCTATTGGAGAGTATGAAAATATAGGTGTATGTTTCTTAGTGAAATCTGAATTTCAGGTCAAGATTTGGACTGTCGTTTGTTTTTTCTTTGACGTTCCATGAACAAATAAGCAATCAGATTTCGATTAATTCTGAGATTTGAGCATCCGCTGTTAGTCATATTTTGCCTACCAAATAGCTCACCTTTTCCCTATCTTTCTGAAACAGTTTTTCTAGTCAAAGCAACAGAACAAGGTTTACTTTTTTGAAAGGAGCTTTTTGTAAGGCATCACACAGAAGACAAACTTTGATCCACAGAACTCATTTAAGGCAGGACTGAGCTTAAACCTTTCAATTTTTTGGTCTAATAGTTATTCCTACTTGCAATTAAGTTGGATGTCAGAAATGAAACATTACTTTGAAGATGAGGAGATGGATTACTGATAGTTGGCTTGCTGTGCCTACCCTGTTCCTAAGCCTTGACATTTAAGCTGGTTTTATTTCTTGACTTGCTCTAACATTTTTCAAAATCAGAAAAACAATGTAATAGATTGTCCTTCTGCCTAGCTGTTCAGCTATGGCTGCTTTGCTGGCTGCTGTAAAGAGTCAACAGGGTTTAAATACGTGAAAGATTCAGGAGAAAGTTCTTAACATTTATTAGTTTTCTTGGCAACTCTTGCCAAGGGAACATAACTCTAAAGAAAGCATACAATTTTGGGTTTTTTTTTGTTCTTCTCTGTATGTAACTGATACTGTTGAATCTCCACTAAAATGGAGATTTACTTCCTAAATACAAAATTGTGTGAAGTGAAAAAGGGGAAATGAATCCTTTTTTATTTCTTATATGCTGGACTGACACTGCAAGGTAAAAAGCAGGAGCTGCCCTTCTGTGAGAAGCCAGAGGAGTATTATATAGCCTATACAGACTAGTTATGAAAATATTAAAATTGTTTGGCTATCTTGTAAAAAAATAGAATGTTTCGTCTCCTGCATTTACTAAACAATGTGCATTTGCACTATGTGAGTGTAAAGTACTGTTAACCAAGAAGCTGGGGTATATCCATCTCCATGCTTGATTCCTGAAATTTGTGAAATTTCTCTCTTCTCAGACTCTTGCTCTGCTGTATAAGCTGGACCTCTCCCATCTCATTGTGCACTTTTTCCTATTTAACATAATGTTATAAAGGTGTTTCTTCATGTGTAATTTACTGCATAGGAGTATGACTCTTTGTCTGGTGTCGTGTCACTGATGTCAGTGAAGCTTATGGTGATTCTTGCTAGGGAAGCAAGAGGACAGACAAATTCACTAGTGACTATGTGTGCTGGGTCTGTGTGGCTGGGCTTTGCTAGCAGGCGAAGGGACTACATGGGTGGGTGGTCCCTGCAAGAAGCTGCTTGAAGCTCCCCCAGCACCAAGCCAGCCCCACCTCAGGCTGAGGCCGGGCCATTTAGAGACAATAAACGTGCCTCTGTGGTAACGTATTTAAGAACGGGATGAAGGAGCCGTCCTTGATACCTACAGCAGATGGAGGAAGGGGAGGTGAGAGAAACACCTATGCAGATACAGGGAGTCAGTGAGGAAGGAGTGGGGAGGAGGTGGCTGAAGTGGAGATCCCCCTGCAGCCCATGGGGAGAGGGCAGAAGCAGCCGATGAAGTACCATGGCAAGGTAGAGATGGACCTGCAGCCCATGAAGGACCATGGCAAGGCAGAGATGGACCTGCCGCCTGTGGACTACCCCATGCCATGGGAGGTGCCTGCTCCCGAAGCAGACTGTGACTGTGTGGGCGGCCCGTGCTGGGTTGGTGCATTCCTGAGGGACCGTACTGTGCAGGAAGGACTCATGTCAGAGGGTTTCATGAGGGACTGTCTGCCGTGGGAGAGACCCTGCCATGGAGCAGGGGAAGTATGTGAGGAGCCCTGCCCGCCTGAAGAGGAAGGAGCAGCACAATCTTTGGTGAACTGACTGCACCCCCTATTCCCCGTCCCCCTGTGTTGCTGAGGGGGGAGGAGGGAGAGACATTGGGAGCGAGGGGACGCGAGCCTGGGAAGGAGGGAGGCGTCATGGGGGGGAGCGTGTTTATTTATAAGATCTGGCTTTTCGTGTCTCCTTATCCTACCCTGTTTTGATTGATTACTGATTAAACTGAAATTTTTCCCCAAGTTGAATCTTTTGCCCGTGACCATAACTGGTGAGTGAACCCTCTCTGTACTTGCCTTGACCCACTGTATTTCATTACATTTTCTCCTCATCCAGGTTGCGGGGAAGAGTGAGCAAGCAGCTGTGTGGTTCTTTGCTGCTGATTGGGCTCAAATCACACCACTATCTTTCACTTGCTGAGGAGAATATGGTTTTAAATGGGCCATACTATGTGCTGTGAGTGTCTGGCGTTTGGGTAAGAACAGCAACCTTTCATACAAATGAAACTCTAAGAAGAAAAATGAAGAAACTTGATGGTTAACATTGATGCATTCTTTCCCCATCCGACAACATAAGCTGTAAATTTGTATGTATACATGCATGTAAATGGAATGAAGTACCTACTAAAGTAGTAAAGCTGTTTTAACTTCTCTGGTAGTATTTTTGTATTATCTTTCCTGGAAAATAAAACTTGACTTTGGTACTAGATGTGTGTTCATCAGCGGGGTAGGCTGGAGCTCTGCTTTCCATCATTAAATAGTGACTAATGGAGCATAAGTAGTACTCTTCTGCTTAAAAGTGTTTGACATCTATCCTAAGAGATGTATTACTTGGATGTGACAGTGCAGATATTTCTCCTCAGAAGAGGTAAAAAGATTCTCATAAAATTCAGATTAAACAACAAGGGCACTGACGTATTTACCTAGTGCATCAGCTGTCTTTTCCAGTAACATGACTGTATTTTAAACCTGATTTTTTGTTTAGAAATATCTTCTTTCTGTCTTTGTACCACATTTTGTTATCATAGTATCCCAGGACAATTCAGGTTGGCAGGGACCTCAGGATGTGTACAATCCAGCCCCCTGCAACAACAGGTTCAGCTGAGGGTTCATATCAAGTTACTCATGGCTTTATCCCAGAGGGGCTTGAAACTGCCCAAGGATGGAGATGAGGGTCTCCTGATAAACCTGCTTGTTTACTGAGTATGGGTATGGCTCACTCTTGCCCTTGGAGAATGCTGCCAGCTGCCCTGAGCTCTGTGGCCCTTCAGAGCAGCCTCCCCTGGGATCTAACCTACCTCCTCCCTGAGTAAGCCAAAATCTTTCCTGAAAAATCTTTCCTGGGTCTTTACTCTGCTACTTGCTTTTATTTAGATTTCCTTACACAAAAATTCAACTTTGCTTCAATCCCTTCGGGACTTTGACAATGTCTTTCTGCTCCTGGTGAATATTCATTGCGTGTTTGTGTTAAGCAAACACACACGCAAATTCCCTGCTTTATTTCCCAGTGTCAAGCTCTCAGCCTCCCCAGGCCACTGTCAAGAACAGCCAGGTGAACCAGAGCGCTGCGTGGTGGGATGGCTACCTGACATTTTCCCTGTGGATAGTAGGACCTATAAGCCGAGCAAATCCATCTCAAATCCTTTTTTTTTTTTTTTTCAATTAATGAGAACTTCAGTTGCAATATTGAGCAATCTCTTTCTCAAGATTTGTGAGACGAGAGATGTGGATCTTGCTTTCATGAGCAGAGTCCTCTTCCCAATGTTTGAAAGTGTCTATCTTGCTGTTGGAACTGCTGTCCTTCACTTCTCAGGCAGCAGCATACTGCAATAAGAGGACAGTGCCCAGTTTGTATATTCTGCTAGTGGGAAAAAAGTCTCCATAACAAATTTCGTAACTATGTGATAAATAAAACAAACTTCTTAAATAATATATACAGAAATGAAAATCCTGCTTATTGGGAATTTGTCACTTATGCATGTTTTATAACTGTCATTGAATGTTGGTTTTTTTGGGGGGAAAATAATGGGAACTAAATACAAAATACTACCTCTGAATGACATTCAGGAAAAGGCACAAACTGAGAATGCCATGAGTTTTCTTCTCACATGGAAACTGACATTGTCTCTAACTTGCTTCACTGAAAATGTGAATTATTCTGAAATTTTAAAGGTAGGATAGCACTACAAGCAATGCCGTTTGTCAGTTTTGCTAACCACAATGAAACGTTAGCCAAGAATTTTGTACTTGTACAGATTAAAAACACCCCCACAACCTGTTTAGTAGCACCATAAAAAGTGCTATTTACTAGACTAGACAGTGAAACTCCTTAAGTGAGAACTGATCCAGCTGGTTAATTTAATTATTCTGCTATTTAAGAGTAGTGTTTTAAAACATTGGATTAAGTGCTAGTTTTCTGTAGAAACTTGGTTGTCTCATATTTTCTTTGCCTGGTGCTCAATTTGTAAAGCTGGAATGACTACAGCTTTATGGGCAAACTGAAGGTTAGTAGGGAATAGGGAAGATGTGCTCATGGTCTTACCCATGCTTTGGGATGGCTTGCTGCCACTACTGTTGGTGATGATCCTGAATTAGCTAGAGCAATTCATGAACAATTGTGGTAGGTGGAAACTTCTTTTTCTCCATGTCTGTTTAATTGAATCTATAAAGAGGTGATTGATGAAATTCTGGAGTCAGTTGAGGGCTATATCTAACATGATGTTGATATAAAGGGCTATAAGTCAATGTACGTAGAGCACTACTGATAATGATTGTGTCAGCAGGCCTCTGTGTTTAAGGGCTATTGTCAGCTTTACAATCATAATGGTTGTTAACTGGGGTGACAGCAGCATTGCTCAAAGTATCAGCTGAAGTGGAATAAAATATGTTTGTTCTAAGCATCTCACCAAGAGGCTGCAATATATGAAAACTTGGTAATACCGGTCCACTAATGTTAGGGGGAACCTACCTGGGAAAATCAAAGATGTGGGGGGGTAAATGAGTACACCGTTAAAAAAGCAGCACATATTAAACCACAAAATCAAGATAGAAGTACTCATCATGATTAAAAAATATAAGCCATCATGTAGATATGCAAGATAGGAGGCAATCTCATCCTAAAGTACATCCTAGAGCAATGGGGAAACTGAGGCAGAAGACTTGAGTAGGATTTTGCCTTCTGACTTTTCCTCAAGAAATCTTAAGACTCAAATGCAAACTTTGATATGTGCTACTTCTATCATCTGCTGAAGAAATACAGCAGTTATCTAAAAAGCTCTGCTGAAAGATGTGGGTTCAGTTAGAAGGTATTTTTATGCTGTGTTGGGGTTTGCAGGACTGGTGCATGTGGGCTCCATTTTCATGAGGGTAATGGACAAAAGATCTAGGAAATAGGCTTGTTAGAAGAAGGAGGAACAGCACCGCAGCTTAGTGAGACCCCAGAGACACGGATAATGTGGACTGAGGAGGGAGGAGCTATCTTGCATATTCAGCAGCGAAAAACTGGACAGGTCATTTCCCTATGCTCCTAACCCAAGAACTACCTTCCCTGCGAAGGAGAATGCTACAGGCAAAGCAACTGAGAAATACCATAAAAGTAAGAGATTATCTCTTCCATTGGTTTCTGATTAAAAACAGATGACTACTTTGGGTCTTCTAGACCAGACAGCACCTGTCTCTTACTTGTTTCTAATGCCTTATCTCATAATAGAAAGCACAGTTTTCAAGTGTATCCTTTTCAGCTAAAAATTAATATTTCATAAATCTCAAATTAATTTTTGTAAAGTTCCTAGAAACCTATGTTAGGTTGTGCTCATAGCTGTGACTTAAGAGTTGTTCCATATCAAATATCCTCACTGGTGATTCTTACTCTTTTCAAAACATCTTCCATTTTAAACTGCATAACATCTGAACTCAGAATGCCAAAGTTTTCCAGCGAGTTGGAAAAGACACTTTTTTCAAGGGTAAAAATTCTTGTTACCCAACTAAGAAACATCAAGATGGGTCATTACAGAATGTAAGTTTCTGTAACATTTTTCCATCATGCATTAATCCTTCACATGGGATACACCTCTGAGAACTGCTAACTATGACAGTGAGGCCATCTGAGTCCAACCGCACACAAACAGTAATGGGAATAATAATGAGCAACCCGGTTTAGTGGAAGGTGTCCCTGCCAATGTCAGGGAGATTGGAACTAGATGATCTTTAAGCACCCTTCCAACGCAAATAATTCTATAATTCTATGATTCTATGATTTGAAAGTCCCCAAAAGAGTCTAAGTTTGTATTTCCTGCCTTTTATTGAGATCATGTTGCATTCATTGTTTTTAGATATTTTAACAGTCATGCAGCCTAGCTGGTAGCCATCTGATGAATCCTGTGCAGTCGCTTCTTCAGGTTGCTAGTTTTCTTCCATTCACACTCTCTTTTATTTTATTTTCTAAAAAATCTTGTTAATTTTGTGAATGGTAGAATAGGTAGCGTGTGATTCCTCTTCAGCAGACATTCTGGTACTTACAAATTTTTATTTCTCTTTTTTTTGCTTTTTGTGACATATTGTCATGATTATATATAAATTCTAGTTCTGAAACGGTATGTGAGCATCTCGTGGCTGTTAGCAGACTCCTTACAGCAACCTTACAAGACATTGAAGCGTTGAGTTTCCATATCCCAGACTGGGAAGCTGAGGGTTGGGCGTGATGAATAGTCCACAGGAGAATCCTAGTTCAGCTTAGGAAGATAGAAAGCTGTCTCCCGTATACCTCTATGTATTAACCATGAATAATAAACCATCCAAAAAGACATTGACTATGATATTAGTTGTTTTATTCAGCTGATTAGAAACATCATACTTTGTTTCTGTTGGCAACCTTAGCGTGTACAGCATCAGGGTTGAAATGTTCCTTTTGTTTGAATTACTAAAAATTAGAAACCTGATTGTACTTTGTGCTAATAAAAGAGGTGGGTCTTTCTTATGTTATGTGTAGTTCTTTAACCTAAAGTATGTTTTGGGTTAGTGGAAACAAACTACAGCTGTGAACATGAAGTGCTGTGTTATTTTTGTCTTGGATTACAGATAGCAGAGATAATGAAATTGTGTGTAGAAGAAAATGTTCAGATTTCTTTGCAACTGCAACAACATTCTCTGAACACCTCTAGGCTGCTGTTCAGGTGAAGCCTCTGTGGAGGATTTTGGCTTTATAAACTGACATGAGATATATCCAGTGCTGAAATTCGTGGAAATTTTAAAATGATTCCTAAATAGACTATTCTGTTTCTGACTTAATTCCAGCAGCTTCACTAATTTCTTTCATTGTGACTCCTTCAGGATCCACTTCCACCACTTTTAAAGACTCTAAACATTATGGGGACACTTGCTGCAAATAGTAATTACCTATTAATTATTAGTAAAAAGTAAAAAACTATTAATTAACCAGTAATTAACTACTAGCTCTCCTGATCATCTCACCTCTGCCTTAGCAATGGGAAAAAGGGTCATTGGTACTAATAATGACACCATAAATAGTACCTTTCTTTAATTTCCTGTCTTTTGGTAACCTTGTAATGGCCATCCCCTGCTTCTTTAGGGACGTTAGCAGTGGCAGCATAATGAAGAAAAGTGTTGAGAAGGTTTGTGCTCTGTCCCTGCTTAATAGGTGCTGAACCAAGTGCAGTCTGTGAGTGTGACTAGTATTTGAGGGAAGACAAGAGGATAAGGGAAATCCAGGACCCTTGACTTTCCATCTAATGGAATATTAATTTACTGTGACTGCTTTAGCTGTTTATGCCAGAAGAAAATGATCTAGACCACTGCCCCAAAAAAATCAGTAACTTCCGGTGCTGCAGTGTTTTAGTGGAAAATCACATGCTAAATGCAAGTTTTTATTTTCTTAACAAGGATAAGATTTTACTTTGTGTCATCATTTACTACTTTCCGAAAATAAAAGTAATGGATGAAATTTCTGCATCACCAGGGATTTGAACTGTCCAGAGTTTGTTGGAGAGGGTTTTACTCAGCTCCATCTTCCAGCAGGCAGGGTTAAAGGTGGCCATGACTGTAAATGTAGTAGCATTAACAGCTTCCTATTTCTCAGCATAGTTTCCCGAGTTTTCTCTCCCACTTTTGTCCTCTAGAAAGAAAATATAAAATGCCTTTTCCCTAATTTTTGCTCTGAAGAAGCATCAGATTGATTGCTATTTGTCCCTCAACACTCTTTCTTTCCTCTGCTGTCTTGCAATGCTTTTTTAATATTTTAGTTTGGTGTCAACTTTTGTCAGGATGAGAATCTTGCTCTGTAGCCTCTCGCATTGAAATCAATTAGGAGTAGCTATGATCACGTGTTTCCTCAGCTTTATTAGAATGGTATGAGATTTTTATTTTCTTTTCATGTTAATTTTATGTTCTGAGATTTATTTACTGGCTTAGCTCAAAAATGCTTTTTTTAAAAATAGCAAAAACAGTTCCAGAAAGATAAACAAAATAAAAACCCACCAAAAGCTAGGCAAAACCAAATCAAACAATTTTTCTGCTTGGGCAGTGCACGTGAGGCCCCGTTCTTCCTAAAATATCTATGTTTGCCATTTTGCCTTTAGCAATGTTTATTGCAAGTAACATCTTAGCTGTAAGAGCAAGAGGACCCTATTAGTGCTCACTGCCCTGTGTTTAAGAATAGTAAAAGGGGGAGACCATCTTGTACATCCTTTTTTGGAGCTTGGAACTCTGCAGCTGCTGTGGAGTGACGGGGTGTACAGGACAGGCCAGAGAAGTGCTGGAAGCAGCACTTTCAGGGGACTTGATGCAGAAAAAATCTACCGTAATTTTTTGTAACTCTTCTTTTTTGTAGCTGCTGAAACTGTTTAGGCACATTGCAAAAGCAGGAATTGCTGGCAGCTCTAAAATAACCAAGGGCAAGGGGAGCACATTTTCAGAGTTCAAATTATGAGGTTGCTTATCCTACTGCACTTCAGATCCAGGCCACGTTGATTGTTCTCCTGAGGTTTCACATCAAACAGGCATTTGTGGCCTGCAGGTAAGACATTCATACACCTACCCTCTAAGACATGTATGGCTTTTTCAGAAATGTGCAGGGAAATCGCTTCTCAGTGAGGGCTGGAGGAACTTCCCTATCTTGCAGCTCCCAAGTGAGTTCAGCTCAGAGATGAGCAGTATTCCTCCCCACAGCTCAGCGATAAATTTGCAGGCTGTTTTCTGTTGGGGAGGTAAATACTCTTCCCTCTCCCAGCTGGGAACACCTCCAGCAGGATGAGAGGGCACCAGACCCCAGTGCAACAGCCACTTCTGTAGTCTAAAAGCACCTTCAGGTGCATCCATGTGCTCTTAGGGCCCAAAAGTTAAGTGACAGAAACCATAAAGTTGCCTAGACAACAAAGAAACAGAATTTGTTTGATTTGAGAGAGTAACTTTTTCTCAGTGCTCCTGGGCAGAGATGGGTGTGGAGCTGCACATAATTGAGAACTATGAGACAGAGAAATGTAAATGAAATTGTTTACTGTGACATCTGAATAGGTGTAAATCAGTATCTCAGGTGATTTTTCCAATGCAATTTCCAATGAGATGTCACCATCCCAGCAAGGAGTTAAACCGTATGTCAATTTGCAAAGCATGCTGACAGAAATGCTGGTATTTTACAGAAAAGTGAAAACTTTAGAAAGATCAGGACCTCCCCCTCTGTTTGTTTGTTTGTTTGTTTGTTTGTTTTCTCAGATTGTACCTATCCAATCAAGTAACTTGGTATCTTTTTCCTTTGAGGAAAAATGAAGTTGTTATGGATCCACAAAACCTACTTTGACTGAAAAGGAAAAGGAAAAAAGGAATATGATTTCATGAGAAGTTTCTCAAAACATCTGCAAAACCCCCCACATTTAAAGAAAAAAAAACCGAAAAATTACTACATTCTGGGACATTAATAAAAAATGAATAATGAGGAATGAGAAAGCAGTAAATTTTAGTGGCTTTGAAAGACAGAAATTGTTCCATCAAAATCTCTTCTAACTTCAGAATTTCCATATCATGGAGGGTGATGGCAGAGATGAGAAAAAGAAAAGCCAAGGACAGCTAGGAGGTTAGACCTACTCTTAGAAGTGTTCTTATGCTTGGAAGAGTGACTACAAATGACATGGAGAGCTCCAGATTTGTCCTCTCCTGATGGCTGTCATGAAAAATTTGCTTCTGTTTTACGGGTCAATGGCTGTCTTGCCAGGTCTCCAAATCCAACAGAAGATTGAGATGTTCTCTCTCTGTTCCTTATTGCTAGAGTTGTACGTCCTTCTCTTACTGCATACCAGGCAATTATGTTGATGATATGTCACAACTAAATCCGTCTTTCTGATCCCTATCTGTTGAATAGTTTGAGTAGTTGTAACATGAGCTGGTTTGTTAGAAATGCTGTGACTGGTACATACCACTTGCATTCCGGATTTCCCAGTGAAATGTTTGTCTTTATACCTTTAATAGGCAAGCTCCATGCTCTTAGTTTGTGCCACACAGACTATTTCTGTATCGAAGAAAGTCCTTCAAGACAGGAGTCAGCCGGAGGGATCACATGAGTTTCTAAGTTATGGCAATTATAAATCTGAGTGCAGAATCCAGAGGGTTGGAAGGCGTCCTGCAAGATTTAAATACTGTGCATCATGAAAACACATTCAGGGAAAAAAAATACAGAAGTGAATTGTGCCAGGTGTACATTTACCAGTACTTGCACCTATTAAGCAACTCATGCTCTTTCACTTTTCTGTCCAACATTTCTCTGTGGGCCTGGCACTTCAGCTGAACTGTTCCATGAGTATCCAGATGGCCTCATCCTCACGTGCCTTCACTTAAAAGACAGCCTAATTATGAAGTTAAAATATTCTGAAGTGTTCTTGGGTAGATGTTATGAACGCCTGTGTATGTTTTTGAGTAGAAATACAAATTATTTACTCTTTTAAGCAAGTTGCTTATAAGAAAGAAAATAATACAAATATAAAATAAGTTAGTCAATGAATCAATAAATTTCTACAAGCAAAACAAAACCTGGTGCTGGATTTATAAATACCGTTGACTGTTGCGGAAGTGACTGTTGGTCGTAATGAAGTCTTTAGTATAAGGTCAGTGCTATACACTTGTCTTTGAAGCTTCTGTACAGTATATATTCTATTTCAAAGCCTACAGTGCCAAGGAGGTACAGGTAATTCAGATTTCCTATCCTAGCACATTCTTTGCCAGGTTTTAAATCACAATAGGTTTTGATTCAAAGAGCTGTAACTGCGGAACTCTGGATAACTTACCTTATGTCTTACTAAACTCAGGGTTGACCAACTAAAGCAGATTTGAAACAGTGAACACTTTTGCAAAATATTTTTGCCAATTGTCTTTCTACAGATAAAATTCATCAACGATTTCTGTGTGGTTTTTGTTCTGTGTGTGTGTGTGGGGTGTTTGACAGAGCTAGGGCAGATAAGTTTTATTTCATTGCAAGAGTCAGTTGTGAGAGAGAGGTGGCAGTTGCTTTAAAAATCCATTGCCATTTTCAGATGTGAGAAAGAATTCAGCACCTATCAATTCACTTTAACACTGAATGCTGTCAAAATGACCTCTTCAGGAACTAATAGGTGCTGAAGGCTCCTGAAAATCTCATCCTTAAAGAGCACTTTACTTTTCAGTGCTTGAACAGAGCTTGTTGTTAACATGCATACTTTAAGTCTCCAGCTCCAAACACTCCGTCTTTTCAGAAGCATCACTTTGCGTGTGACTTTCCTGTAACCTCATTCACCATTCTTCAGTGCATATTTGACATCATTCATATTTCATTGCGACAAGCTCTCTAAATTCTAATACAGAATGCTTTTAAAAAAATGTCGTTTTGTGTGATTGTTATCGAGTTTGGGAATCATCATTAACTTGCTGTAACTTAATTCATTAAAATGAAGAATACATACTTTTTTTGGTAAATGACAGTGAAATATTTAGTCTTTTTCCAGGCATAGTAGTATAGTAGCAATGTATCTTTTGATACATACCAGTTTTATACTGTTATTAATTTTTCTTGGAAATAAATCCTACAGGACATGCTTGCTTTACACTGCACAATGCTCATTTTGCTGAGTTACATTGGAGTCTCTTCCCTCAGATTTTTCATTTTAACTTCCTCCAGAATCAAACTGTGATTGGAAATGATACTTTCAAAGGCACCAAACTGTTTCACTGGATGCTGCTTGACAGAGCCAAATGTAAATGTAGAATAAACAGAGGCAGTGCTTATATTGCAACATATTTCCAAGGTTACAGTGTGTATTATGATCTCTTTATTTTCTGTATCATGATCTTCACATTGCAAGAAAGGATTGGAAATCTTCCCCAGTCCAGTCTGAAACCAAGGAATGCTGACTTAACTCTCTTCTTGGTTTATTTCTGAGCCCACACTACCGTGTTTTGTGCAGTGGACTGGAGACCGAATACTTTTTCAGTTTAATTACTTTTGCAGCAGCACTGCAGTGAGATACTCAAGTGCTCAACATCAAGTACATGAGCAATTGCATTTTCTGCCTGTATTTTGCCTTGGCTTCTCTTGTGTCTCACTAAGATTTTGACACATCCCTTTGTTTGTGTTGTGCTAACTGTAGCCACAGTAGCTAATTTTCATAATAACATTAATGTGAGACCAGTATGTCAGTAAGGCTGAATTCCCATTGCCGACCAACACCTGAGCTGTTAAAAATGTTGGCAAGGGAGATAAGAGAGGAAGACATTCTAAGATAGGAAGCTTTATATCATATTTGGTTAGAAAGATATTAAACCAAAAGTAGTAATAAAGAAGTGTGGCAATGACTGAGGACTCTGAGGACTTGACGCACTAAAGGTAAAACTAAAGGCAGGCAATCCCTGTCTGAAGGTTGCATCCACCCCAGGAAGGAACAAGGAAGCAGCAGGCTGAAGGGTTGCACTGCGATGGTGAGATGGGGAGAAAAGACAACCTAGCAGCAACTGCAGCAGCTGCAGGAAGGGCGAACATAGTCACTGCAGCTTCCTGCAGGAAAGGGGTTGAGGGCTTTCCCTCTTCCCTAGCCATAACTGGCACCAGGCGTGATTTGGACTCCCCTCTTGACAACTCCAAGGCTGCCCTTTGACATGGGAGGGCAAAGTAGGGAGCATGTCCTTGAGTGTCCTACCACCAACAAGCGTACCATTGCCTTGTGCAGTTTGCTGCCTCTGTTAAAGCATATCTTGATGTTCATCACAGGAACAACCACTATACAGGCACTTGCACCCTAACTGTCCAACCCCTACTGCTGGGACACGGGCTGGTGCAGCAAGTAGGGCCTGCCCAGTGGTAAGAAATGCCTCTCTGCCAGCTGTTAAAAACTTTTTTTTTTCTCCCCCCAATACAGCTGCACTGAACGAATGCACCACAATTTTAAAATATACAAACTGCATGGCTAAAGAATGCCTGTGTAACTATACTGATTGTATCAGCTCTGAGCCCTTCACAGTGCTCTTCTGGGTCTCCAGAGCTGCTGTTAGAATTGCAGCAAAATCCAACAGAAACCGGTCTGTACTTGTTTGTTACGTTTGTGGTTACTATATATATTTTTTATTCTAGGTCATGGACAAAATCTTATGTTAGCAAAATTGAAGTTTTTATTGAAAAATCTTGTTCCTCCTTCTGTGCTTTCAACAATGTGTGTTTTTAATGAGTTCTTCCCTTCTACAGAAGGATTTTTTCTACAGAACAAACCTTTTCAAATCTGTAGCTGTTCCTGTGGTATAAAGTTAGCTGTGAAAGATAATACAGAAAACTCCATGACTCTTTCTTCTTGATTCATTCCCATATCATGCTAAAAGCAAAGCCACACACAATCTGTGGCATTGTTGTGAGAGGAAGTGAAAGGTGAGTAGACCTGGAGGCCTGAACACCTTGTACATATTGTGACATCAAACCGCAGTGTGAAAAGAACAAAACAGCAAAATTTGCTGATGTGCTTCTTCAGTCACCCTGCAGGCAACTGCTGTAAGGGATGCCACTGTTTTTGTTTTTCCTCTTGGCCGTGTTTCCCCACTGTACATCACATAGTATTTAGGGATCCAAGCTGTTGACTTCTGGCAGCAACCCATGATAGGATAGAATTAGGTGTAATGGGGAGCTGCATTTTCAGAATATTGTGTGGCAGATGATCTGAACAGAGCAGGTTCAGATGTGATTTTGCAGTACCTACAAGCCCGTATAACTCTGGCTACTGCGAGACTATCACACTACTCTTTTCACCTCCACTTTTGTTCTGCTGCTTTCCTGTATTTAGGAAGCTAAGGCCACTAGACAGCATGAAATTGGAAGAACACTAGCATCATGGCTCGTTGGGCCAGGTTACTCATCTAACACTAGTGCAGAGGGCAGGGAAATATGGGAGAGGACTGCAACCCTCCTTTTCAATGGCCCTATAGATGCTGTCTAATGTAATTGCAAAACTGCATCATTAGTGATTTATACTGACTTTATTCAAAGTCCTTGCTGCTCAGAACCTGCAAGTTATCATAAGATATTAGCATCTGACTCTGTAATGGCCAGTACCAGTGAAATGATTGTGCAAAGCAGACAGCAGAGGAGCATCTGGATTCTTGCTTCCAGGTTCAATTTCTGATTGGAAAATCTGCTTTTATTTTTTTCTTTTTCCTTTCCCCCTCCATCATAGCTGCATGCACTGGCAAATACTAAAATGATTTAAAAGATTTAAAGAACCAAACTCAATAACCTTTGTTAGGGCTTAGTACGGAAAAAGATCTTGTCCTGCAGACAACCTTTTATAATGAAGTTCAGTAAAAAGGCTACAACATTAGCACTGATGCAATGGGAACACACAGAGACTGTACTTAAAAATATCTGTTTCAGTGTGAGGAGTATTGTGAACTTACATGATAGGAGAAATCTAAGGAAAAACTAATTAACCAGAAAACAGTTTGGAGTCTGGGCTGGTACTCAGACCAGGGTGAAGGACGGTGAAGAGCCACTGCTTACATAGTAAGGAAATTACTTGCATATTGTAGGAAAAACAATGTGTGGCTCTACCTAGTATACAATATAATGAATGTGTTCAAACAGAGCTTGTACAGACAGCTTTAGTTCTGATATTCCAAGAATAACCAGCATTATCAGCATGTAAGTTTAATAGTCTTTTCCTAACAAATATGGGCTATGTGTGTGAACTATGATGATGCAGTACTAGGAGCAGCTGCATTTCCATTTCGTTGCAAAGGCTGCTTGCAGCAGTGCTCTTGAATGTCCGATGCTGCAAGGTGGTGCGGAGCATAGTGCGGAATCCAGCAATATCACGAAGCCTCTCTCCTGGTGAGCTGTGCCTCAGCCAGAAAACTGAACAGTGCAAGGTCTTGTCCTCTGGGCCACACTTCTGTTGTTCAGACAGCTTTCTCTCTAGAAGGGTGTAGTTTCATGTAAAGTGGTTATTTGGACTGCTCTCTGGCCTGTGCTAAAATACAGACTGTGCTTGGGAGTTGTTTCATCCACAGCTGAAACATCTTTGGGACCATGTAATTGTTCCCACCACACTGTAGAACTATCCAGTGACTGAAGCTGAATATTACGCAAATAGCACAACATGAAAGCCCAGCTGATACATAGTTTTCCATAGTACCTGCACCTTCAAATTGCCATCAGAGTTACAAAAGCCAGGAGTCATCAGGAACACTTAGTTCATATCTCAGTTGGAAAACGAACTCTTCAACACTTTACGCTAAGCTGAATCACATAGTTGATAATGAAGAGTGCCACCTATTGAAAGACTAGTGCTATTCCTACAGGATTGATCTCTCCATTATGCACTGACCAGGATCTCTCTCGGCATTGGAAGTTACTTAAATATGTGCTTAAGATTTTCTCAAAGTTCAGCACATGGTTAAGGATCCTTTCCTGCCTATAGATATCTTATAGACTGAAAATGGATATTCAGAAAGACGAGTTCATATCCTTAAGTTGCATTGCTCCTAGCTATAATTTCATATAATGATGTAGAAGTGGCTTATCAATAATTAAATTGTTCCATTAATTTTGTGTTGTGTTAATAGAGTTAACTGACTTAGTGCAAGCATAATTTACCAGTCTATAAGCCAAATAGTTTAATATGCAATATTCAGATTTACCATTATAATAGCTTATAAAATGTGCTGTCTATAATGGCTTACAAAATGTGCTGTCTGCATTGGCTCTAGAGTAGTTGGAACACTGAGTCATACAGTAAAACAATGCAGAGCAGAAACTGCTACCCTCGGGGTCCATACACAAGCGGGATGGGTAGGACTGTTGAGGTCAGGCTGAAAGATGCCAGTGGAAGGGTGTGTGTTTGGAAAATGCAGGTAGAGTAGTAAATCCCAATCTTACCATTGTGCTACTTGGTCTTCAGTTTAACCTGAAGAGCTACCCTTCACCTTTTTTTTTTTCAAAAATGAATCACAGTTACTTAGTCGAGCTATGAATCCCTCTTAATCTGGGGGAAGCACTTGCCAGGAATATCCAAACTAACCCCAAGTTCTGCCTGCAGTGTATACCTCCTATGCAGTGTTTCTGTACCTAACAGGACCATTCATAAAGAGGAAATGAATGAGACATATGAATCTTACTTATGTCTTATGGCAAGCTAATTAAAGTTAGTAGGAACTGGTAACAAGGTCGTTGATTCCAAAACCTGAGGTAAGAATTTAAGGATATGTGTTTTCTTTTAAAAAACCATGGCCCTGAAGTTTGAACGGAACTTTGAATCTGACAGATGTTCACTGGACTTACAGTTGTTCTGTCAAATACTCTGCAACACATTTATTTATCCTATTTTCACATTTCAGATTGTGATCTTAGTTACCAAAAAGAAAAGGTGGGAGAACAAAGCATTTCAGAATCTGAAAGAGTTACATTTAAATTTAGCTTAACAGTGCCAGCTGACATAGCAAATGTACAAAAGACATTTTTCTATAGTGGTAGGAGCAAGCATTTCTTTTACCCTCAAATTTTTTGTCATTTAGTTCTAATGAAATCTCCTGCTGCCTTCTTTTCCTTCTTTTCCTTTTCTCTTTTTTTTTTTTTGTTTTGTGGAGTTATGAATTAAACTTTTATCTAGCTTGCAATTCAACAAGTCAGGTGCATATTTTTTGGTCTCACAATACTAACTAGAAGCCAGTGTCTAGCACAGATGAAACAAGCCTGTTTTCTCTTCTTTCCCATAATTTAAATACTTCCTTTTTGTTCAACTTGGAAAGTAATATATGAGAAAAATGCAATAGTATAAACGCATAAGTACTCACTGGGACTCACAATGCTGTCAGCTGTTAATGTGTTTTTGTAGTCAGAAAGAAGCATTACTGGGGAATTATACAATCAAACTATGTGTGGTTCAGATGTGTACCTCTTTCAGTTACAAATACATGTTTAACGAGTACTAAAATGCCTTACCTAGGTCATTTTGTGCTTGTTCATTTTTTGTAAAATTGGGTGGTAAGGAAGACTAGAACCAGCCACAGGGAGACTGGGTAGACTGGTTTACAGCCACAGCTATATCACTGCTGACCACAGGAGATGATCTGGAAATCTCAGCAGCACTTGCCAATGTAGCTCATCACCAAGCAGTGTTGGCAGAAGCCCTTCGATGTCTTAGCTTAAAATCATGTTTTAAGTCATGTATCTGTTAATTTTAAGACAAAGTGGCTCTACAGAGCTAACTTAAAAATAGTAACTGCAAGTGCCTCTTCCATGAAATCTTTTACTTTCCTGCGAGGCAGTTCTCATTCCTTTTACTACTTAGTGCCAGCGATGGCAGCACTCAGAGGAGCTGCATTTCTGGAATAGGCCAGATGCTGATTAAAGAGCTCCTGCTGCTTTACGTCTGCAGAGCAAAAGGGAACACAGATTATTGACTTATGGTGAAAGAAGGATGGTTCAGAAAGAAAGTTACCTGTCAAAAACCTCCTAGCATTACCTACACATGGCATATTTTTTTCTTTGTGGTCTGATTCCTAAAAACACAGTCCACTTTTCAGTTATGTCTGAGAATAGGCTTTGGAAATGATTAGTTGACCAAATGTGCAACCTCTTACATGTGTGATGCCACAATGGTGAGAAAAGCCGTGCTTACAAGTAACTGTAATACATTAGGTATATGTTGATTTTCACTCTTCTGCCCTACTCTACACCGAGTAACCGTAGATTGATCTTTTTGCTTTATTTGGTGCTGCTATGAGAAATATGACGAGGCAAGGTAACGTTTCAGGCAAGACAAGCTATCTGGAAGCCATACAAAGCCAGTATTTCCTTGAGCAGGTCATTCCCTTGTAAAAGTAAAGGAATATATGGCAATAGCAGGATGTGGATCCCGTTAAGCTGTTTCTTCAACAAAAGGAAGGATTTTGATGCACTTTTAAAAGCGGATGTCCTAATACTGTGGATTTATACTAACTGTTGCACCTTTTCAAAGCTACAGCTTGCACTATAGCCACCATAATCTCAGAGGAAAATCTGTGCTTCCCTTATTCTTGTCCACCAAGCACAGCTCATGTAACTGGCCAGTGAAGTGGTCTCAGTTAACCACGGTATACAGCTGTTTTGGGAGATGTTTCTGAGGACAGTATGGGAGCTGCAGGTTCATTCAGTACCTCCTGGAAAGAGCAACAGCACTTTTAGAGTTTTACCTCAGGTGCTGGGTCTAACGCTGGCTTTTCACCAGGAGAGCTTAGGAGAAACAATCTGCAGGATTTGCAGATCCTTGTCTTTTATTCAGCCATAATTTCAGCAACATGAGCTCACAGTGTTTCAAACCATGGAGGGCTTGGTATATATTCTTGTGTTATTTAGTCAAACTGTGGAGTTGTGGAGTCAGATATATTGGCCTTATGGCTTCAAAATTCCTTGTGCCCCTCAAAAATCCTTCTGCCCTCCAAAACCTCTTAGCCACCTGGAGTGGAATTCAGGCTATGCACTGGCACTCTCTCTTGCATCCTACACATAATTAAATTAACTAGTAAAACAATGACTTTTAGTTTAGAAAGAAGAAGATAGAACAGGAGATTGCATGAGAATGGCATCACCATGGTAGTGGCATCACCATGTCTTCCTTGAGGGCAAAGTCTGCTCTAGGTCTCTTTGATTTTCTTCTTGTTCTGTGAAGAGAGGTACCTAGGAAAAAAGGTTTACTATGTATTGTATATGAACAGATGATGAATACTTAATGCAATAGACATTATCATCAATAGTATGCCTAACTGTGTGGGTAAATACCAGAAATCTGTAGCTCAAGCTCATTTGTAATAGAAAATCAGCAGGTTACACAGTACACCTGCATTACTGATGTATATATTGCTTAATATGTATACTAGATACTCTCATACTGAATTGCCAGTGAATCTCAAGTCTGAATGCTGCTACTGTCACACTCTACCTTTTGGTAAGTTAGTTAATATTTTTAAAATTTCAGCTTGTTCACAATAATTCTGTTAGTCTGTGATGTCTCAGTGAAGAATGTGCTTAATGTTCCAGATGATACACAAACTGAGGGTTGCTCTCTCCTTCAGTTTGCCTGGGTTAGAATGGCCAACACTTCATGTTGTTCCCAATTAAGAAAAACAAAACCAACTGTTTTTTATAGAAAATTCATATTTGATAGCAGTTTAATAAAAACATAATGTCGTTGATCAATAAACTTTAAAAAGTAAGCAATTGAGTTTGGATGTGCCCACTTTCTGTCTCATTCACTTTCTGAAGTAATCTTCAGAATGGTAGATTACATTATGGGTAGGTTTCTGAAAAAGTGCAATACATCAGAGGCTTCATAAAATGATAAAGAAGAAGGTCACGTATTTCTGCTTAGCAGTTGGAATAAAGTTTGACTTTTTAAATTGGATGGAGGATTTGTCCTTGTAACTATTGTTTGACACTTGTTAAATAGATAGAAGAAATGCAGAAGGCAATGCGAGGTCACACAATGTCAGTGTTAAGGATATTGTAAAAAGCAATGATATATATACTCAGAATCAAATGCAAAGGATCCTGAAACAGAATGTTATGGTCATAACCTGTGTAACAGATGATTCAACCAAAATTTGATCACTTATTTTAAAAATGTGTGTGAGTGCAACTCTGTAGATGGAGCTAGACATGACACCATAAACATTTTCTGTTAAATCTACCTGTTTCTTGAATTGCTTTAGATCTCACTGAAATGGAAATATGAAAAAGTAGCCAGGGATCAGCAAAGTCTGATCAAGAAAGAACACTGTAGTCTCTATAAAGAGTTATTTTTAGAGTTATTGTATGTTTGCATAGTCATTCTCAGAAAGTTATTGTCTGAAGTTGCAGAGACTCATTTTCTGACCATATGAATTTGGATATGGGTTTTTTTTCTTTCTAATTCAGGTATGTTTTGATCTCCAGTTAATATGCATAACAGTTTTTAAAGACGAAAAGAGATTTTTTTTTCTGTAGTCTTAAACACAGTATATTCTTACTGGTAAAATTAGAGCTGTCAAATATTCACAGAATTCATTGCGTAGGTAACACAACAATTGGGGAAATAACTTCACATTATTTTAAACAACGTTTACTAGCTTGTAGTTGATAAAACTCATAGAGGAGTCCACAAGAACGTAGTGTGGAAACCCAACTGTTGCTTATCATTAATTTAGTTTTAACAGACATTGGGAATTACAGAAGACTTTATAATGTGTGTGCATGCAGGTAGGCTCCCATTGAGCTATGCCTGCTTATGCAAGCTTAAGACGCGTACAGAACTATGAGTGTTTCTCACCCTTCTTCAATTCTTCCTCCCATTGTTACAGATGTTACGCCTGCATCTAATTAAAGACAAATAGAAGAGCCTGAGACTTCAGATACTAATCAGTGATAACAGTAGTCATGCTGGGACTGCACACAAAGTGACAATTTTCACTCAGCAATCTCTTCCTGCCAGTGCAATTGTTGGAAATTTTGTCCTTAAACTGTTTGTATGTATGTTTGACATGGCTAATGCAAGCATTCTGTGGTAGGCAAAATTTCATGGTACGTTTTACTATGTACATTATCGCTACTTGTTTACAATATATGACCCTGTTACACTCAATTAATGCCTCCTACATCTTAAAAATATTAGAATAGGTGTTTTTATTGGTGTTTTTTTAAAAATGTATTTCCTTTTGTCTGATTTATCTTTACCGTTAACCATCACAGTTTGCTCCAATGATGTATTAGGTGTATTGATGATGATGCTTTTGCACAAAGACTCCTTAATTATGGAGAAAGCACCTCATGCAGATAAAGTATCAAATCTTTCCCTTTTGTAATGAAAATTACTTTTGCTGGTTTGGGAAAATGGTTGCTTTTGTATTTGAGTATTTGTCTTTAGTTTGTAATATTTATGCCATGGGAATCCTCGTAAGGATAGCCTCTTTGAACACGGCTAAATTCTAACCCAAATAAGTTGTTATGCTGCTGTTTCCTATGAAATTGGCATGTAAATATTCTTGTTTAAGGTTCACTCCAGGTTTTCCTTGTCTTACTGCTGCTACAATTATTACCATAACTTAACCTGAAATTATTATACTGGGTTTGAATAGGAATTCTGGAAATGAATTAGTAAGGAATATGTATGTAAGGAAAGAAGTATGGTTATCATGTGCTGACCATCTTGGTCTGCAAGATCTCTCCTAAAAAAAAAATCTTATGTAGGTATTAGAATGAAACACTGAATTTTCTTTGTTGGTTCATCATGTTGTTGAGAATATTAAGTTTGTGTTCTGTCACCAGTAATGGTGACCTCATTCGATACCCAAGAATGTAGGTTTACAGTGAGTACTTGGGAAATAGAAAAGTGATGCTCAGAGTAAACTAACTTCACAACAAGCATCTTACATAGTAAATTACTGACAATGAACACTTTATCCTTGCCTTTAGATCCTATTTTTTCCCCTTATGTTTTTTATTTTAAACACCAAAGTAAAAAATAAAGCAAAAAAACCAAACAAAAAAAGAACCTTAATGAAATGATGAGGTACAAACTAAACTTCCTTCCTCTGTATGTATATGTTTGTATTTCCTATAGTGTACAGACAAATGTTCCATTCTTTTACTGTTCCTAACGCAAAGCATTTTCTAGAGAGTTGTTACTAATAGGTTGTCCACCACTGTTAACGACAACCAAAAATGTATGTTTTACAGTGACTGTACCTGAGTGCTTTTTCTATGGCTACAAAATTCATCTTGTGCAAAAGAAACTTTTAAATCTTAATTTGGAAAGCAACATGTAAAGCTGACCCTTAAGATTATACTTCCCTAAGTTTCCCTTGGATTCTCTTTTCCTTCTTTGGCTTCTTTGATATGAATTATTTCAAATGCAATTAGATCACCATCATAAATCATTCCAACTTTTCCTGTCACCAAGCACAGTGCCCCCATGAGGCAATGAATATTCAGACTTTTGAGGCTGTACTTTAGGCAATATTTATACCTCTCAAGCTGTCCACATGAGATCATTTACTGAGTTTCATTTCACCTCAAAATGCTTTTTTCAGCAATCTGACATTTGGCATTTGGATAAAGTGCTCCACTCATCTCACTTACACCTTGCCTTTATACTTGAAATTCTGTTGATATGTGTCCTATTAAAAATCTGTATCTAGAGCAGTAAACCACCAGCAAATTTTCTCTTTCTGAAGAAAATTGTATTAAAATAACTTCATTTGATCCATTTATAGCATGTAAATTACATGTGTTTGTAAGGATTTTCTGTTACATGTTTAATGTTATTACCCATTCAAAATCTCTGTCGCCCTACAGATCCAGCTAGAAGTTTCAAAAACATTGCTGGCTTTAGACAGTAAGTTTGCTATTTTTGTGTCAGTCATGTTACACTAGCACCAAATATAGCAGCCCACTAGGCAGGATCTTTAATAAAACTAAAAATTGCTGAAAAATATCACAGCCAGCAGACATGTTGACTTGGGTATTAAACATCTTTTACCTGTGTCAGGTAGAACTGATACATAAGGAATATATTTCATTTAAAATAAACTAGAGTCATAGAATTAGAATGGCATTCATTTCAGCCAGATATACAAAATGGGCACAGATGAACGTATGGGGCTTAAATATGGAGTAGGGGAGAAAACCCTGATTCAACTACCAAAAAATGCTTAATAAATAAAAGACACAGAGTTTCCTAGACACATCAAAAAATTATGTCCTTCAGAAGGTCTCTCAAGGATGCCTAGGCTGCAATACATCTTGCATCTCAGGCGCCTCTGCTACATCCCATATTCCTTGTGACTTTCTGCTACTTTTGGAGCCTGCAAGAGCACAACATTTCATTAAGAACTGCAGGTTATGACAAATGTTAAGAAGCTCTTGGACTTTCATCTATTACCTTCTTCAGAAACGCATTTGAAAGAACATCTATAGCTGAACTTTCAGAGAATGAAATCATTAAAGATTCATATATCCCCAAGTTTTAATCTAGTTTGGACTGCTGACCTTTATTTATTCAATTTCTAGGATTTCTCGTTTTAGACCATGCTGAGTTATAAAAACTGTTCTTGACCCTAACTTGGAAAAAAGTCATGCAAACTTCTTTTACTGCAACCCACTTTCTGAAGGAGTCAAAAAGTCTAAGCAAATTATCCTACAGGGGATTCCTGCTGGGATTTAGTATGCCAAGCCCATCTTTTTCTATTAACTCTAGTTTAAGTGAAATTCAAAGGCAGTTCCTGGCAGAGGGTGGGGGGGGTGGCGGAGCGGGGGCAGGGTCCATCCCCACCTGAACTTCCTAATGCTCGTTAAAGTCTTCCTAAATCTCAGTTCAGGCTGACTTTGGGGTTTTGATCAAAAGTATGGGCAGCACAAATGCCAGCACCAAGCCTGGCACCACCACGCATCAGAACAGAAAACCGCCTCCACCAGCACTTCAGGCCTTGAGGTTTATCCCAAACCTAATAATTGCTAGAGCTGCCATTGAGGCTGGATATTGCACAAGGCATCCAAACTATCAATACAGAAGTCTTGATAATGTGACTGCATCTTTTAAATTCAGAGGACTCTGTTTACACCGGTCCAGTGAATCTCTTGATTTACATATGTTGTTATTAAGACAGAATCAGACTTGGAACTTTGATGATCGTATTAACCATAGTGAAAAGAGACTGTAGGCTTGCTGAACCATGATGCATACTGTTCATGCAGTATCATTGACTCGGTTCAGTGAACTTTACAGCTGCTATTTAAGGAAGTTTTGTAATAACAGTGATATTGTCAATCACCTCATTTGTTTCATCAACATATGCAGAGGTAGTGGCTCTCCAGGATAAAGGCAAATCCAAATCATATGCCAACTTTTACAACTAACTCACTCAGTAGGTTTAGCTTTATAAAAGATAGCAGATAGATAGGTAAAAACAAAGCCAAGAATAAAACATTCAGGTAGTTCTTACATGCTTTCATTCCTGTCAAAAGATACAGCAACTAGATATTCTAACTTATAGAGGCAGTTCTTTTTGGAAAGCACTAATCACACCAAGTTAGCAGATTTTCAACATCAAATTCAAAGCCCTTAATTTGTAGCATCTTAGCAGAGAAAGCTTAATTTAGTGCAATACTAACCTCTGGTCAGAAACTATGTCCGTTATTGTCACCTAAGACTCTCTTTTCCACCACCACTCTACATATCTGATTCTGTTGACGCTTGAATATTGTAAAACAAAAATACTTTCATTGAAGCTTATGAAGGTCATTAATAAGAGACTAACATGGGGAATCAGGTCCTTCGTCTAGAAGTCTGTCTATTGCCATCTGCTAAATTCCTTTTTACCTTCACTGTGACTCCTAACAAATGCCTTAGTCTTTTACTCTTGACTATTATAGTTCCTTCTTGTAAAAGTCCTAAAATCGTGCTTTCTAAATGTCAAGAGGTCCCACTTGATATCTCATTCCAGGAAATAAGATCATCCACTTTCACATGAGTTTCCTATTCATCTTTAAGACCTTTTAAAAAAAGGCTTTTCTTTTTTTTTTTTAAATGATGACTGTGTGGTCCTATGCTTATATATACAAGTACAGTAATCATGTGGATCACTCTTAATTTCAAGAGTAGGCTTTTATACTCTTCAACTCCTAAATTTTATACTCTTCATATCCTTTGCATCAAAAGTCTGAAAGACAAAGTTCATGCTCTAGCCAACACGAGGCTTGTACGGCAGGATCAGAATTAAAACTTCAGAATAAAAACAGCAACACCAAAATCATATCTTTTGGGGGCCTGGTGTACCTGATGTACATCCTAAGAACATTATCACTTTGCTCAGCAGATCTATCCTTGTATCTATCTTTGTAAACTCATAGCAAATCATTTTAACTGTATTCGGGCTAAAAGAACAATCAAATGAGAAAAACAAGCATGCATAAAGCTTGTTGCCTTGTGTCAAATCTAGAGAACCACAGCATTTCTAACTCCCTGCAGTCACTCGTCTATAATGACTTTTCTGAACAAGCTTGTCTGATTTGCAGCCTCCTTGAGCTCACACTAAGGGCAGCTATCCTAATAGTCTAATCAAGCCTCCTTAACAACTCAGCTGCTTTGTTCAAGGCTCTTTGCAGCAAAGAGTGAGTTTCTTGGATCCTGTGTGTTTTTCATTATTCACCTGGCAGTGCTCTTCTTTGTTTGGAAAGGGAGTGTAATAGCCATGAGGTGACTTTTCTGCAGAGGAGACAGTTGTGCACAGATCCTAGCTTGACAGCAGTGAACTTTTTCTGTCACAGCCTCTGTCTGCTTGTTTCAGTGGTCACATCATTAAATGACGCACTGAATGCATGCATCCACATAAAGACTAAACTGTAGTCATGGGAACTTAATCACATAACATTTCCTGTTGCTAACCTTCAGTGCCATATAATAAGTCTATCAATTTTGAAACACATTAGCTTGCATTGTCTGTATCACATATTCAACATTTCATATCAGATATGTTAATTTCATACCTCAAAAATATGCCTATGATAGTAATTTGAGGCACATAGTGAATTTTAGTGGACCCATAGATCAATGTTAATAAATTGCATATTCTCTTGTATCAGTCTTCATTTCTACTGTTAGTCTTTACCAGCATTTAACTGTGTTTAGTCTTTTCTTTTTCTTTTCTTTCTTTTTTTTTTTAGTTGTGAATAACAGGAATGACTCCAGAGAAAATTTCTTGAATTTATAACAGAATTTTTACAACATAAGAATATACAGATTTTACAAATCAGCCTCATTAGTCTATTATTCCACATGGGAATGCTTCCAAAATAAACTTTTCTCCTAAAATTCAAGGGGAACTGCTTTCCTGTTCCTGCTAGTGCAAATAGAATCATGGCACTGTATATTTTTGGTGTGCATTCAAGCCCACATAGTTGGACATATCTGATTTGATGTACTTCACAGTCACTGTAAGTGAATTTGAAGAAGTAAATTTGAATAAATTAACAGAATGACACAAAAAGGACTTGATCTTGGTGAACAACTCTTTCTACAAACATCACCTATGGCTTTAAATTGAACTGTCATTGGCTCTTCTGCATCAGTAAGGTTCTGTAAAACCAGTTATGAAAGGACAGTCNCACTGTATATTTTTGGTGTGCATTCAAGCCCACATAGTTGGACATATCTGATTTGATGTACTTCACAGTCACTGTAAGTGAATTTGAAGAAGTAAATTTGAATAAATTAACAGAATGACACAAAAAGGACTTGATCTTGGTGAACAACTCTTTCTACAAACATCACCTATGGCTTTAAATTGAACTGTCATTGGCTCTTCTGCATCCGTAAAGTTCTGTAAAACCAGTTACGAAAGGACAGCGTGATCTTTTAGCAGTGTAAGGGATGCTATCTTTCTTTATATATCATGAAAATTGCCCACTGATCCGAAATTGCTGGAGTTGTGTGGCTGTACCTATCACAGACATATTTTGTGCCATTGAAGACCCTTCTGCCAACTACAGGCAAAGACTAGAGACCTATTTTAAATCTGTAAGAAATGGCGTAAAGAACAAACCAAAAAGGGCCCTTCTGCAAGCTTAGAAACTGCTGGCTTCCTCTGCTCAGTTGCATTGACAGAACAGTCATACTTCTACAAATGGGCCGTAATTGCCAGGATTATTTTGACACACAACACGATGAAGCTTGTTACTTGGGAGAAGACCACGGACAGAACTTGTGATGCAGACTAAGTATCTTTCTGGAATCAGCTAAGCACTGATAATTGACATAACATAAAACATTAGTCAAATACCTCTACCAGAGTTATCATTTACTTTTATGTATTGGTAATATTCACATAGAGGCAGCAGGTAAGATTTTCCAGTAGAGGTCAGATTGTGTTGAAAAATGAGTTACATCTTCAAGAACACAGGTAAAGTATCTGATCCAATGTGTGATTGTGTGGGCTCATCTTCCAGCCCCTCAAATTCCCATGATGTGATAATTATAACACCTTTCATGTGCACAACAGAAAACCAAGTCTGATTCTTTTCCTAATTGCTTTTACTTTTACAGCTGACTTGAAGCACTGTCTAGGTCATGGTGACTTTTTTTAGAAAACAGTGTTCAAACAGTTATTCAGAGTGAAAGTTAAATCTGTTGTCTGACCAATGTTCTAGTCTGTCAGTCTGAACAGGGTCACTGTGGCTAGAGACTGGCACTCCATGCAAACTACAATGTCCAGAAACTTCAGAAAAAGACTTTAGAGGGAGAAAAACAGTGTATTTCTGCCTTTACAAGAAACTCACTCACAGTGCTCCCTCAGGGGCTGAGCAAGGATAATGTTCCAGGCGGGGCATCTTCAAACAAAAGGAAAGTGGTAACAAGCTGGTTAAAAAAATGTCTGGAGTAACGAGTCTAGCTGACGAAAGTGTTTGCACGTGGGCTGATCTCTGCTATGGCAATTCACTGGTGCCAGCTTATTCAGAATTTTTGCCTAACAGAAGACAAGCTTTTGCAGTTGCTGGAGACCAGACTCCTGTGTTGGAGGTGGGAAGATCTGGGACACCACTTAGAGAGACCAGTGTTTACAGCAGGGACTGTTTTGACCGTAAGCCTTCTTTAGTAAATGTTTGAATTTGGACTTGAAATTAATTACCTAATTTTCAGAGCTTTTCATACAAATGTAGTCACCATTTAGGAAAGGTACAAAATACTATTTACCCCAAATTCACAACACTTTTGTGACAGGAAATATATGTAAAATCTTTACTTGTAATACCACACAGAAGATAGATATGCTGTAACATTCCACTTAGAAGGTGCGGGGCAAGCACAAATGAAATATAACATTTCTTAATTTCAATATATTCTAATTAATTCTTAATTATTCTGACTTGTTTCTCAGAATGACAATAAAACTAGCACTTAAGTTCAAAGATAATTTTTTAACTTTGCTGTGTTCTACTAACTCTTCAAGGTACTCACTCAGGTTTGTGGGTACTTCACATTCACTACTGAGTGTAAAGCTTGAGAAGACGTGCACTGCTGAAGAGGGTAAGAATATTCCTCCTTCACCCTCCTTACAAGTGCAAAAGGAGAATCATTCAGAGGAATCTTTCCAAGCAGGAGCATCACCTCTACCATTCAATACCATACCATACAATATTCAGAAAAGTTTTGATAGGCAGCAGGAACAAAAAACACGGGCAGGTAGCTCGATGACATGTGCACAATGCCAGTCCTCTTTGGCCTGCCCAGGAGGTCAGCTGCCTGAAGGAACAGGACCACAGAATATTGTGTAGAACTTTTTTTCCTGGTTAAGGGGATGTAAATTACCTGCCAGAGGTCATACAGAATTTACTGGGCTAATAACATTGCCACTTGCGCATGGGAAACTATTCAGAAGAGGGCTGTCTTCATGAATTTCAAGTTGCTCTCTGGTACATGCACCATCCATCCTTCATTTTAAATCGGGTTACAGTAAACATTTAAAGTAATGCATTGATCTATTTGATGGAATAGGGTTTTTAAAATTATCAGTAAACATCCAACCATTTAAAAATCTAAGCATTTAACCATTTAAAAATCTGGCTCTGTGTCTCTTAAGGGATTAAAGCATGGTTGCTTTCCCTAGCTCTTAGGAGGTTGCTGCCGCCAGTGTGGTTTCTGATACAGCAGACGGTGCTGCTGTGCCTGAAGATCGTAAAGAGAACTCATGTTCCACTCTGAACTTACACCAATCAGCCAATTTGCTGCATGAAGCACAGTGAGGTAGGTCATGCTCATCCACAGGCTGCTCCTCCACAGGCTGCCCCTCTTGCTCATTGCCATCTCTCTGCTTGCCTATTAACACCCCAGTGGGCAAAGCTTGATGCTCCTACTCCTTCTGATGCGGTCTGGAAACAAAAAAAATTATAACATCTTCTCCCAGGTCATGTATCAGCATAGCAAATCAACAGCAAGGAGCACAGAGCTCTGCAGGGAGCCTTGTTTAGACAATGCCAGGTATAAGTTAGCTGCTTTGTTTTTCATAAAATACAATGCTTCACTGTTTGGGACCTGAATTTAGTCCTATTTAAAAAAGGAGGAAATTAGCACGTAGAACCGATAGTAATGAAGCAAAAATATGGATCACTGCCTACACTTTATTCGTCTCTGCCAACTGACTGAAGCGCCTATCATTTGTTGCAGAAGAGTGAACTTTCCTTCTGACAATTGTTTGTTGGTGCAAGATGTTGATGCATAAGGAGTCATTGTATACAGCAGAAAGAAACAGGAAGAAATGGGGACTATTTAGCAGAAAAAAAGCCTTTTGTTTATGTAATTTCAAGAATGGCATCCTTTCCTGGTCATCTTCAAGACATTTCCTTTAGGATTAATTTCTTGTTTCAGTCCCTGGAAACTTCATTTCTTTTAAAAGACATTCATTTGCACTACCAGATTATGTGAAAGAAATCTTGAAATAAACTGTCCTCTTGCTTTATTCTTTCCGTCTTGCTTTTCACTTTCACTCTTTTTCCTTATCTCTTTTTTAGTCTTATAAAAAGGGATAGTATATATTTAATGAGAGTACCATAAGCCTTTTTTAGTTAGTCTGAATGGTTTTCTTTCCAAGTAGAAATTTGTATTCTCCGTGAGTCTTTGTGATATTTGATTCTCTGCATACCTGCAGGCTACACTGTTAAAGGTCAGTTTAAGAATTTCTGTTATTTCTGCTCAATTTAAAGTAGCTGCGTTTGGGGAAGACTGAGAACTGCGCAATGGTTATGGTCATGCAATGATCAGAAAAAATTGCTACAGAATATCTTCAGAGGCAATAGTCCACTTCAGCTATTCCTGCGCTATGTGTGTACCTCTGTGTCTGTATGTGCAGGTTTGCAGATGTTCTGTTCCCACGAGAGCCACACAAACATGCCTGAGGCATAATCTTCTGCTGAGTTGCTATTGTATCCCAGACAACTGAGAACTTTTGCTTAAAGCTTTTGCACTGTGGCCACATAAAACGTTGGTACATCACAAAGGAAACATTTGCATTTATATATGCTGCCATTAAAAAAGTTCAAAGCTGTCACGACACAATTTTTATTGTTACCCTTTCACTGGAGGCAGTACTTTTACTCTTTGGATACCTCTTGATATAATGCTGGTCCTGAAAAGAACGTATGTTTTCAAAAACACATCAATTTTGATATTTCAATTGAACTAGCTAATGAGGCAAAATTCCTACCAGAAAAGTGAGAAGATAGGTGAAAAGCAGATGCCAGGAGCCCTTCCCAGGTCCAAGTTCTGGGTGCATGCCTTGGCTGCATTTCAGCTCTAAGCAAGGCAAGGTTTGGGCATGAGCTCCACGCTTCAGTGTGGTATCCAAAGCCAGAAGAAAACACCAGTGAAGAATACACTCATCACTGTTTTCAGGAAGATGGATGTCCACAGCCCTACAGCACAAGGAGGAAGGCAACCGTTGGCTGCTTCAGGTATGCTTTGTAAGTTCAAATTTACCTTATTATAATTACAATTGTGGGCCATTCTAGACCATGTGAGTATTTGAAGTACTAAATTGCTACTTTTGATTAGTACAGCTCCAAAAGTGGAGCATGCAGGGAGCATTTTCCTTCTCTCTTTTACTCCTTCACAAGATTTTCTCGGTGATGGCCAGAAGCAGAATTATAGATGGTTCTGATCATGTTTTCTACCAGCTCTAGTCATGGCTTGTTTGGCCTTCCAAAATGAAAGGCTTGAAGAAGTTCAAGAGCTTAAAAATCAGAGGCTAAACAGAAATTAACAAGTTGAAATAACAGGTAACGTAAAAAACAACGTTCTCAACCTTCTGATAAAGGGTGCATTTGGGTTTTTTGTGAGGTTTTTTAGTTTGTTTTTTTTAAAAAAAAACAAGAAACAGACGTGGGAAATTTCCATTTTCTAACTGTCCTGGGTTCGGCTAGGATAGAGTTAATTTTCACAAGAAAGCCGGAAGGAGTATAGCTGGCCCAAACTAGCCATGAAGGTATTCGATACCACTGACATCACCCCCCCATATAACTGGGGGGGGCGGTGGGAGAGGCGCAGGAAGCGTGGCTCCCCCTCCGGCTCCAGCTCTGGCTCCAGCTTCAGGTGGTGAGCGATTGTGCTGCACATCACTCATTTTTATTCTCTCTTGTCAGTATTACAGTTGTTNTATAAGTTAGCTGCTTTGTTTTTCATAAAATACAATGCTTCACTGTTTGGGACCTGAATTTAGTCCTATTTAAAAAAGGAGGAAATTAGCACGTAGAACTGATAGTAATGAAGCAAAAATATGGATCACTGCCTACACTTTATTCGTCTCTGCCAACTGACTGAAGCGCCTATCATTTGTTGCAGAAGAGTGAACTTTCCTTCTGACAATTGTTTGTTGGTGCAAGATGTTGATGCATAAGGAGTCATTGTATACAGCAGAAAGAAACAGGAAGAAATGGGGACTATTTAGCAGAAAAAAAGCCTTTTGTTTATGTAATTTCAAGAATGGCATCCTTTCCTGGTCATCTTCAAGACATTTCCTTTAGGATTAATTTCTTGTTTCAGTCCCTGGAAACTTCATTTCTTTTAAAAGACATTCATTTGCACTACCAGATTATGTGAAAGAAATCTTGAAATAAACTGTCCTCTTGCTTTATTCTTTCCGTCTTGCTTTTCACTTTCACTCTTTTTCCTTATCTCTTTTTTAGTCTTATAAAAAGGGATAGTATATATTTAATGAGAGTACCATAAGCCTTTTTTAGTTAGTCTGAATGGTTTTCTTTCCAAGTAGAAATTTGTATTCTCCGTGAGTCTTTGTGATATTTGATTCTCTGCATACCTGCAGGCTACACTGTTAAAGGTCAGTTTAAGAATTTCTGTTATTTCTGCTCAATTTAAAGTAGCTGCGTTTGGGGAAGACTGAGAACTGCGCAATGGTTATGGTCATGCAATGATCAGAAAAAATTGCTACAGAATATCTTCAGAGGCAATAGTCCACTTCAGCTATTCCTGCGCTATGTGTGTACCTCTGTGTCTGTATGTGCAGGTTTGCAGATGTTCTGTTCCCACGAGAGCCACACAAACATGCCTGAGGCATAATCTTCTGCTGAGTTGCTATTGTATCCCAGACAACTGAGAACTTTTGCTTAAAGCTTTTGCACTGTGGCCACATAAAACGTTGGGACATCACAAAGGAAACATTTGCATTTATATATGCTGCCATTAAAAAAGTTCAAAGCTGTCACGACACAATTTTTATTGTTACCCTTTCACTGGAGGCAGTACTTTTACTCTTTGGATACCTCTTGATATAATGCTGGTCCTGAAAAGAACGTATGTTTTCAAAAACACATCAATTTTGATATTTCAATTGAACTAGCTAATGAGGCAAAATTCCTACCAGAAAAGTGAGAAGATAGGTGAAAAGCAGATGCCAGGAGCCCTTCCCAGGTCCAAGTTCTGGGTGCATGCCTTGGCTGCATTTCAGCTCTAAGCAAGGCAAGGTTTGGGCATGAGCTCCACGCTTCAGTGTGGTATCCAAAGCCAGAAGAAAACACCAGTGAAGAATACACTCATCACTGTTTTCAGGAAGATGGATGTCCACAGCCCTACAGCACAAGGAGGAAGGCAACCGTTGGCTGCTTCAGGTATGCTTTGTAAGTTCAAATTTACCTTATTATAATTACAATTGTGGGCCATTCTAGACCATGTGAGTATTTGAAGTACTAAATTGCTACTTTTGATTAGTACAGCTCCAAAAGTGGAGCATGCAGGGAGCATTTTCCTTCTCTCTTTTACTCCTTCACAAGATTTTCTCGGTGATGGCCAGAAGCAGAATTATAGATGGTTCTGATCATGTTTTCTACCAGCTCTAGTCATGGCTTGTTTGGCCTTCCAAAATGAAAGGCTTGAAGAAGTTCAAGAGCTTAAAAATCAGAGGCTAAACAGAAATTAACAAGTTGAAATAACAGGTAACGTAAAAAACAACGTTCTCAACCTTCTGATAAAGGGTGCATTTGGGTTTTTTGTGAGGTTTTTTAGTTTGTTTTTTTTAAAAAAAAACAAGAAACAGACGTGGGAAATTTCCATTTTCTAACTGTCCTGGGTTCGGCTAGGATAGAGTTAATTTTCACAAGAAAGCCGGAAGGAGTATAGCTGGCCCAAACTAGCCATGAAGGTATTCGATACCACTGACATCACNTAGTCATGGCTTGTTTGGCCTTCCAAAATGAAAGGCTTGAAGAAGTTCAAGAGCTTAAAAATCAGAGGCTAAACAGAAATTAACAAGTTGAAATAACAGGTAACGTAAAAAACAACATTCTCAACCTTCTGATAAAGGGTGCATTTGGGTTTTTTGTGAGGTTTTTTAGTTTGGTTTTTTTTAAAAAAAACAAGAAACAGGCGTGGGAAATTTCCATTTTCTAACTGTCCTGGGTTCGGCTAGGATAGAGTTAATTTTAACAAGAAAGCCGGAAGGAGTATAGCCGGCCCAAACTAGCCATGAAGGTATTTGATACCACTGACATCACGCCCCCCATATAACTGGGGGGGGCGGTGGGAGAGGCGCAGGAAGCGTGGCTCCCCCTCCGGCTCCAGCTCTGGCTCCAGCTTCAGGTGGTGAGCGATTGTGCTGCACATCACTCATTTTTATTCTCTCTTGTCAGTATTACAGTTGTTATCATTATCGTTCTTCTCTCTCTGTGCTGTTGGATGAAACTGTCCTTGTCTCAAACCATGAAGGCTGCCTTTTTTTTTTTTTTTTTTTCCCTCCTGGTTCTCCTCTCCATCCTGCAGTGCAGGAGGGCAGTGAGAGAGCGGCTGCGTGGCTCTTTGTTGTTGGCTGGGCTCAAACCACAACACTATAACTGCAGACACAGGTGATGCATAGTAGTAAATATGAGGTGGTATTCGGCCGGAACTCTGCCCTCACGACATCATACACATTTAGAATCTCTCTAATGGCCCTGTTTTCTGCACCTTTCATGCAAGCGGAGGGCAGGATGGAGAAAACAGCATTACTGCCTTCTAAATTATTCTGAATTCAGGCTTGATTCTTAAAGCTTTCAGAAAAGTGTTAAAAGAGTAACAAAAAACAGTTCTCACAAAATTCTTAAAACCATCGCTGCAGTTATGCAGGAATCCTGTGCTCCAAAAGAGACATTGTCCTCTTGCACAGATGCTGCAGTGCCCATTGGTGAAATTCTTTGAGGTTTCTGTGAGATTTTTAGCCCAAATTTAAAATATAAAAGAGATTTATAAGTTTAAAAATCAGGGACTTTTAATGACGTTTAGACTTTTAAGTGCCTAAGTCACCTAAAAATATTGAGGTATTTTACAGCTTCTCTTTCATTGCATTGACTTCTATGTTTGGAAACAGTCTTTAAAACTGTACTTTTGAAAGGACTTTTCATCTTCAGGAATTCAGTATCTATGAACTATTCAGACTGATATTTAGTTTTCAATTTATATACATTGGGCTATTGATTTTTTCTCTTTTGTTTTCCTCTTCACTCAGATTCTCTAGAGAAACAAATAAAAACCCAGGGAAAATACCTGCAAAAGAAAAGGATATACTTCTCATATATGGGGACAATTACCTCTGAGGAACAGTATTGACTGCTGAAATTAAAATTTCAATTCATGATAGAAGTAGCCTATCATCATCTAGGAAGCATCAATACAGGTAAGTGGAGGCAGACACATCCTGTAATGAATGTATTAGAAAAGGAAATAATTTCACTCTTCTATTGATAAAGAGACCCATTCTGGTGCAAAACAATTTTTCCATTCATTTTTTGCAGAATTCTTTGGCAAGAACTCTGTGATGGGTGATTTTAGACAGAAAATCTGGCAAAATATCATAATGGAAAAAAAATGGCAAAAATGTTGTCATTCTTTCCTTATAGAAGGCTGGAGTCCAATAGATTTTTCCTTACTAAACTACAGAGTCAGTCAATAAAGAAATAAATATGTATTTTTTGACTACCTCAGCTGTATTAAGATTATGTCACCTGCAAAATGGTTACTACCTGCTATTAACTGTTGGAAGGACAAAAAGTGCCTGCAGTTAATGAATAATTACCTAAGTAAAAAAAAGGCAGAACTATTTCAGTTCTCTAGCTATATTGCTGGTCTTGGGAGCCAGACCCAGAGATTGTGGTTGTTATAAAAATTCCCGTTCTGTAAGTATTCATCACCTGCAATAGATTCATCTCCGTTGCTGATGATGGATTTTCTAAATGAAAAATCCATTTCTTGTGATAGATTTCCATGGCAGTGGCCTTGCACAGAGGCTGTCTTCTGACACTATGTTATAGTTTGTTTCAGCTGACACCTACCATTTTCACCTTGCTCAGGTTGCTGTTCCAACAAAGCTTGCTGTTGCTATTTCTGAAGTTCCCAGGCAAAGCATATTCAGGCCTTACGTAGTTGCATGGGGCAGAAGAAGGACAACTCGTGCTACTTCCTCCCGCTTGTATGCCAGATAACCTTTATCTTACCATTATTCTGCAGCAACCTTTAAAAATACCACAAGAACGAGTGCTGTGCGTATGGCCATGTGTAACCTCCAAAGACGCATGCAAGATGCAATCCAAACACTGGCACATATTCCTACCTCATTCAAGATTTTGGAGCTTAGTTCAATTACCCTGCAAAATGCACCATAGTGAGCGGGCAGGTATGTGCAGCACATCTGCTATATCAGATAAAAATTGCCAGCTTTGTCTCAGTTCTGCTGGCCTCATCTCTTACTTCATACGCAATGGCAGCCCTCCAGTTTTGGAATCACAGAATCACAGAATGGTAGTGGCTGGAAGGGACGTCTAGAGATCATCTAGTCCAACCCCCCTGCTAAAGCAGGTTAGCCTACAGCAGGTTGCACAGGAATGCATCCAGGCGGGTTTTGAATATCTCCAGGGAAGGAGACTCCACCACCTCCCTGGGCAGCCTGTGCCAGTGCTCTGTCACCCTCACAGTAAAGAAGTTCCTCCTCATGTTCAGGTGGAACTTCCTGTGTTCCAGTTTGTGCCCATTGCCCCTTGTCCTGTCGCTGGGCACCACTGAAAAGAGTCTGGCCCCATCCTCTTGACACACATACTTGACACACATACCCGGGGAACACCACTAGTCACAGACCTCCAACCAGGCTCTGCAGCACTGATCACAACCTGCTGAGCTCTGCCATTCAGCCATTTCTCGATCCAGTTCACTGTCCCCTCACCTAACCAGCACTTCCTAAGCTTACCCATAAGGGTGTTGTGGGACACAGTGCCAAAAGCCTTTCTGAAACAGGTAGATAATATCCGCTGCTCTCCCCTTATCTACACAGCCAGTAATGCCATCATAGAAGGCTATCAGATTGGTCAAGCAGGATTTCCCCTTGGTGAATCCATGTTGACTACTCGTGATAACCTTCTTTTCTTCCATGTGCTTTGAGATGACTTCCAGTATGAGCTGTTCCATCACCTTTCCAGGGATGGAGGTGAGGCTGACTGGCCTGCAGTTTCCTGTGTCCTCCTTCTTGCCCTTTTTGAAGATTGGTGTGATAAATGGGAGAAGTGAGAAACAGCTTTTATGTACTTACCTATTGAGGTAAAGTTTTGTGTGCAGAGACAGAAAAACAACTGTGCTTGGCACATGTTTGGCAATCATGCCCAAAAGCTGCTCCTTAAGACTTCCAGAAATTCACAGGACTGAAGAGAAACCCTTTACCCAATCAGTAAAGCAGCTGCAATGCAACCTTCCACATTTAGTTTTTAAATTATGATTAAAACAATGACTTAAGCATCATGTCATAGTGTGTCATCAACACTTTACACTTGTGAGCAATGACAGTTAGCAAACTGTCCCTGTCCAAAAATAATCAACAGAGAATAAATTAGATTTTAAAAACACTGCTTGTAACCTACTGTTTGGTACAGAATTTCAACTGCCTTTCAAAATCGTATCATAGAAATGGCTTTTCAACATGTCCAGAAGGAAAAGTTGAGATTACATCATGGTATCTTACAGAACATAATAGACAGAAGCCATATCATCCTGTGAAAACTATTTAACAGAAATACTTGTCTTCATGCATTTTTTCAAAGAATAGTTTTCATTGTCATACTATGTCTTTTTATTATTATTATTTCAGCATGTTGTGGCGGTTTCTTTGATCACATGAGGCTTTCACAGTGAGTTTCTTGCTAGTGAAAAAAATGCCTGTCTGACAGCTGCAGGAGGCAGTGTCATCCACATTTCTACAGAAAGTCCGACACTAAAGTGGTCACAGTGCTCTACCACAGCACTTCGCTCAAATTATGGGAAGCACTTCTTGGGGTTTAAGGAGTAATTTATATTCTGTCAGTGACTAAAGGGGCTCAGTGGTATCAAGAACCTGTGTCAGCCATAGAAACTGTACTGCCAGTTGATTAAGAACAGATTAAAAGTGGTTTACATTCCTGCTGGCCAGTGTCCATGGATCAGAAACTGGGACCATGACTAGGCTGCAGCTAGGCAAGTTGACTGATGAAATCTGGAGAAATACCAGCAACAAGCATTTTCAAAATACTTCACATATATCTGATTTTTTAAAAGAGGATAAATATAAGGTGTCCTCTGCAGCCTACTCTGACTCCAGATATTGGCAGAGCCACAAATCCCTTCCTTCTTTTGCAGCTGCTGTCCTGGTGTGCACTGCAGACCATAACTGAAGCCTCGTCTCTCTGCCAAGCGTGTAAGCAAATGAGCAAGTTCAGTGATCAAGGGGTATTCAGGTAAGGAAAACTTTCAGTATTTTTTAAATAAAATAAAACATTTATTCCAGGCAACAGGGAAGAATAAGCAAGATGAAAACGGTAAACATAAGGACAAGCTGAAAATCTTAAAACTGGATCTCTAATGCATTTCACATCAGTGATTGAATGGGAGAACAAGCAGGAACCACTCAAGGTAAAAGGGTGCTAGGGAAATTTTTTAAGGTTTTCAATGAAACAGAACAAAAACATTAAAATATCAGCCTGAGTCAAATTAAAAACCTAAAAATTTTGTTTCAGTTTTGAATTACTTAATCTCCTTCTGATATTATTCTTCTAATGAAGACAGTTTTTAAATGGAGAGGGGGTTTGGAAATACTAAGTTTCAAGGGTTTGTTTCTCAAAATGAGATGTTGCACCATTTCTTTAATGAAGGATTTCATTTTGAAAATGTCAAAACATTCCATTTGCACGTTTTCAGAACAAAATGTTTTGACATTTTGAAATCTCCCCCTTTCTGACAAAAGTATTTGCAGAGTGCAGTACTGATTGAGATATTTAACACCTGACTTTCCCCAACACACCCCCTCAGAATCCATACTCTGTGATGATTTTAGTATTTGCAAAATGAAAAAAAGACCCAGATCTTTCTGAGCAACAAATAAATTACTCATTAATCACACAGCAGTGATCAAACAGCATCTTCTGAAAGACAGGAAGAGGGACCCCAGGTTCCTCCTGTAACACAGCTGGATTCATCGTAGTTCAGTGGGGCTGCAGGAAAGCGTGCTGTGGTTGCCAAATGCATGACTGAGATGGAAACGGCGATGTTTGGCAGATCTGTTGGGGAGCATGAAGAAACACTCTCAGCCCACGACGGTGCGCGTGTCTGGGTGCTTCCTCACAAGCATCAAACCTGTGGGAAAAGTTAAAAAACAAAACAAAAGTATGAAAAACTTCTGAATTGGTATTCAGAACAGTTCCCTCCTAAGTACCTGATTTGTACGAGGGAAGGCCGCTAAGAACCTTACTTGAACCTATTGATGCTTAAAATGTTTGTGTTGTTTTTTCTTGCAATTCTTTTTGCTTTTATGTTTTTATAACCTTGTTGTTCTAAGTTTTGGACGCTTTGANATTTGTACGAGGGAAGGCCGCTAAGAACCTTACTTGAACCTATTGATGCTTAAAATGTTTGTGTTGTTTTTTCTTGCAATTCTTTTTGCTTTTATGTTTTTATAACCTTGTTGTTCTGAGTTTTGGACGCTTTGAAATTTCCACTATAGTTTCATAATCAATTTATTTTCTGTGTTCCTCTGACACTTTGACTGTTTCACTGTGCCCTACATCTTCTTGTCTCTCCAAATAAGACTCTAATTTTTGCCTTTTGAACTACAATTTTTTGTTTGTCTGCAGAAGTGGGAGGGTGAAGATTTAAAATTTCAGTTTTTAAAGGACTAATCCTGTGGCCTATCTAATGGAAAAGGTAGGTTGTCACTCTGCTTGCTCACCTTTAGTCCCAAAGAAACCTCTCAACAGCTCATGTAGTGTTGACTCCATTCCTTCTGATGCATTTGAGTTACTTAATAACAACAACAACAACAGCAGCAGCAACAACAACAACAACAACAACAACAACAACAACAATAATAATAATAACAACATTTGTTATGGTTATTCATCCTAATTATAGATATTATTATAATAATGGTATTATTATTATTATTAGAAAAATAAGAAACAAACCATCTAAAACTTCACTATGTGATTAATTGCATTTTTATAATGAACTATTGACTCAGGCAGGAATTGCCACATAAGTTGCTGCATGTCCTCTTTTACTTGTATTGTAAAGATAACATTATAATCAACAGATACTCTAAGAAAGGGACAGTTGCAGCTCATAGGTCCAGAAGAAAAATCAGGAAATAAATTTCTACCCTTGCAGAAAAGACCAAGGTGCGGAAAATGGGAAGGACACGTTTATCATCCTGCTGGTCGTGTAATACATTCATCACTTTGTGTGTGTTATATGCTACTCTGAGGCATTGCAAATATTGCTTAGGAAGATAAACTGATGACAATTAGGTGCGGTAATGCTGAGCTTGACTCTGTAAATCTAGGCCTACGTTCACTGTTTCTTTGCTGAAGCACTGTGCGCAGCAGTCTACTTGGTTAACACAGAATTAATTTGTAATGATTACTTCCACAATTTATAAATCATATGCAGTAGCATAATATATGATAATAATAGAGATTCTAGAATGTGCTGATTTCTTAATAAAAAATGTCCTAACTTGGCTATTATACTACAACAAAACAAATTATTATAAAGTGACTCAACTTGCATTTCTCTCTAGTAAATGAATCATAATGCTTTAATACCCTCAGATAATCTGCAATTAAATGAACAACAAACAAAACTCAAATGACCACACAGAGACGTTAGAGTGCTCAGGGCAAAAAGATGTGAAAAGACAGGAGAGAGAAAGAAATTATACACTGAGAGAGAAAATGCAGTGCAATGTTTAAGACAGCAGGACTGAAATTGCTTTGCACTTCTCTTTTTACTACTTTTTTGATTTATTTCCTAAAAATATTTTATTGTACAGTCTAATAACAATTAATATTTACTGGAAAGTGAAACTACTATCAGTTTTCTTCTATTGAAGGTAACTGTATATTTTAAAGTGTAGTTCAATGCCTACAAATCAAGGCGCAGTTCTCATCACATTCTATTTTCATCAGTCTGAGCTTTCTCTGATCTGTGAATTGGTGCTAAATGATTTAGGATTTCATAACAATTTTACCTTTTATAATTCATTAATCACTTAGCATACTCTTAGTAGTCTATTCTGTAAACAGGAGACAGAAAATAGGCTACAAGGGTGGAACATAAACAGAATTAAATATACTGGAAGTGACTTAGAGTGTGGAGACGTTACAGTGACCGTGATCAGTGATTAGAGTGCTCAGGACTGACATGTGCTCAGCTTGTAAAGAGTAGAGAAGGTGGCAGTGCATTGGCCTCAGTTGTTTTTTTCAGCCCTCAGGGTATACAAAGAATGTTTTGCATGTTGCATAACACAAAGACACGGGCATCCTATCACTTTGCAGATGTGAAGTAGTTTTTGAGATTTTTTAATGTGTTTTTCACCCGTTTTACAGATGATTCTGGATCAAGTGAGAAAGTTGTTGAGTTACAAATTTACTTGCGTTAAACCATTTCTAGCTCCATCAGAAAAGCAGTCTAAGAAGCAATAGTTTTCTATTGGCTTGTATCTTGATTAGGAAATTATTCCTACTATAGGACCTTTACTGCACTAATTGTGTGTAGCAGTAGAATAACCATGGTATTTTCCATCTCTCTGTGCTGTTACAGACCAGAAGGAAAAGTCCCTGGTTCCTGCAAATAAGATGCTGTGAAACGATCTTTATACTAATTCACAGTAATGTAAACAGATGCATAGCAAACAAGAGGTAAAAACGAGACCTGATGTACGAGTCTGAGTTCCTGGCAGCCTGCATAGAGCACTGTTGTCACAAGAAGGAGAAAAAAGCAGAATGACCAAGAGAAAGTATTTTTCATTTTATATTTAAGTCACTTATGATAGTGATGGTTTTAAAAAGTACAAAGTATGAGCAAAAGAAATAAAAAATAAGTAAAATAGTTTCTATCTCAATGTAATTACGAATTGTCCTTTTGTCTTCTGTAAAGTAGCTCCTACAGTTTTATTTTGTCACCATCTTGGAGACAGTAACATGTTCTACATTTCTACTGCATTTTTACTTTTCAAAGTTCTCTATATATTTTTCAGCCACCTTGTGACAAAATTAGTCCTAAAAAAAAAGAAATGTTCTTAATGTAAGTATATGTTGCATGTTACAAACAAGACTCATCGGGTTTATTGTTACACCATGTATCTTGTATTTCAAATACATTTCACAGTGTCATAATCTCATTGAGATTTTAGATTTGGTTAGCAACTTTCTGTAAGAGCAGTGGCACGTGAGACTTTTAAGTTCAGAAGGTGGCGTTTAACATTGTGTAGAGAACAAGCACTTGTCTTAACTTTTCTGAATCACTTGCATCTTATATGGGATTCCTAACTGGACTTAACTGATGAATGAGACCTTTGTCTGCAAGACAGTTCAATTCTCTTGAAAATTATTCTGAATGGACAGTTATAACGTGTATTCTTTCTTACAGACTTCTTAGTGTTCGTCAGACCTGTTGTACATGAAGCCAAGCAGAGTGATTGCTTTTCCAGATGCTGATCTTGGGAAGCTGCCAGATCTGAGACGACACATGACACATTTCTTTATTTGCAGCCCACATCTTCAGAGGAAAGTAAGACCTGCTTACCATGTAAATGACATAAAGGAACTTTTTTAACTATAAATGTTTGTTTGATATCTGGCAAACTATATGCACTCTCCTAAAGAAATTTAATACTCTACCCTTATCTACAGGAGAAAGAGAAACAGCACAAAGTTGGAGAGAGAGAGAGAGAAGATGAGGCTGCTTGAACTCCTTTTTGTGGAACAGATACAGTTCCTAAGGGAGAAATCTGTTGTTCTTATTTAAAATTCTGAATTCTGTCCCATCAGTCCCCCCACCCCTCATATTGAACTTTGCATAATTATTACTTATATTTCACCAATTTAACTCTACTATAGGCATCTTCAGAGTGAAAATGACAATCTTTAGATGAAGAAATAAACAGCGAAAAAATGAATTATGATATTAACCTACTCCCTCTGTTGTTATGGTAACAAGAGACCCAGAAGTGTTATATACAAGACATGGTACCAGAATAGTACAGTATTTGTATCTAATGTCAGGAAAAATGTTTTGCATGTACCATATAAAGCATAAGATGTTTGTTCCATGTGTTTGTTCCTTAATCACAGAGTAATGAATGAGACTACAACACCCTGCCCATGCCTTTTTAAGATGACAACTATTCTTTTTTTTAAAAAATAACAAAAACCAAGAAAAACTCTGTTCTGCAGGATTATTCATAAAGACCTTATCCTGGCAGAATCTCAAAAAACTAGAGATCACTAATTCTAACATATGAACGTGGACTTTTGATGCAAGTCCAGAAATCTTACCTACCAATGACCTACAAAGATATCACATGTCAAGAATGAAATCCCACAAACTATTTGTGCCATTCTAATCTGGAAAGGATGAATCCTTTTTATCTCCTGAAGTGCGAAAATTGATTTCTTTTCTTTCACCTGAAAGCAACTAAACAAAATAAATAAGGCAATCATGACACTGTTGAAAAACAGATGAAAATAATAGAAAGATGTTTCTTAGATGGCATGTTATCAAGCCAGAACAGTTAACTTTTTAAGACATAAGACAGTTTTGTTCCTGTCCCCAAACTCAGTCAAAACACCAAATTACCACACCAGTATGAATCATTCCAGAGTCCTTTATCACACATAAATAGTCATATGGTAAATCTGTTCTGAAGGCAAATAAATGGTAAAACAAAAAGACAGTTTTAGAGGGAGAAAAAGGCATGGACGGTATCGTTCTTGAGGTGTCACAGAAAACCTTCCAATTAACACAGTGATCTGAATTATAAATAAAATGAAATAAATTACCCCGACTGCAAAAAAGAGACTCCATGAGCTCCAACTGCAACTTTCTTATAACATGGAGAACAGCTGAAGAGAGATTCAAGCAGTATTATGCTTCATGTATGCAAAAAGTGCTAGGAAACAGGAACATATTTGGAAGGTTATTTTATTTCTTGATACTAGATGGTTATGAAGCAATTAGTACTTTTAATACTTTTCCTTTAACTCCTGCAGAGGAGGGAAGGTTCAAAAGCTTGCTACAAAGATGTGATGAGCAGCACACTCCACTTTCAAGTGAAACACAGAAAAGCTGTATTTTTAAAGAAAGTATAAAAAGGAAGTCTGATGGAGGCTGAAGGTCAATTTAAAATCTTGGATGCCTTAATGTATCCCTGAGAAGAGCTCAGGTTCTGTCTTGGATTTGGAATAAAATATTACATGTGTCTGATGAACAGCGGTTTTGACTAGCTGAGGGCTTGTAACAAAAATAAAAACTGAAAACCAAGCCATAATCTACCTTCGCAGGTGAAACCTGTGTTTACATCCACTGTAGTTTTCCTCAGTTTAGAACAGAGAAGTCAGCCTGCATTCTTAAAAGCTTGTATCAAGTGTCCAGAGGGCCTTGTGAGTGTTAAAATGAAAATGAAAACAAAGAGTTAAGGAATTAAAAAATGTTTGCATGTTGACTATTGAAGTCCATTATTATTCAGAAAACAATGCTGGGGTAATCTACAACAGAAAATAGAGGTCACAGTATAGTAGGGGTATCGAATGAGGTATTACCTCAGAAGCATCTGTATCATCAGATTTAATCACAGGGGTACTGTCATTGCTAATGGTTGTCATTGACACCCGAGGATGTCTGGGCTTCACTACAAAGCAGGGCACCATCAGTACACCTAGAAAGGCCATTTGGTCAGTGGGTTGACCGTAAGGATTATCCTTCTGTCAATGCCGATTGTTGTTAGCCTTTGATTGTGAAAGGATGTGGGGAGCTGTTACAGTGGATGCACTGGTGAGTACTGACACTCGTTTGTGAAATGGTGGCGACCCTCTTATGTTCATGGGATCTGATGCAGAGCTCAGACAATGAGGGAAGTAGACATCTGAAAGTCTGTTAGACCCTGAATAGTTATATAATGTCACATTGGTACCTGCCTGGTTTGAATTTGTTGGAGAGGTTGGAGTTAAGCAATGAAGTCAATGACATTGATGGCCATACTTAGAATCCAGCATGATTTCTTGAACAGAGCTGCTTCCTGAACTGAGGCTAATGGGATATATTTTTAGAGGCCTGAAAGGCAATTAGACACCCAATTTCCTTTAATTTTCTTAATCGTGTTACAAACCAGTAATACAAGTGAACCAGTCCTAATTTCTTATGCTTAATAGAGCACATTTCCTAAATCATCACTTTTTTTCATTTTTCCCTATAATCAAAAGGTGTGTTTGCCTTTGCACCATCTGTTAAGTACAAGAGTTGCCAGAATGAGCAAGGAATGTAAATTAGGTCGTGCATACTGAAGTTCACTTTCCTTTTCTTTGCTTATGTTATTTTAAAAAGTAATTTCATTTTCTATTTATTTTTGATGAAAGACTGAGCTAGGAGACCTTTACAAATGTCTATGACTCACTGAAGGTTTCTTAATTCTTTTGATCTTTAAAAGCAGTTTTGAAAAATTTGAGAAGAGGGGTTTTTTTGTCCATCATATGAAATGAGAAGGAAGACAGGTCTCAGAAAAGACAAAACAGAGCTCTCTCCCTCCTCCTAGTGTTGAGGTTTTTTCCCGGGTATTCTATGAAATTATGCAGAAGAATGAATCTATTGTACAAATACCGTATTTTAGAATTTAAATTAAGTAGATGAGGATCGTGATAGAACTTGGTTTTGTGTTATCATTGTGTATGATAACTTTGTTCATAATGGATTTTGGTGAGGATATTATAGAATCGCAGAATAGTTTGAGTTGGAAGGGACCTTTAAAGGTCATCTTGTCTAAACCCTCCTCCAATGAGCAGGGACATCTTTCACTAGATCAAGTTGCTCAGAGCCCCGTCCAATCTGACCTTGAATGTTTCCAGGAATGGGGCATCTACCACCTCTCTGGGCAAGCTGTTAAAACCATTACCCCTTATCCTCTCATTGCATGCCCTACTAAAAAGTCTGTGCCCATCTTTCTTATAAGCTTCCCTTAAGTATTGAAAGGCCACAACAAGGTCTCCCCAGAGACTTCTCCATGCTGAACAGCCGTAACTCTCTCAGCCTTTCCCCATAGAATTGTTCCACCCCTCATCATTTTTGTGGCCTTCCTCTGGACCCACTCAACAGGTCTATCTCTTTCTTGTGCTAGGGATTCCAGAGCTGGAAGCAGGACTGCGGGTAGGATCTCTCCAGAGACAAGTAGAGTTGCAGAATCACCTCCCTCGACCTTCTTTTGATGCAGCCCAGGACACAGCTGGCCTTGTGGGCTGTGAGTGCACATTGTTGGCTCGTGTCCAGCTTTCCATCTACCAGCACCCTCAAGTCCTTCTCTGCGGGGCTGCCCCTCATCCCCCAGACTGTATTGATGTTGGGGGTTACCCCAACCCAGGTGCAGGACCTTGCGCTTGACCTTGTTGAACCTCATGAGGTTTACACAGGTCTAGTTCTTGAGCTTGTCCAGGTCCCTCTGGATGGCATCCTCCTCCCCCCATGTCAACCTCACCACTTAGCTTGGTATCATCTGCAAACTTGCTGAGAGTGTGCTCAATCCCACTATGTCACTGATAAAATTGAGTGTTGCATATTAAAAGTATCAAATTGCTCAAGTCTTATTTACTGTGTATGTTCAAAGTGAAGGCACAAACAAATGAAGAAACACAAATGGTCTTAAAACCTGTAGTAGTCTAACCAGTCAATACGGTCTAAAAAATTTCTTGCTTTCTCCAATTGAAACTGAGATCCTTCAGAGTGATCATCTGGTTTTGGTGAGCAGATAATAGAACTTGAAAATGGCTCCCTCCAAAAGGTGGAAAAAATCAAGGTGTAGTGGTTGCTGGGTGCTGCTTCTGTAGCCCATAGTTCCAGATTAACAGTTCATACACCTTACATGATCTCAGAGTCTAGAGCACAAGTCCTGTGAGGAGCCGCTAAGGGAGCGGGGGTTGTTTAGCCTGGAGAAAAGCAGGCTGAGGGGAGACCTTATTGCTCTTTGCAACTACCTGGAAGGAGGTTGTAGCAAGGTGGGGGTCAATCTCTTCTCCCAAGTAACAAGCAGTAGGACGAGAGGAAAGCGCCTCAAGTTGTGCCAGGGGAGGTTTAGATTGGATATTAGGAAAATTTTCGTCACTGAAAGGGTTGCCGAGCATTGGAACAGGTTGCCCAGGGAAGCAGTTGAGTCACTGTACCTGGAGGCATTTAAAAGACGTGTAGATGTGGTGCTTAGCGACATGGTTTAGTGATGGACTTGGTAGAATTAGATTTGTGGTTGGACTTGATGATCTTAAGGGTTTTTTCCAACTTAAATTATTCCATGATTCTGTTCTATGGTGCTGTGTTCTCCTGCCTCACTACTCAGATCTATGTGGTATTTGGTAAAAGCACGCAACATTCCATGTGCTTTTCTTTTCTACATGGGTACTACGAAATACATTCTCTGGGGAAATCCACAGATTCAGCTTCTGATTGAGGTGTTCTTACTGTTGTCTGAGCTGCTCTGCTGACACGTAGGTATTCTGGTGGACATCTACTTAAAAGAGCTAACAAAGCTCAAATAATAAAGGAATGAGAATTTGAGACTTGGTTCTTGTTCCAAATGTTCATCCATTGTTCATTAATTTGGACAATACTTGATTTTTCTTGTTATAGCCTGTTAACTAATAAAAAAACAATGGCTATTTTGGAAGTCTTTGCTCTGCTTGTTTCTGTTTGGGAACAGTAGCAACATTCAAATGACATTTTAATGTAATGAGCTAGAAATCTGTCAGCACAAGATCTAAGGTTTAAGAACAAGGCACAATTTTATTTTTGTTTTGTCTTTTTCTCTCATTGCAGCTACTTTACAGAGATAAAATACAGCATAATGAATCCAAGTATGAATTGAGAGTCTCATAATATTGCATATGAGCAAATAATTAGACATGAGTAAAGTTTTTGATTAATTTTGTAATTTATTCTATTCAATTGACCTGGTTTAAACAATAAACTCTTTAGTACATTCACTGTTCTAAACTGTGCATAAACTTCAAATGAATAGTTCTCTGTCAGTGTACTCTGTTGTGAATACCTGTATGCAGCAATATGGAATACATATGACTGTAACTATAGAAAACATCTTTTAGTTACCTATTTGCTAAAATTATTTGTAACATGGAGCTCACAGTTCTGTGTTGGCTATTTACATAAATCATCCAATCTGGGTACATAAACAATATCATATTTTAAGAAACTCATTAATCTTGTTGATTTATATATCAGTTATAATCAGGTGCAACTGATTATGGAATTCAAAATTCCGTTGAAAGTGTTGCAAACACATCAAACTACATTTTATTTTCAAATGTGAATGATTATTAGGAGCTTGGGCCTTTTTACTACTGGCTGTGCTCTAATCACAGTTCTGTGTAGCGTGCCTCTTTCCAAGTGCTCACCCAAGTGTGTGATGTAGCTGAACATCCACCTCCGCTGTGCTTTTTTACAAGCAACTGATATTGGCTGTGTTGATGCTCTGCTCCACTTTTCTCTTATTGTATGATAGAATTAATGTTTTTGCCATTTAAAATGTGCCATTTTGGCACTATTTTCCCATTCAAAACAACCCAGAGATATTGCCATCAGCACTAGATAGAAGGCCTCTCATTTTGATGACATTAAGGAGATCCATATTGCATTGATGAAGGAGGACAGAACATGTTTGTATTGAATATTTATGGGGCTGCACATGTGAAAAAGCTATAGCAGACAATACCTGACCAGGGAGTCCAGTCAAGCCTAACAATCATATTGGCCCATGGAGTGCAAGTTCAGCATAAACTCTGGTGTTTGGAATCCTTCAACAAAATGTTACACACAACATGGATGCAGGCTGATCCTGGAAGGCTCACACAGTTATCCTGGCTGCTGAAAGATATCGAGGACACACTCTGTGTCCTAGAAATTGTAATTTTTAAAGGCAGAATGACTAAAGAAAATTGACAAAAGAGCACTTGGACACGGGGCAACATGATCTTACCACAGATCATATCTAACTATTTTGGTATCTTTTTTTTGTAAAATAACTTATCCCTTAGGATGTCTTCAGTCAAGAGTTCTGTCACACATTGTGTTGGAAAACATCAAAGAAACTAGGATATATTTAGATTATCCCTAATTGGATAAAGAGCTGGCCAAAGGGGAAAGGTAATCAGAGGTTTTGGTGAGAGCTCACCATCCTTGGGAGAGTAAAATTACGAACATTGCTCCTCAAGATTCAGTCTTAGGACAAATCTTATCCAATGTTTTTGCTAGCAGCCTTGTCACAAAAGCTAAGAGTGCACTATTGGTATTTGGCGATGGCATAAAACTTGAAGCAACATTGACACAGAAAAAATGCAGAACAAATTGGATGATTTTTCAAACTGGGATACTAAGAGTAAATTAGGAAATGGCATGAAATACAAGAGCACAAAGATGCAGAGCAAGGATTCTGTTCCAAAGTGGAGGATTGCCACTAGCAGAGCTTAGTGAAGTTTTGCTGATCAGTACAATGTAACCCATGGATGTTAATTTGTTAAGTTGCTCAGATCCATATACCTTTGATAGCAGTATTCTTTATTTACCCTTCCTTCATACGCTGCGTGTGGACTTTACAAACAGCCCCAGAGGTTTGTTATTTTTTTTTAAAGGATTATTTGGTGCCTGGCCAGAGCTTACATGGTACACCCACTAAAGGTACAATGATAGATCACAGAAACAGAAGTTTAAATGAGCCAACCTATCACCACCTCCGACATCTAAACATGTATTAGTTTAGTAATAAGAAATTAACAGAAACAGAAAAGGTGAAGGGTAAAAAGCCTTTTTGATTAACGGGTCACAACTACAGCCTATCAACCATTCCCCTTTTTAGGTTTTATACCCAGACAAATGCCATCTATTTGCAATGTCTAAAATTCCTTTCTGTTTTTCTCGTGCTTTGTAATCCTTTATCAGCCTGGTAGCATTTTAACTCAGTCTCTTCTCCCTCTGTTCTTGTGCCAAGGGACCCTCCCTCCAGAGTATCAATTCAATCCAAATGAGATATTTCCTCGGGTGTTTCCTGTTCTTCCTATGCTTTTATGTGCCTTCTTTTATTTTGGTTTAGGAGTCAAATGTCAGCAAAGAAGATTTGGATAATCATGCTCTCTCTGAAGTTGAAATCTTAAATGCAAACTCAAAATTTAAGATCTTTGAGTCAAGATTTTTGGGTCTGCAAATTGAAGATCTAAAAAAAAAATATTTTTTTTTAAATCAAAACCCGTTTTTCACATTCTACATAATGTTCAGCCCCCAGCACACAGCACTAGTAAGCATACTAGAGATTTGTTCGGAAGCACTTCAACTTCGCAAGAAGTGAACAATTTTTTTCTAGGTTAGTATCTGTCAAAGGCCCAATAAAATGATCAGGTATGTTGCTTAGAGTGTCATGAAGTTAGTCGTATTTTGTATACATATGAGATAGTAGGTTTGACAGACCTCGAAGAAAGCCCACGGGGTCTTTATGAATAATAAATGACGGTTTAGGGCTAAAACCTCCAACTGAACTCTCCTTGTACACTTTGTAGTCTGAGCTTTTACAAAGTTGTTTTGTTTCTTTTGCAGAATATATTCAGTGTTGGACCTGGTGGTAAGAATAAAATTGTAAGTGTTGGTGCATATTGCTGTGAGATAGTGACTGGAGAAATTATTCTTCTTCCTATAACTGTATCTTGGGCTGATCTCTCTCCTTTGAGACTACAGAGTACAAAATCCTGGGGGAATAAGATGATCAGTGCGGCACTTCTTCTTTCAACATAATGATTTATATGTAATCCCATTTAGATAGAACCTTTCATTTTAGGATCTCAGAGCTTTTTACTAGCACTAGGTAAATCTTGTTACACCCTTTAGGAATGTTGCATCTATTTCATAAGTTTTTCAAAGGAGAACTGGACAGGGTCTGTGGCTTACCTCAAGTGGCTGGTGAACAAATGGCAAAAAGCAGAAATAGGAACTGGAAACAATGATTCCTAGATCCTCATGTCAGGCACAGGTAACAGCAGAGGCTGCATTCACAGCATTCACAGTTTTACAATGACAACTTTTCAAAAGGATTCTGTGTTTTTAACCAGAATCAGTTTCTTAGGAAAATGAAATTTTCCTTTGAAAAAAGCCCAGCCTCTCCACAACTAAATGTTTCATTTAAACAGCTTTTTATTTTGATGGGAATATTTTTAAGGGAGGGGCATTTTGGCTACTGCATGTCCCTATTTCCCTGTAGGGCTTGCATTTCATGGTCTAATTCTCCCTGCAACGTATGGGGTAACCACAGACTTCCAGGATGCTCTGCTTCTAACTTCTTTTGGAAGGGGACACAGTGGTGTATCATAGGTGAGGTCGTCTAATTTCTGAGAGCAGGCATTAACAAAACCCCTTAAGTCAGTGTTTTACATTCATGGACTGAACCTCTGTTTTGGTGCCATTTTTTTTTGTAGCAAAACTTTAAAATCAAGACACAAATTTTATTTTAATCAAAATTTTAAGGGGAAAAAAAAATCCACTGTTGCAATAAAGCAGCTACTTTTCTTTCCTGCTCCCCATTAATAAATATGTGCATTTGTCTTTCTTGGGTGATCACTTTACATGTTCCCACATTTTATATAAAGCATTTTTATAGGAATTGTACACTTTAAAAATCCTATATATTAGAAGTCTTTTGGTATAATCACTCTTGGCCTACTTTTTTCAGACATTCTCCATTTTAATCTTTATTTATGCATTATCAGAAAAGTCAGATTTATTTTGTTATACAGCCCATTCAGATTTCAGTTTATCCACCAAGACTTCATTACATTTTTTTCACCGTCTTGTCCTTTCACGGCAGTTCTAATCTCATGAATGTTGCAGACAAATACATTTAAAGGCTGCTGCTGTGACAACAGGGAACTCGCTTGTACAAAACTTGATATCTTGACTATTCTATCACGTATCACTGGCTTCCAAAACGTTACAGAATTGATTGTTATTGATTTCAAAGTGCCACTGACTTTAGGTTATGGCAGCATCTCTCCTTACTAAAAAAAAATACACACACCTGTTCTTTCTGATCTTTCTCACAGCATTCTCCATCTGAGGGAGTCTGATTATGAAATGAATACTGATTACTCAACATATATGTAGCTTCCTGATTAACTGCTAAATCATGTCAGATATGGGTCGCAGGTCTCTCAACATCAAAGACACATCCATTCATTTTGCTATCATGACTTTATTCCCTTCTAAAAGGATATTTCTACCAGTAACAGTAGTGCAGAATGCTTAACTGTTGGGACACTTTTGTAAACAGCCTTGGACAAAACAAGTCTGTCACACATACATGATAGTTACCATGATACCTAATTCTCTTTCAGGGCAAATACGCAGTATGATTTATACGTATGACCTTGACCAGCACTCAAGCTCAGCACCAAGATAGAGTCATTCGTCCAATCTAATGACTCTACAAGGCTGCATCTATCCTGCAGCATGTGTCTGCCCTATAGTGTGTGTCCTCCCCTTGTTTAACCAAACAACCTATCAGAGAATATCACAACTCCCTCTCTGTTGGGACGTTTCTTTCAAAGTTTTTTCTAAGAAAACCAGGTCAGATCATAAGTGTGCTCAAGAGCATCTCTTTTTACATATGTCTCCCCTTCATACTTCATTACACTTTAGCAGCTGCATTGTGATCATCACCAACAGTCAAAGGACAATATTATGCAGATGTCCTCCTGCCTTCCCTAGTGGTTGTTGGTGAGAGACATGAATAAAGGCATCACTTCCATTTTTAAGGGCAAAATTTAGTTGATGGCTGGTCACAAAACGTTTCATAGCATTTCTTTAAAGCCAGCCTTATAAGAAGAATGTATACAAAAATCACCAGCTACAGAACACCAATTCAACATTGTCCTAAGCTAAAAGGAATGTTTGATAGTAAAAATAATAATAATAAAAAAAGAAGTGGAACACAATCAGGAAAACCTAGGCAAGGAGAAAATGAGTTAAACAAAACCTAGTATGACCTAAGCAGAAGTCTCAAAAGGATGAGTGAAAAAATCTTCCACAGTTTAACGGGAGCTTATGAAAAACCATGTGCCACAAAGAATTCATTCTTTTCCAAGTCATCCTCCCATTCCCACTTTTGTTTTGGAAAGTTTGTACTGGTGAGAAGAAACTGACCATGTTCATGACTTGTTCCAGTCAGGATGCAACTAGGGTTCCTGCTCTACAAGAGAACCACAGCCCGGAGTGTCTTTACAAAACCCAGGAAACAGATAGGATCGCCCTGGTCCTTCAGAGAAAATCTGTTAGAACATCTAGACTTCCTGTCACTCAATTTTCCATTGTGTTTCACTAAGCAAAAAAAGAACCTAAGAAAAAAGCTACGTTTTTATGCCTGCCAATGCATTTCTTTTACATTTAAAATCTGAGCACTGAGCACTTAGAGATTATTAAAGAATCATTCAATAAAATAATACATAAAACACAGTTCCTAGAATAGTCCAACCCCCAGAACTCTCTTGCTACAACCCTTTTTTTGCCAGTAGAGATATTTTTGCAGCACATCACTCATGGATCAGAGTTGGGATTCACTTGTGGCATGTCTCTGTGTTTCTTCTTTCAAGTTCAGGTTCCTACTAACAGCCACTGTCTTCTCTGTCCACTTTTCAACTATACTGAGTTTACAGCACTCATTTTAATACTTATGTTTGTTCTCTGTAAAGTGCTCTGTGGTACTTTGTTTTAAGGCACAACACAGGTACTGTTGCGTTTTATTGTATTATTATAAAATGAACAACAGAGGTGCTAGCTGGCTGAACTCCCGATGTTAAATGCTCGCTGTGAGGGAGCTTTGGGGCCTTTTAAATAAACTATGTGTGATTTCCATAGATGCATTGCTATTTAAATAGCACGTATGACAGACAAACACATTTCAAAAAAAAAAAGAATAAAGGCTGTTTGAGATTTTCACAGTTGACACGTCAATGGTGGAGTAGCCTGAGGAAAATGAAATGAAACTTGTCCATGAGGAGACAATAAATGAACAGTGCACATAAACACATGCATACATGCATAATGATGCAGAGACATAATGAAGTGTGCTGGAAAAAGAGAGGTGTGGTCTGATATATGCAAGAAAAATTGGATAGGATCCAATACATTAAGTGAGATTACAGGGCCATTTCAGCATTCATGATTGCTCTCTAAATATTAGTGGCAGCACAGCTTGTCACCATCTATGCATGTATGCAGTATGCCTTGTGTCGTCCAGCAGGATATGAGTGGGGAAACAGGATGAAACCGAGCAAATGAAAATGAAGGAAATGCCAGGAGAAAAAGTAATTTTAACAGTCAGGTCTGTTAAATTGTAGAAGTGTTTCCTTAGGGAAGCAGTAAAAACATCGTCACTTCAGTAAATTAAAACTGGATCAGACAAATATACAGGACTACATTCTGCTCCTATTATGTGAGTATCATTCTGGTTTTGAAACTGTATTTTCTTTTGCAGTGATACAACCTAAAGCAGAACCTGCCTCCTTGGGAACAATTTATTTTAGCAGGGATTAGTAGAGAGAGGGAACATGCAGTCCACTAGATCTTTTCTTATTCTTAGCGCCTATGGGAAACTCTTGAGATGAGATTGAGTCTCTGAAAATAAATATTGTAACTGACTTGACCACGTATTTATATTACTTAGTTAATATCCTCGAAATGTTTGGGGGCGTGGGTGCCATAGTTGATTGCAACAGCAGAAATATAGTCTTTTCAAAAAGCACTAAAATTTTCATTGAAAACTGATACCATTTTGAGTCCTTCTGCACCTGCCATATGATTTTGAGGTGCCCACTGTCATACTGCTATGTCTATGGTAACCATTGTCCTGAGACCATGAAATAAATTCCATTTACTTGTTTTCTTCCTTTTTTTTTTCTCCAATAATTAGATTCAATATCAATAACATTTTTAGCATGGCTAATTGAAGGGTAGCATCTAGCAGACCTTTTCATGGGTACAGTAAAGATTTTGCAATTTAAAATTTTTTTTAAGTATGTATTTTCTTGCTCTCTTTTACAGATGGGAGCCCTTATTTATGTAAAACAATCTCTCAGGCAGTTTAAGTGAAAAACTTACCTTGAGACTGAATTCAAATAGCATGTCATCAACAGAAAATCTGGCCTGGTATGTTTTAGGTAACCAGCTGGCTAATTACTTGGTGGTGTCTCTGATAAAGGCTGCTGATATTCAGAATGAAACTCTGTAGCTAGAACACTGACTCTGATTCACTGCTTTTTAAACGTAGCATCACTTGTTGTTGCATGACAGATTTATTGCTCAAAAAATTATCAAGATGATTTCTTAGAGGATATGTTCACAGAAGATAAATGGTCCTCACATGTTTTATTTTCTGGGCAGATGTTGACATTTCAAGGGGAATACAACAGTTCAACTTTTAAATCTCTTTTGAAAATCAGACTGAAACTGTACATTGCAGGGTTTTTGTCCTGTGTTAAAGACAGATTGGTGTTGGCTTGATGATGGAGAGGATACCAGATAATTTGTGCCCAGATTCCTGGATGAACTTCTCTGTTAAACTTTAGGTACCTCATGTCTCTGTAGCACCCTGTCTCCAGCTTGTTTTCATTCCACACTCACTTGCACTGGGGAAGTTCATCTCTGTGCCTGAAAATGAAATATTGCATGCTGGGAATATGAATATGCTTTTTTACTAACTGGGAACAGAAGGCATGCAGCATCTTGCAGGGCACAAATAATGTCATTGCCAAGGACAGCAAAACCTTTTGCTGCCACAATGGCTCTAGACTCCACTTTTGAAGAGAGAAGAAGAGAGTTTAGATACTTTGAAAGGTCATTTAGATCATTTGCTTTTCCCAAAAGCAGACACAACCACACCTATACTAGGTTTCATGTTCTGTGATGATAGATTTCTAATTTGTGACAAAAACATAATCTTCGCAGTGATTATTTAGGATTTACATAGTGGGAGGGGTGTTTTGTTAAAAAATTGTTTGCTCTGGAATGACGTTAAGGGAAGGACACAAAAAGAGTTCGCTTTGAAAGATGACTGGGGGACTAATCATAGAATCATAGAATCATAGAATGGTAGGGGTTGGAAGGGACCTCTAGAGATCATCTAGTCCAACCCCCCTGCTAAAGCAGGTTAGCCTAGAGCAGGTTGCACAGGAATGTGTCCAGGTGGGTTTTGAATATCTCCAGAGAAGGAGACTCC